>JAMWET010001815.1:0-330000 GCA_024036415.1 Prochilodus magdalenae
AAAATATGGATTGTGAGTTCGAGTCCCACCTGAGCTGGTGTGTTAGCAGAGTGGCGCAGCGGAAGCGTGCTGGGCCCATAACCCAGAGGTCGATGGATCGAAACCATCCTCTGCTAGGAGCGTTGTATGTTATGCATGAATGCCCCCTTCTATTGTTCCACTAGTTCCTGTTCTTTGCAATGGTTCTGAACGAACTCCTTGTGTTGTCCTGTCAACATCAGCTTTCCTGTTCACCTCGCTTTGCTCTTTTTAACGCTTCAGAAACCAGACTCATAAACTGTAGAAACCATGGCGGCAAGCTCGAGCCCCAGTGGCCTAATGGATAAGGCACTGGCCTCCTAAGCCAGGGATTGTGGGTTCGAGTCCCATCTGGGGTGGGGTGTTAGCAGAGTGGCGCAGCGGAAGCGTGCTGGGCCCATAACCCAGAGGTCGATGGATCGAAACCATCCTCTGCTAGGTGCTTTGTTTGTTGTGCATGATTGCCCCCTTCTATTTTTCCACTTGTCCCTGTTCTTTGCAATGGTTCTGAACGAACTCCTTGTGTTGTCCTGTCAACAAGAACTTTCCTGTTCATCTCGCCTTGCTCTTTTTAACTCTTCAGAAACCAGACTCATAAACTGTAGAAACCACGCCTGGAACCGCGAGCCCCAGTGGCCAAAAGAATAAGGCACTGGCCTCCTAAAAAATGGATTGTGAGTTCGAGTCCCACCTGAGCTGGTGTGTTAGCAGAGTGGCGCAGCGGAAGCGTGCTGGGCCCATAACCCAGAGGTCGATGGATCGAAACCATCCTCTGCTAGGAGCGTTGTATGTTATGCATGAATGCCCCCTTCTATTGTTCCACTAGTTCCTGTTCTTTGCAATGGTTCTGAACGAACTCCTTGTGTTGTCCTGTCAACATCAGCTTTCCTGTTCATCTCGCCTTGCTCTTTTTAACGCTTTTAAGACTCGCTCGCTTTGCTCTTTTTAACGCTTCAGAACCAGACTCATAAACTGTAGAAACCATGGCTTTGGTTCTGAACGAACTCCTTGTGTTGTCCTGTCAAAGCTCGAGCCCCAGTGGCCAAATGTATAAGGCACTGGCCTCCTAAGCCAGGGATTGTGGGTTCGAGTCCCATCTGGGGTGGGGTGTTAGCAGAGTGGCGCAGCGGAAGCGTGCTGGGCCCATAACCCAGAGGTCGATGGATCGAAACCATCCTCTGCTAGGTGCTTTGTTTGTTGTGCATGATTGCCCCCTTCTATTTTTCCACTAGTTCCTGTTCTTTGCAATGGTTCTGAACGAACTCCTTGTGTTGTCCTGTCAACATCAGCTTTCCTGTTCACCTCGCTTTGCTCTTTTTAACGCTTCAGAAACCAGACTCATAAACTGTAGAAACCAGAGGTCGAGCCCCAGTGGCCTAATCGATAAGGCACTGGCCTCCTAAAAAAGGGATTGTGAGTTCGAGTGCTGAGCGGGTGTGTTAGCAGAGTGGCGCAGCGGAAGCGTGCTGGGCCCATAACCCAGGGGTCGATGGATTGAAACCATCCTCTGCTAGGTGTTTTGTTTGTTGTGCATAATTGCCCTCTTCAATTCTTCCACTAGTTCTTGTACTTTGCAATGGTTCTGATCGAACTCCTTATGTTGTCCTGTCAACAAGAACTTTCCTGTTCATCTCGCCTTGCTCTTTTTAACTCTTCAGAAACCAGACTCATAAACTGTAGAAACCACGCCTGGAACCGCGAGCCCCAGTGGCCAAAAGAATAAGGCACTGGCCTCCTAAAAAATGGATTGTGAGTTCGAGTCCCACCTGAGCTGGTGTGTTAGCAGAGTGGCGCAGCGGAAGCGTGCTGGGCCCATAACCCAGAGGTCGATGGATCGAAACCATCCTCTGCTAGGAGCGTGGTATGTTATGCATGAATGCCCCCTTCTATTGTTCCACTAGTTCCTGTTCTTTGCAATGGTTCTGAACGAACTCCTTGTGTTGTCCTGTCAACATCAGCTTTCCTGTTCACCTCGCTTTGCTCTTTTTAACGCTTCAGAAACCAGACTCATAAACTGTAGAAACCATGGCGGCAAGCTCGAGCCCCAGTGGCCTAATGGATAAGGCACTGGCCTCCTAAGCCAGGGATTGTGGGTTCGAGTCCCATCTGGGGTGGTGTGTTAGCAGAGTGGCGCAGCGGAAGCGTGCTGGGCCCATAACCCAGAGGTCGATGGATCGAAACCATCCTCTGCTAGGTGCTTTGTTTGTTGTGCATAATTGCCCTTTTCAATTCTTCCACTAGTTCTTGTACTTTGCAATGGTTCTGATCGAACTCCTTGTGTTGTCCTGTCAACAAGAACTTTCCTGTTCATCTCGCCTTGCTCTTTTTAACTCTTCAGAAACCAGACTCATAAACTGTAGAAACCACGCCTGGAACCGCGAGCCCCAGTGGCCAAAAGAATAAGGCACTGGCCTCCTAAAAAATGGATTGTGAGTTCGAGTCCCACCTGAGCTGGTGTGTTAGCAGAGTGGCGCAGCGGAAGCGTGCTGGGCCCATAACCCAGAGGTCGATGGATCGAAACCATCCTCTGCTAGGAGCGTTGTATGTTATGCATGAATGCCCCCTTCTATTGTTCCACTAGTTCCTGTTCTTTGCAATGGTTCTGAACGAACTCCTTGTGTTGTCCTGTCAACATCAGCTTTCCTGTTCACCTCGCTTTGCTCTTTTTAACGCTTCAGAAACCAGACTCATAAACTGTAGAAACCACGCCTGGCAATGGTTCTGAAACGAACTCTTTGTGTTGTCCTGTCAACAAACCGCTCGAGCCCCAGTGGCCAAAAGTATAAGGCACTGGCCTCCTAAAAAATGGATTGTGTGTTCGAGTCCCATCTGTGGTGGTGTGTTAGCAGAGTGGCGCAGCGGAAGCGTGCTGGGCCCATAACCCAGAGGTCGATGGATCGAAACCATCCTCTGCTAGGTGCTTTGTTTGTTGTGCATAATTGCCCTCTTCAATTCTTCCACTAGTTCTTGTACTTTGCAATGGTTCTGATCGAACTCCTTATGTTGTCCTGTCAACAAGAACTTTCCTGTTCATCTCGCCTTGCTCTTTTTAACTCTTCAGAAACCAGACTCATAAACTGTAGAAACCACGCCTGGAACCGCGAGCCCCAGTGGCCAAAAGAATAAGGCACTGGCCTCCTAAAAAATGGATTGTGAGTTCGAGTCCCACCTGAGCTGGTGTGTTAGCAGAGTGGCGCAGCGGAAGCGTGCTGGGCCCATAACCCAGAGGTCGATGGATCGAAACCATCCTCTGCTAGGAGCGTTGTATGTTATGCATGAATGCCCCCTTCTATTGTTTATGCATGCAATGGTTCTGAACGAACCCCTTCAACATCAGCTATTGTTCCACTAGTTCCTGTTCTTTGCAATGGTTCTGAACGAACTCCTTGTGTTGTCCTGTCAACATCAGCTTTCCTGTTCACCTCGCTTTGCTCTTTTTAACGCTTCAGAAACCAGACTCATAAACTGTAGAAACCATGGCGGCAAGCTCGAGCCCCAGTGGCCTAATGGATAAGGCACTGGCCTCCTAAGCCAGGGATTGTGGGTTCGAGTCCCATCTGGGGTGGTGTGTTAGCAGAGTGGCGCAGCGGAAGCGTGCTGGGCCCATAACCCAGAGGTCGATGGATCGAAACCATCCTCTGCTAGGTGCTTTGTTTGTTGTGCATGATTGCCCCCTTCTATTGTTCCACTAGTTCCTGTTCTTTGCAATGGTTCTGATCGAACTCCTTATGTTGTCCTGTCAACAAGAACTTTCCTGTTCATCTCGCCTTGCTCTTTTTAACTCTTCAGAAACCAGACTCATAAACTGTAGAAACCACGCCTGGAACCGCGAGCCCCAGTGGCCAAAAGAATAAGGCACTGGCCTCCTAAAAAATGGATTGTGAGTTCGAGTCCCACCTGAGCTGGTGTGTTAGCAGAGTGGCGCAGCGGAAGCGTGCTGGGCCCATAACCCAGAGGTCGATGGATCGAAACCATCCTCTGCTAGGAGCGTTGTATGTTATGCATGAATGCCCCCTTCTATTGTTCCACTAGTTCCTGTTCTTTGCAATGGTTCTGAACGAACTCCTTGTGTTGTCCTGTCAACATCAGCTTTCCTGTTCACCTCGCTTTGCTCTTTTTAACGCTTCAGAAACCAGACTCATAAACTGTAGAAACCATGGCGGCAAGCTCGAGCCCCAGTGGCCTAATGGATAAGGCACTGGCCTCCTAAAAAATGGATTGTGAGTTCGAGTCCCACCTGAGCTGGTGTGTTAGCAGAGTGGCAGAGCGGAAGCGTGCTCTGCCCATAACCCAGAGGTCGAAGGATTGAAACCATCCTCTGCTAGGTGCTTTGTTTGTTATGCATGAATGCCCCCTTCTATTGTTCCACTAGTTCCTGTTCTTTGCAATGGTTCTGATCGAACTCCTTATGTTGTCCTGTCAACACCAGCTTTCCTGTTCACCTCGCTTTGCTCTTTTTAACGCTTCAGAAACCAGACTCATAAACTGTAGAAACCACGCCTAGAACCGCGAGCCCCAGTGGCCAAAAGAATAAGGCACTGGCCTCCTAAGCCAGGGATTGTGGGTTCGAGTTCCATCTGGGGTGGGGTGTTAGCAGAGTGGCGCAGCGGAAGCGTGCTGGGCCCATAACCCAGGGGTCGATGGATCGAAACCATCCTCTGCTAGGAGCGTTGTATGTTATGCATGAATGCCCCCTTCTATTGTTCCACTAGTTCCTGTTCTTTGCAATGGTTCTGAACGAACTCCTTGTGTTGTCCTGTCAACAAGAACTTTCCTGTTCATCTCGCCTTGCTCTTTTTAACTCTTCAGAAACCAGACTCATAAACTGTAGAAACCACGCCTGGAACCGCGAGCCCCAGTGGCCAAAAGAATAAGGCACTGGCCTCCTAAAAAATGGATTGTGAGTTCGAGTCCCACCTGAGCTGGTGTGTTAGCAGAGTGGCGCAGCGGAAGCGTGCTGGGCCCATAACCCAGAGGTCGATGGATCGAAACCATCCTCTGCTAGGAGCGTTGTATGTTATGCATGAATGCCCCCTTCTATTGTTCCACTAGTTCCTGTTCTTTGCAATGGTTCTGAACGAACTCCTTGTGTTGTCCTGTCAACATCAGCTTTCCTGTTCACCTCGCTTTGCTCTTTTTAACGCTTCAGAAACCAGACTCATAAACTGTAGAAACCATGGCGGCAAGCTCGAGCCCCAGTGGCCTAATGGATAAGGCACTGGCCTCCTAAGCCAGGGATTGTGGGTTCGAGTCCCATCTGGGGTGGGGTGTTAGCAGAGTGGCGCAGCGGAAGCGTGCTGGGCCCATAACCCAGAGGTCGATGGATCGAAACCATCCTCTGCTAGGTGCTTTGTTTGTTGTGCATGATTGCCCCCTTCTATTTTTCCACTTGTCCCTGTTCTTTGCAATGGTTCTGAACGAACTCCTTGTGTTGTCCTGTCAACAAGAACTTTCCTGTTCATCTCGCCTTGCTCTTTTTAACTCTTCAGAAACCAGACTCATAAACTGTAGAAACCACGCCTGGAACCGCGAGCCCCAGTGGCCAAAAGAATAAGGCACTGGCCTCCTAAAAAATGGATTGTGAGTTCGAGTCCCACCTGAGCTGGTGTGTTAGCAGAGTGGCGCAGCGGAAGCGTGCTGGGCCCATAACCCAGAGGTCGATGGATCGAAACCATCCTCTGCTAGGAGCGTTGTATGTTATGCATGAATGCCCCCTTCTATTGTTCCACTAGTTCCTGTTCTTTGCAATGGTTCTGAACGAACTCCTTGTGTTGTCCTGTCAACATCAGCTTTCCTGTTCACCTCGCTTTGCTCTTTTTAACGCTTCAGAAACCAGACTCATAAACTGTAGAAACCATGGCGGCAAGCTCGAGCCCCAGTGGCCTAATGGATAAGGCACTGGCCTCCTAAGCCAGGGATTGTGGGTTCGAGTCCCATCTGGGGTGGGGTGTTAGCAGAGTGGCGCAGCGGAAGCGTGCTGGGCCCATAACCCAGAGGTCGATGGATCGAAACCATCCTCTGCTAGGTGCTTTGTTTGTTGTGCATAATTGCCCTCTTCAATTCTTCCACTAGTTCTTGTACTTTGCAATGGTTCTGATCGAACTCCTTATGTTGTCCTGTCAACAAGAACTTTCCTGTTCATCTCGCCTTGCTCTTTTTAACTCTTCAGAAACCAGACTCATAAACTGTAGAAACCACGCCTGGAACCGCGAGCCCCAGTGGCCAAAAGAATAAGGCACTGGCCTCCTAAAAAATGGATTGTGAGTTCGAGTCCCACCTGAGCTGGTGTGTTAGCAGAGTGGCGCAGCGGAAGCGTGCTGGGCCCATAACCCAGAGGTCGATGGATCGAAACCATCCTCTGCTAGGAGCGTTGTATGTTATGCATGAATGCCCCCTTCTATTGTTCCACTAGTTCCTGTTCTTTGCAATGGTTCTGAACGAACTCCTTGTGTTGTCCTGTCAACATCAGCTTTCCTGTTCACCTCGCTTTGCTCTTTTTAACGCTTCAGAAACCAGACTCATAAACTGTAGAAACCATGGCGGCAAGCTCGAGCCCCAGTGGCCTAATGGATAAGGCACTGGCCTCCTAAGCCAGGGATTGTGGGTTCGAGTCCCATCTGGGGTGGTGTGTTAGCAGAGTGGCGCAGCGGAAGCGTGCTGGGCCCATAACCCAGAGTTGGAGAAACCATCCAGAGTGGCGCAGCGGAAGCGTGCTGGGCCCATAACCCAGAGGTCGATGGATCGAAACCATCCTCTGCTAGGTGGCGCAGCTTTGTGGGCCCATTGTTCGATGCATGAATGCCCCCTTCTATATGTTATGCATGAATGCCCCCTTCTATTGTTCCACTAGTTCCTGTTCTTTGCAATGGTTCTGAACGAACTCCTTGTGTTGTCCTGTCAACACCAGCTTTCCTGTTCACCTCGCTTTGCTCTTTTTAACGCTTCAGAAACCAGACTCATAAACTGTAGAAACCACGCCTGGAACCGCGAGCCCCAGTGGCCAAAAGAATAAGGCACTGGCCTCCTAAAAAATGGATTGTGAGTTCGAGTCCCACCTGAGCTGGTGTGTTAGCAGAGTGGCGCAGCGGAAGCGTGCTGGGCCCATAACCCAGAGGTCGATGGATCGAAACCATCCTCTGCTAGGAGCGTTGTATGTTATGCATGAATGCCCCCTTCTATTGTTCCTGTTCTTCGCAATGGTTCTGAACGAACTCCTTATGTTGTCCTGTCAACAAGAACTTTCCTGTTCATCTCGCCTTGCTCTTTTTAACTCTTCAGAAACCAGACTCATAAACTGTAGAAACCACGCCTGGAACCGCGAGCCCCAGTGGCCAAAAGAATAAGGCACTGGCCTCCTAAAAAATGGATTGTGAGTTCGAGTCCCACCTGAGCTGGTGTGTTAGCAGAGTGGCGCAGCGGAAGCGTGCTGGGCCCATAACCCAGAGGTCGATGGATCGAAACCATCCTCTGCTAGGAGCGTTGTATGTTATGCATGAATGCCCCCTTCTATTGTTCCACTAGTTCCTGTTCTTTGCAATGGTTCTGAACGAACTCCTTGTGTTGTCCTGTCAACATCAGCTTTCCTGTTCACCTCGCTTTGCTCTTTTTAACGCTTCAGAAACCAGACTCATAAACTGTAGAAACCATGGCGGCAAGCTCGAGCCCCAGTGGCCTAATGGATAAGGCACTGGCCTCCTAAGCCAGGGATTGTGGGTTCGAGTCCCATCTGGGGTGGTGTGTTAGCAGAGTGGCGCAGCGGAAGCGTGCTGGGCCCATAACCCAGAGGTCGATGGATCGAAACCATCCTCTGCTAGGTGCTTTGTTTGTTGTGCATAATTGCCCTCTTCAATTCTTCCACTAGTTCTTGTACTTTGCAATGGTTCTGATCGAACTCCTTATGTTGTCCTGTCAACAAGAACTTTCCTGTTCATCTCGCCTTGCTCTTTTTAACTCTTCAGAAACCAGACTCATAAACTGTAGAAACCACGCCTGGAACCGCGAGCCCCAGTGGCCAAAAGAATAAGGCACTGGCCTCCTAAAAAATGGATTGTGAGTTCGAGTCCCACCTGAGCTGGTGTGTTAGCAGAGTGGCGCAGCGGAAGCGTGCTGGGCCCATAACCCAGAGGTCGATGGATCGAAACCATCCTCTGCTAGGAGCGTTGTATGTTATGCATGAATGCCCCCTTCTATTGTTCCACTAGTTCCTGTTCTTTGCAATGGTTCTGAACGAACTCCTTGTGTTGTCCTGTCAACATCAGCTTTCCTGTTCACCTCGCTTTGCTCTTTTTAACGCTTCAGAAACCAGACTCATAAACTGTAGAAACCATGGCGGCAAAGTCGAGCCCCAGTGGCCTAATGGATAAGGCACTGGCCTCCTAAGCCAGGGATTGTGGGTTCGAGTCCCATCTGGGGTGGTGTGTTAGCAGAGTGGCGCAGCGGAAGCGTGCTGGGCCCATAACCCAGAGGTCGATGGATCGAAACCATCCTCTGCTAGGTGCTTTGTTTGTTGTGCATGATTGCCCCCTTCTATTTTTCCACTTGTCCCTGTTCTTTGCAATGGTTCTGAACGAACTCCTTGTGTTGTCCTGTCAACAAGAACTTTCCTGTTCATCTCGCCTTGCTCTTTTTAACTCTTCAGAAACCAGACTCATAAACTGTAGAAACCACGCCTGGAACCGCGAGCCCCAGTGGCCAAAAGAATAAGGCACTGGCCTCCTAAAAAATGGATTGTGAGTTCGAGTCCCACCTGAGCTGGTGTGTTAGCAGAGTGGCGCAGCGGAAGCGTGCTGGGCCCATAACCCAGAGGTCGATGGATCGAAACCATCCTCTGCTAGGAGCGTGGTATGTTATGCATGAATGCCCCCTTCTATTGTTCCACTAGTTCCTGTTCTTTGCAATGGTTCTGAACGAACTCCTTGTGTTGTCCTGTCAACATCAGCTTTCCTGTTCATCTCGCCTTGCTCTTTTTAACGCTTCAGAAACCAGACTCATAAACTGTAGAAACCATGGCGGGAAGCTCGAGCCCCAGTGGCCAAAAGAATAAGGCACTGGCCTCCTAAAAAATGGATTGTGAGTTCGAGTCCCACCTGAGCTGGTGTGTTAGCAGAGTGGCGCAGCGGAAGCGTGCTGGGCCCATAACCCAGAGGTCGATGGATCGAAACCATCCTCTGCTAGGAGCGTTGTATGTTATGCATGAATGCCCCCTTCTATTGTTCCACTAGTTCCTGTTCTTTGCAATGGTTCTGAACGAACTCCTTGTGTTGTCCTGTCAACATCAGCTTTCCTGTTCACCTCGCTTTGCTCTTTTTAACGCTTCAGAAACCAGACTCATAAACTGTAGAAACCATGGCGGCAAGCTCGAGCCCCAGTGGCCTAATGGATAAGGCACTGGCCTCCTAAGCCAGGGATTGTGAGTTCGAGTCCCACCTGAGCTGGTGTGTTAGCAGAGTGGCGCAGCGGAAGCGTGCTGGGCCCATAACCCAGAGGTCGATGGATCGAAACCATCCTCTGCTAGGTGCTTTGTTTGTTGTGCATAATTGCCCTCTTCAATTCTTCCACTAGTTCTTGTACTTTGCAATGGTTGTTTATGTTATATGCATGAATTGCCCCCTTCTATTGTTCCACTGTTTTCTTCTTCGCAATGGTTCTGAACGAACTCCTTATGTTGTCCTGTCAACAAGAACTTTCCTGTTCATCTCGCCTTGCTCTTTTTAACTCTTCAGAAACCAGACTCATAAACTGTAGAAACCACGCCTGGAACCGCGAGCCCCAGTGGCCAAAAGAATAAGGCACTGGCCTCCTAAAAAATGGATTGTGAGTTCGAGTCCCTAGTAGTCGCCCACTTTTATCCCCATACTCATAAAAAAACAACCTTGAGAACGCAAAATAAAGGCTTTAGCATTTTTTGTAGAAAGCAAAGTGAATTCTGCTTGTAAGTGAAGATGCTTTTTAATCAATTCTGGAGTGGGACAGGAAGAAATCTGGCTGTGCAAAGATATTATGGAACTATAAATCTCATCCAGCTTTTTATGTTGGTGTTTTTAATATGAGAAGTGTAGGAGATAATTTCACCATGGATAACAGCTTTGAGTGTCTCCCATAGCACAGAGTGAGAAACAGAATCAGTTTGTAAGTCGCTCTGGATAAGAGCGTGTGCTAAATGTCTTAAATGTAAATGTAAATGTAAATGTTTTGTTAGTGTGTAGGAAAAAAACAAATGGAATCTGAGATCTTGGTACAGAAATTCTCCGCTGAGAGTAGTATAGGATTAAAACACCACTGAGATCTATCTGCAGTGGTGCATGGTCTGAAATTACTATCACCAAATACTCAGTTTGGGTAATAAACTGCATGAGCTTGTGACTGACAAAGAATAATCGATTCGAGAAAAGGAAGAATGTACGTAAGAATGAAAAGAAAAGGATCTCGAATGAGGATGAAGTTTACGCCATGAATCAGCACAGCCATTTGCATCGATAAGGAAAGGACGATGATGTCAATTTTGACCAATCTAATGTGGGATTCACAACACTGTTGATGTTACCTCTAAGAATGAGTTTGTGTGAGTTTAGATCAGGAATAATGGACAGCAACCTATCCATAAAATCAACATCATCCCAAATTGGTACATATATATAAAGTAATACTACCAGACTTTGGAAAAGCGAGCCCAAAACTGGAGATCCTTTATTTACCTGTGGTCCTCAAACAACTTCTAGTTGATATAGCGTTTTTCTACCAGATCGTGATTACAATCACCTGTTGATATGACCCATCTGAAATCACATCATTGTTATGTAATTTTTAAAATATATATATATGTATTTTTTCTACTTTATTACTATCCAGTCTCTATTTTTGGATTGGGCCTGAAATGCAACAATGGTTGAAAAATATACAAATTAAATTAATGTGACCAGACAAAAAGTCAGTGTAAAGACAAGAAACTTTAATGTTTTTTTTTTTTTTTTACATTTTCCACACTGTCCCCATTTTTTCTGATTTTTCAAATGTGTTGACTATGCAAACCTCTAACCTCTCCAGGCACACATGCACTTTGTGTCTGGTAAAAACAGGCTGGATTGACATTATTCAGAAATGTTTATTACACATATATATATTAGAAACATGTACAGCAAGCTTTTATTCCTTAAAGGGAACCCTGACGGTTACAACACATAGACCCAATATTGTGTACGTGTCCAGTAATGTTTAAATATGGTGAATAAATATACAAAATTATTTTACTAGCAGGCAGACATTTTTGTTGCTATAATAGATCATTCAGCCTTTTCAACTTCAGCTCGAGTGTGACATTATTCAAGTGACAAACTGCTCTGACTCTCTAATTTTCTGATTTTATTTGAAATTTTTTTTTATAACAAACTAATGATTCCCATTTGATTATATGATATATCTTGCATTTCAATAGTACTGGATATGGAAACAGTCCAAGATATACAAGCCTTAACCATCATGGCATCACCCTTAATTTTATACATCTTTAACAAAGCTGGCGTACAGTGTATGTAAATATGTACATCTTCAAACAGGTCAATTATACTTTTATTTACTCAGAGTTTGCTTGTGTAACAGTGAAACAGAGGAAAAGACACAGACAAACCATTTCATTTTACAGAAAACCCTCAACTGGAGTCTCCATTTCTGATGTTGACTGGTCAGAAAATCAGATCTCTGATAGAAACCACTGTGGTCAGAACCATGAGAGGAGAGATGGCACAGCGGAGATATTCTGGTTATCGGACACTCTGGGACATGTGGAGGGGCGTCAGCATCTCCTCAAAGATGGCACCTTTAACGTTGGAGCCACGCAAATTTGCCTCCTGCAGGTCACAGCCAGACAGGTCACAATTCTACAAACAATGAAAAAAAAATTTTAACAAGAGAGATAAATTTAGCTTCACCCCAATTCTGATCCAACACGTCACTGCAGCCACTCACTGTATCACTGTACCCCCGAAACACCACCACGCACTCACTGTACATCCGAAACACTGCACTCACTGTACGTCTGAAACACCACACCGCACACACTGTACATCTTAAATACCACACTGCATTCACTGTACGCCAGAAACACACTGCACTCACTGTACATCCTAAACACCACACAGCACTCACTGTACATCCTAAACACCCCACTCACTGTACGTCTGAAACACCACACCGCACTCACTGTATATCTTAAACACCACACTGCACTCACTGTACACCAGAAACACACTGCACTCACTGTACATCCTAAACACCACACAGCACTCACTGTACATCCTAAACACCCCACTCACTGTACGTCTGAAACACCACACTCACTGTACATCCTACACACCACACCGCACTCACTGTAAGCCTGAAACACTAAACTGCACTCACTGTACCTCCGGAACACCACACCACACTCACTGTGCATCCTGTACTGTTAATGCTCCAGCATCAATGTGTGGCACGGAAGCTGCTCTGCTGCAGACAGGAAAGCTCTGCAGAGGGTGGTGAAGTCTGCACAGAGGTCTGTCGGAGTCAGCCTCCCCACCACCACGGACATATACACCTCCAGATGCAGGAAGAGGGCTACCTGCATCATGAAGGACCCCACTCATCCAGCACACTCACTTTTTGTCCCGCTCCCCTCAGGCAGGAGGCTGCGGAGCATTAAGTGTAAAACGAACAGACTGAGGAAAAGCTTCATTCCCGAAGCTGTAAGACTTTTAAACGCCACTTAGTGGAACCACTGCACTGACACTTTGACGTCACTAGTCACTTTAAATACACTCTGCTGCTACCTTCTCCATTTCCTGCTGCTCTTCTCTCTGTATTTTATTTTCATTTTTACATATATTTTTATATATTTATGTATATTTTATTTATTTAAGTTCTGCTGTCTGGGTAAAACTGGGTCCTTGGGTACCACAATTTCGTTCCACCCCATGTACCACATGTGATGCGAATGACAATAAAGTCTCCTTGAATCCTTGAATCCTTGAAAACACCACACTCACTGTACCTCCGGAACACCACACCGCACTCACTGTACGTCTGACACACCAAACTGCACTCACTGTACATCCTAAACACCACACCGCACTCACTGTACATCCTAAACATCACACCGCACTTACTGCATGTCTGAAACACCACACCGCATTTACTGTACACCAAAACATCACACCACACTCACTGTACATTCTAAACATCACACCACACTCACTGTACGTCTGAAACACCACACCGCACTCACTGTACACCAAAACATCACACCGCACTCACTGTATATCTGAAACACTACACTGCACACACTTTACATCCTAAACATCACACCACACTCACTGTACGTCTGAAACACCAAACTGCACACACTGTACATCCGAAACACCACACCGCACTCACTTTACACCGAAACACCAAACTGCACACACTGTACATCCTAAACACCACACCACACTCACTGTACATCCTAAACACCACAGGGCACTCACTGTATGTCTGAAACACCACACCGCACTCACTGTACATCCTAAACACCACAGCGCACTCACTGTACATCCTAAACATCACACCACACTCACTGTACATCCTAAACATCACACCACACTCACTGTACGTCTGAAACACCAAACTGCACTCACTGTACACCGAAACACCAAACTGCACAGACTGTACATCCTAAACACCACACCACACTCACTGTACATCCTTAACACCACAGGGGACTCACTGTATGTCTGAAACACCACACCGCACTCACTGTACATCCTAAACACCACAGCGCACTCACTGTACATCTGAAACACCACACCACACTCACTGTACGTCTGAAACACCACACCGCACGCACTTTACATCCTACACATCACACCACACTCACTTTACACCGCGCACAGCGAAACACATCTGAAACACCACACATTTCCCTCACTCAGGAAGAAATAGCTGACAAAAGCCATAATCACAGACTTTAAAACTATACTGCCACTGCTGGGAAAAAAATGTCTTTTCAAATGAAAAATGAGTTCATACCTCCAGATCAGTTCCAGCCAGTGTGGCTCCTCGAAGGTTACAGTTTTTTAGCTTTGCGTTTTTCAGCGTTGCCACTCGGAGGTTAATACCGGTCATCTGACTGCCCTCCATATCAACTCCTTTCAGATTAGCACCTTCAACAAAACAAACACTGAGATTAGACACAAAGAAGGGATTTCTCAGGGAAGCGATTCCAGGTCTCATGTTTCTTTATGAGAAAGATTAAAGCAGCTCTAAAGGCAAACAAGGTACCCATGATCCTATTCAGTTATTCTCCGCACTGTCTCTCCTTTAGGGAAGAGCTGTTAAAGGAAAGTCCAGCAAACATTAAAGCGACCTCACCCTCCAAATTGGCTTTGAGTCCAGCTGGATCTTCAAAGTTGCAGCCTTTTAGTGAAGCTCCTTCAGCATTGGTGCAGAGCATTTTCACTCCCTGCAGATTTGCTCCCTGAACATTCAGACAGAAGATCATTAGCAACATGTTGCAAATACAGCTCTGCATCTTTATCTGTCACATATATATACACACACAAACACACAGACAACAGCCACCTTAGGTTCAGCCAGGTGCAACAACATTCCCGGACTGAATTCAGTAAAATTACAAAGTGGTAGTTTGGAAAGGGATCATTCAAAATTGCTGTTTAAAGAACATAGTACTTAGAATGTGCATAAGGATTATATAACAGAGAGAATGCAGAGATCAGAACTAAATACTTAGCTACGGATTTTTATTATGTAGGACTAGAAACTGCTAACGGGCTGTTTGCATTTGTGTGTGAGCTGCAACAACAGGGAAGTGGAAGAGACGTGAGCCAATTAAGGACCTCTCTTTACTAAAGCCAGTTCGGAAAAAAAGAAAAAGATTTACAGGTATGAACTTGAGCTGTCCAAGCTTCTTCTCTGCACCTCCTATGCTACAACGCTATAGTGCCCCACTACTGTTTGGCTATGGACACTTTGGAGATGTAGCCATGCAATGTGGTAGCCCCATGGGTAAATAAGGGCAAATAAGATTTTTTTGGTCCTCATAGATTAGACATAGTGATCCTCTGCATGATTTTCACTATGGGGAAGTGAAAAGAGAATGTGGAGAATCTCCACCTCATTTCAGGAGTTGAAACTTTTACCCACAGCTCGGATCTCCGTAAGCTAAGAATCAACATTAGCACAAACGGGCCGAATATTGAAAGTACAATAACATCTCTAATTCCTCACAGATAATGCAAACAGTGACACCGGACTACTGTCTGTTTTCTGACAGTGAATGTAGCATAAATAATCATAATTTATAGATTGTCAATCTCAAATCATTATGAGGAGCTTCTTCCACACAGTTTGCAATCCAGTTTCAGCTGCTTTTGGAGGTTTCTGTTAGCAGCAAAAGGGCGAATAATGTTTTCTCACATTTTTGCCATTCAAGAAATTACTTTGACGTCGTCTGAATTAGGAATGTCGTAAAAATTGACTGTCCTAAAATAACTGCATGTTTGGTGGGTAACAGTCTTAAGATTAAATGTGCTGTTTGCAATGAATCATGCAGTGCAGATACATTCTGGTGTTCCAACTACTGCTCATTATCACATTACATACATTTCTGGTTGAACACCAAAATGAAATAAACACATTAACGTTCATATTCCCTCGTTGATGCTTTTCAGAAATGAGTGACGGTTTTTAACGCTCAATTGCTCAGATGATCACTGTAATACATTTACAGTTCTGGCCATCATTCAGTTTTTAGCCTGTATCTAGGTTCTCGCTTGCACCCCTAAGCTCTGCTCCTGATGTGTGCCCTTTCAACACTGTCAGTGACTCATACCATGTATCTGTATTATATAGAAATGAGGTATATATTTTTGGTTGCTTACAAACATCATTGACTTTTAAACATCATTAAGAGCTACAAAAGTTTGTTGTTCATCCTTTGTGACTTTAAAGATAACTATGTTCCAAGCCTACACTGTCTAAAGCTCAAAACACCTTATTCTGATAGTGTTCTAATATTTATTTAAAGGAAGTTGTCAGTAAGAGCTTCATTACTGTCCTTGTTTATACTATAAACATCAAATTATGGTAAATAAATATCACACCCAACTATCTTGTACCAGTATCCTTAGAGTAATAAGTCAGTTATGGCTGATTTAATCATTCAAAATCATCATGTCTCAATACACATGGCTGATGTGCAGATGTATCTATCACCAGCTTCCACTGAGGAGAAGTTTTAGAGCTGAACTTACATCCAGGTTGGAGTTGGACAGGTCAGCACGCTCCAGGTTGGTTCCACAGAGATTAGCGTATGTGAGGTTACAGCGGCTGAGATTCGCCATCTTAAAGTTTATGTAGCGCAGATCCAGCCGCGAGAGGTCAGCGCCGCTAAAATTCAGTCCCTACAAATAAGGGTCATGGATTAGAACTTTGAGATGAGGGAGTTAGAATTTAAAGGTTGCGGGGTTAATGATAGGGTGTTAGAGGTTTTGGCTCAGAGAGTTAAATGGAGGCTTTACGGGTTGGATTTAGAGGGTGGGGTAGATTATGGGGGTTACTGGATAAGACATTAAGAGGTAATTTAATTATAAGGGGTATAAATTATCAGGGGTAAGAGGGTAAAACTAAGGGCTTAAAATATATGGGTTGGGGTTTTAATTGTACTGGTAATGGGGTTAACATTTAGAGGTTAGAAATCTCCAAATCTGGGCTTAGTGATTAGGAAGTTAGGATTTAGGGGTTAAGAGGTTAGAAGTTATTAGAAGGAGTTCGAATTTATGCACTGGGGTCTAGATAATTAGGGGTAAAGGGAATTAAATGTAGAGGGTTATGGTTTATGTGTATATGGTTTGGGTTTTACTGGTTTATCATTTATACGTTTAAGGTTTAAAGGTATATGGTTTAAGGGAGTTTATGATTTTTTGAAGTTTTAGAGTTGGTTCAGGGTTTAATGGTTTTGAGGTTTTAACAATCTTGGGGGTTTTGGTTCAGGGTTTAACGGTATTACCTCAGACTGATATTAACAGACAATGTGACATCTGTGTTTTATATCCATCTTCATCACCATCTGCTACTGAGGAGAATCGTTTAAGAGCTAAGCTTGCATCCAGTTTGGCATTGGACATGGGTTTAAGAGGTTTGCTGGTTTAGAAGTTTTATTGTTTAGAGATTTTTGTTTCAGTGGTTTACTGGTTTACAGGTTTCATGGTTTAGAGGCTTATTGGTTTAGGGTTTTGGTGATTTTGGAGTTAATTTAGTTTAGTTTAAAGTTTATGGTTTAGTGGTTCAGAGGTTTAATAGTTTTATGGTTTAGGATTTAATGGTTTAGGGGTTTACTGTTTTTTTATTTTGGAGGTTATTAGTTTACTGGTTTAAGACTTAATAAGTTAAGGCTTTACAGTTTAGTTTAATTGTTTTGGCATTTTATGGTTTACAAGTTTAATAATTTTAAGGTTATTAGTTTAGGGTATAATGGTTTATGGTTATCGAGCTGCTGTTGTTTACTTCATTAAGGTGTTTAATGATCAGGTGCCAGTAAAACTGCCCAAAACTGTACACACCACCACTGAAAACATTATTATTCAAGATTAAAAATTCAGGAAAACAAATGAAATAAAATACTCACTTGACATTCTTTAATACTGAGTGTGATGAAATATAACTGGGGTGTACCTGACAACGTAATTCGGATTTAGTTGGTGTAGCGAGTAGAAATCGAACAAATTCTTTTCTGGAGATGGGAGAGTGATCATCAGCAGGCTGTGAATTCTGAAGGTAAAATACAGTAATAGATCTGTTACAGCACATCTTCATAACAAATCCATGTACATTACATACAATAAACAGATTACCCTAATAACGGTCTCCAGCTGCTCAGCAAGACGCTCAATTCCAAAAAATCGAGCCTCTTCCAAAACTCCTGAGAGAAATACGTTAATATATTAACAATCAATTACCAATACATTTAATACAATCCACCATCTTCACCACCTTACAGCTTCTAAATCAAAGCTGAAGCTGTAATAAAGCTGTGAGTGTAAAGACAGACAGATCAATAAATCCTAGATTAATTGCTCCTAAATAACACTCCGAGCTGGTTTACACATGGTTAGAGAGAAGTGAGCCTCAGGCCGTAGTCAGTATGTTTGAACTCCTGTGTTTGTTTGTGCTGGTTAGGGGAGAGATTAGATCAGTTATTGAAAATGGAAAACTGCACATTTATCATATATTCCCTTAATACTAATAACAATATAAACTCTAGTGATAATAATAAATAATAATAAATATAATAACAACAATACAGTGGAGGTTTTGTTGGGATCTATTGCAGAATATATTTTTCAGGTATTTTATTGTATGTTGCCATATGCTATGACTATTCTGTTATTTTATATGCCTGTAAAGTTAGCAGTTAGAATATGAACTGATAATATTGATTGTGTTAAATGTTTGCAGTTTTTAGCCATGTTGGTTTAATTATTTGTTGGTTGATTCTTGATATTTTATTTTTGTTTTGTTTTGTTTTGGAATGTTTTTTTGTGAACAGCGTTGTCACACATCCACAATGAGCTAGTGGGAAAGTGACCTCACCAACCTTAGCGATGGTATTTGTGGCAGAGAGGCTTCACATTGAAATGGCATAGTGACAAATAATGGTATAATAGCTAATAACTGCTAGGGTTAGGTTAAGGTTCTTCCTGTGTTCTTAGGGCGCTTAAATAAACTATTCTGATCTGATGTGAAAGTCCACTACATTCAAAACCATTCAGTTTGTCTAAAAATCAAGTTCGGTGTGAGGAGGCCTTCACAGATCTTACCCAGCAGGTTGATCCCATCATTGATGATGAGCTGACCATGTCTTAGGTAGTTCAGAATTGGCTCGAAGTAATCTGGACTACGATCAATCAGATACGCTCCATGGTTGTCTTGCCTGTTCTCCCAAACATCTACAAGAACACAGCAGAACACAAACTCATCACAAGAGAGAACAAGCCAGATCTCTTACATTAAATCATTACTCTGAGTCAGACCTCACCTTTATCTCCAAACATGTGGGCCAGCATGCTCTCCGGCTCCTTTACGAGCGTGCTTCTAATAAAACCACAACAATCAGTACCCAACAGAACAGCAGCATTCAGAGGATTAGACATCACACATTCAATCACAGTGCTAAAAGGGGAACCGGACAGTTTTTCTAAATCCCCACCAAAATTCTGAGATTGTAAAGGGATTCAGAGAGGTTTGGGGTGAAACAGATCATTACAGAGTCTCAGACTCAGTGGATCTACACATCACTTCCGATTTCATATAGATGTTAATGATGGAAAAATGATTTTTTCGGGGGGACTACTTTTCTCAGAAGGTCCTGAATGTATCCTTCCACCATGAATGGACTTTCATCTCAAAAACCAGCACAGTCCCTACAAAAACCCAAATGACAAATACAGGTCACAACTCCAAATTTGTCTCACTGGATTTCCAGCTCAAAAACTTTTTAAAGCTATTAAAAACCACGTTTTAGACACTGGGCAGCATTTCCACATAACCATTCATGTAGTAAGTGTGAGGGACCTTTAAGAGGTGGAGGTCTGGTTCCCATCACCACCAACAAGAACAATTTAGAAACTCTTTGTATAGAACAGAACACACATAAACCTCTCTGGACGACTTTGTTTACATATTAACTATTTAAACGACTGGAATTTTACTTTAAAGGTTTACCGGGTTGTAGTGAAGCAGCGGCCGCCCACATTCAGTGTCAGCCAATCCGTGTGCGCGTTAAAGTGTGGCACTTCCGGATCGCGAAGAGGGGCTTGTAAAAATATAACAATAGATAAATAAATCAGGGGCTTCTACATTATAAAAGACATGTATTTTATAACTGGGAGGAAGGCGACAAAGATCCTCAAACTCACCAAGAAAAGTGTCTCCTTCAGATACATAAAGCACATCGTCATCTCTAAATTAAACAATAAAATACTGAATTTATTAACTTTATTTATTGATACTCTATGCAGAACACTATAATTAACTGTTCGGCGAATCAGGCCAGGTAGCTAGTACAAGTGTTTTTTTACCTGAGCAGAGCGATGTCGTCTATCAGGCCACCTTTAGAGTTAAAAATGCTCACAGCTTTAATCCCCAGTTTAACACTCGCTAAAGATAATAAATCAGCCAGAGAGCCGTAAGCCGCAACCACCTGCAAACAGTTACACAGTTACTGGCCCATCAGCCGGCCTCTTATTCCAATTCACCTTTACAGTGTAAATTGTGCCTCAGGCGCCACTGCTGCAGCCCCTTTTAGGGTGGAACGAAACATTCCAATAAGAAGCGAATAAAAAGCAAATTTAGGCGTCATACCAATTTTAGAGATCAGCAACAAACCTTTTTATGTAACAAAAAACTTCATACATCCGAAGATTTTAGGTTTATTTACCTTTCCATTTCGGGAAGTTCCGTTTACAAACAGAGTCACTCTCCGCATTATTGATTATTTCAGCGCTAAAAACGCCCGAACACACGACATTCACAAACTAAAACACACAAATACAGACAGGTCGAAATTACATTCCCTTTTATTCTAAAATATCTTCTCACTTTTCTCCAAACCAGAGAAAAATGCTCCCGATATGTAATTCTCACAGAGCGCTTCTTCCGCGCTTAGAGAATTTCAAAATAAAAGACCCAAGGCTTTAACAGGAGTTTCAAAAAATAAACCTAAAAACAATTTTTACAGCCACTGGAGGGCAACTTTAAAATGTGTCAAGTCAAACTTATATTTCTGTAAAGGAAGAAAATGCAATAAATGTAATCCTTAAGTAATGCAATGCAGAAATCGAATTATTATTATTGTTGATATTGTGTTGGGTGGTTTTATTTGTAGTACTTGTGAATTAACTTGGAAAAAAATGGTTTTATTCATGCTAGAAATTATTAGGGGACCAGAAGATCAAAAAGCAAATGAATTCTTTTATAGTTCATTTAAAACTCATAATAATGTGTATACATTACAAGCTAAATCAAGCATATTTAATTAACTGGGAAAAACTCATATGGTCCATATGGTCTTTCAAACTTTTTTTTTTTCAGCACTGTCACAGCAAAAACCCAAGAGACAAATTCAATATACAAGCTTTTCTGAAGCACTTCCTCAAAAACATGCTGATGTTTAAAACCCTAAAACCACGTAGTGAGTGAGAACAAACAACAGTGTTCAGACAGCAGTCATTAATTTATTTATCATACTGAATTTACAAAATGGAAAATAAAAGCAACAGCTGAAGGAACAATATTGTACATTTTAGTCCTTTTGTTTTTTCCTTTATTTTTGAATAGCAATCCACTGTACACAAGGCTGATGATTATTATATCTTTAAAAAACAATAACAAAAAAAAGAGCAAAAACGTTTTGACTTTCTGATAAGGACACTACAACCAATTTTAATGAGAAAATGGACACGAACAAACCAAATCCCGCAACAAACCAGCTTTTTTAGCCAACACTGACAAAATCATGGAAAGAGCAGACAAAGCATTCATGTTTCCATTGTTCTGACACATTTAATCCATTTTTAGAGTTGGAAATAAAGCCATCATTGGGTTCTCCTTCCCACTCTCAGTATATCAGCAGCTTTCTTCACTGTTCCAGGCTGTTTGTTTGTGGTGTCTTTATTTATTATGGGAACCCAACAGTTCAGTTTTATTTCCCTCAGTCATGTAGTTCATTGACTTTGGTTTCTCCATTTTACTAACAAGTTGATGTTGTAAAAATATGTTTTATAGTGTTAAGAGTGCAATTTACTCTCAGAAGCTCTAAAACAGTGTTACTAATATTGAGTTCTTTAATTTAACATTGTCAGCTGTTTCCTTTATTTAGTCAAGTTCTTTGTAAAAGGGCCGCCAAAACTGTTAAGCTTCAGGTCGTGCTTCTGTGACCAGATCAACATGATTTTGTTTTCCACACAATGAACCTTATTTGGATGAATTGCAGTTCTACAGTAGTTCAGATGTGTTTAAAATAACCCTTTCACATTCTTCTCTTCATCCATCCAAAATGTCAAGTATGGCTATGCTGTGTGGAGATGAACAGACTGGAAATCAAACGGTTCATGAGGTTTGGAGGAAAAATTAAAAAAAGCCTAGACACTGTGTGGGGGGCTACTGTTCAAAAGTCAGAGAAAAGCCAATTACTATCATTTTAACACAAAGTGTGTCCACAAAAACTAAACATTACACGTCACATCTGTTCTAAATTGATGCCGTTTACCTACCTCTGAAGAGTGTGCGGTTCAGTTCCCTTAAACTTCTCTTTTCTTTAACCCTCAGTAACATTAGTTTGCATGTTGTGAGCAGTTTGCATGGCTATATCCTGTGCTACATAAGGCAGGAAAGGGTTAACTTACACATGACACATACCATACATATGATACAAGATGTCTGTTAGTTAACGTTTTCCTGACTTATGAAGCATAGGATATACAGTAGAATCTGCCTACATAGAGCAAACTTAGGGTTCTAAGTGTTAATTGATCAACCCCAAAAAGACAACAAGCAACGGCGAACTAATGAAGAACCATACTAACAGAACTTTTAAACACGTCCACAGGGCGGCGGCGAGCGGAGACGACTGCGTTACAGAAGAAAAATATCATCATCCTCTCCAGTTTTGGAATGAATATTCTTTACAATCGAGTGACACAATCACTCCGTCTGGTTTAATCAGAACTGCTCGGGCTTTTCCTGCTCCTGCGTGAGCGCTAACTTAGCGTATCACAATGGGGAAAACGAAGCGCTACAGAACCGAAGCCCTGTGGTGGATATGATTACAGTACAGGGCTGTAAATAGTGTAATAAATACCAAAGCATTTCCTTCAGTGACTGAAATGAAAGTTACGAGTGACTGACGCCCTGAAAAGCTGTTCGTGTTTGATGGATACAGATTCAAACCCACTTCTGCCCAGTCCCAATGAGTAAGGGGCGGGACGTCAGGGGGTAGGGCTACACAGGGCATGCCACAGCTGCAGGGGACAGGACCTAAAGGGTCCCAATGAGCAGACAGAAGTTGGGAGGGATCAGGGAGAAGAGAGACAGAGGGGTAGGGGCGGAGTGGGGTCCTTGAGGGGGCCCATTAAAATGTTTTCCTGTGGATGGCACGAGTGCGGTCCTCTTCATACTCCTTCTTAGAAACCCACATTTTCTTAAAGGTGTCCAGAGATGCCAAGATAGATCCCCTATGCAAAAACAAATACAGTGTACATGATCAATTTAGGCAACACAACAAGAGACTAGAGACAGGCAACAAAATCCCTACAGAGCCCTCACAGGAGAAACGTTCAGACTGATCACAGAAATGTCCTACATAAAAAGGTTTTTGCAAATTCATATTACAGGAGCCAATCCTAGTTCATTTAATTCAATTATCTCATCGTACAGTGACTTCTCAACCTAGAGAATCCTATCCCATTCAATGAGACCAATTAATAATTATGTCTGTTACACACAATTCTGTTATCAAAATACCAAATAACAAAATAAGAGACTAATAAGAGTGAGGGAACACATCACGCTCACTCCTGAAGTAATTCTGCAAAATAAATAGATGTAACAGCGATAAACAGTACCAAGTATTCAACCACATTAAAAGTAATCTTGATTACGTGGGACACTACATACTGTTCTTAACAGCTTTTTAAAAATTACATATACATGACAAAAGTACATTTTCAAAAACAAAATTCTTTATTTTTTAGCATGGCTAAAAAAAAACTGAAAAACTGAAAAATGCTGACGGTATGAATATTTTACCTCTTTAGACAACGATTTGGTAGAACCACATTGCAATAACAGCTTTAACTGTTCTCTGCTGTGATTTTTTGCATGGCAACATTGTATTCATGTCCAGACATCAAGCATGTTAAAAATGGCAATAATATTATGATACTGCATTATGGGCCCTTTGGTGAATCCCACCTCTACTCTGCACACGGTTAGTGGATGGATGATGCTTTTTCAAACAGTACCACAGATTCTTAACTCAACTGAGATACTGGACTTTGACTTGGACATTGTAGAACATCCACCTTTTTTAGTTCAGACACTCGTGAAGATTCTGAACATTACTCAGAATTTTGACTGAAAAGGCCAGTTTTTCTTTCATCTGACCACAAACCATATTCCACACTTGAGCTTGGTTACACATGCTGTGGTGTAATTTTCAGTAGTAATGGTTTCTTTTCTTCAGAGAGGGCCTAATGATTTCTTGGAATTAAAAAAAATATATTCTGAATAATGCTCTGTATTTAAATAATTCACTGAATAATGCTTCTATTTAAGCCTCAAAATGAGTAATTTTAATTGTTCATTTTATTATGTAATTATTTATTTTATTTTATTATTTTATTATAATAATAAATTTATTAAATTCTTGAACAGAAAACTATCCAACCAGGACTGCTTTCTCCGTGGTGTTTAGGCAGATAGTGTTTAGGCAAGCTATTCTATCTGTTAGGAACTTCGGGAATTAATGAGAAGCCCAACACGTTAGATTAACCATTAGCATAATTAAGAGGGGACAAGAGAAATCAACTAGTTGCACTTTGATTTACAACGTGTGGAACAATTTTTGTGAGGAAAAACCATATCTCTAGACCGTGTGGGAAGTTCTAGATACGCAACTGACTGAATACCAGCAGGAGCCTTATCAGACAGTTATTCTAGGAAGAAAACAGTGGAGGCAGCCCTATACCAGAGTCGGATAAGTATAGATAAACTATGCGCTAATTTGTCTGTTGCAATCTTTAGGTAAAACATGTAATATCATTTGGAAGCTTCAAATGTCAGCATTTAACATGTTGCTTAAGTGGTGCAGCAGCTGCACTGTGGAACAAAAAAATAGAATAAGAAGTAACTTCAGCCTCTTCAGAAAGAGTCCATGCAAATCACTCATTGTTAACTTAGCATTAACAACAGACGGCAGCATTGTAAGTGTTTTTCTAAATGTTTTTGAGTTTAGAGCCCGAGCTGAGGTCTCAGCTCTAGTACTCAGGGTTCATCACTGGTCTCCTAAAAACAGCTACACTGTAGTGTGTTCAGGAGCAACACAAGTTAGGACATTGTTGGGGATCATCCTAAAATAAGGACAGTATTTAGAAAATTTAGTGGAGTTCTGGAGTTTCTGTAATACTGTTCAGATAAGATTAACAGAAGTGGTCATGGAGACTACACAGATCAGACTCCAAGTTTAGGATGTTTCTGTGCTACAGCTACATGTCTAGTTTTAATAAAGCGTTAAATAATTTTGGGGTTTTGTAATTTACAAAGGTAACAGAACTTGGTAGAAGTGAATACTGACTTTAAATAATTGTTATTATTATATTTAACTATATTAGAAAACCTCTGTGGATTCTGTGATTTGATAACCTTCATCAGACCATTAAGTTTAAACATCTCCCAGAAACTATTTGAACTTCTCACCCGATCCATGTAGAATAAAGTCTCTCCTGCGGTGCTGAGATCTGAAAAAAGAATAAATTAAAAAAACAGAGTTAGACAAATAAGTTACTAAGAAATCTTCTCCAATAAAATAAACAGAACACAATAGTTTTTCCCTTTTTTAAAATTCTCTCACCTTTATTTTAACATCTTTGGGTGCTAACTTCTTCACTTCACTTAACAACCGATCTCCAAATCCTGAAAGGAACAAACAATTAAACCAAACAATTACACATATGTATATCAAATCATTATAAAAGAAATGTAAGTACAAAGAATCATATTTTATTCAATTGTATTTTGTGGTTTGTGTGAAAGCGTGTGGGACATGTTATCTTACAGTGAGAGCATCAGAATATTACATTATTTATATAATATTGCAATAAATAAATAAATGGAAAATTTTATTTTAAAATATTAATTTCAAGGCAAGTTAATACCTAATGTAATAAAAAATGATTCTACCTCATTCCTGTTAATCTGTACACAATAAAATCTTTACACAATGTAATAAGCTTACAGTTCTTAAAGTTCTTGCCTAAAAAATTCAGAAACAACAATAACTGAGATACAAGGTTTTATTACAATTCCAGTAAAATATGTATGACTATGTGCGTTTCAAAATCCATTAGAAGCAGTTTTTTGTACAGTGTTAGAAACTTTACAAAAATAACATTGCTATAAAACAATTAACACCACCTTAATTACAGTGTCTTCCACGCACCTGCTGTTCTTCTCTTGAAAAACTCTGCATATTTGTATTGGAGTAAAAATTAACGTACACATAAAGTGCAGGTGAGACGCTTACCTTTGAAAAGTGTGGATCCTCCAGACAGGACGATGTTGGAGAAGAGTGTGCGCCGCAGGTCCATGTCTGATTTCTGAATGGCGAAAGCCAAAACTTCATGAATGCCCTCGCTCTCGTCTCCTATCAGATCCGGCCTGAAGAGGAGCTCTGGAGCTCGGAACCGTGCTGGTCCAATCTGCAGGAAAAACAAGAACATGCTGACATTTTTATCTACAGATGAAGTGACTAAGACAGGAGAAAACCAGGCAGGCGAACTGCAAATGATGCAATTAAGCAGTTAACACCTAAACAGCTCTGTGTGTCAATTATTCAAAAATGTATAAAAAATGTGTATAAAAAAAACAGAGCAGCTCCACTGACCTCAACTTTAGACCAAGATGATCAATAGGAAAAGAAGAAGTGACTTTCAAAGTTGGCTTTATTTTTGGAGCACAGAAAGAGCTTCTCTTTTATAATGGTGGATCTTTCTTAGCCATTCATAATAATCTATAAGTATTGCTTCCTCCTTAGGAACACATGTACAAAGAGAACGTCTGCTGCACTAATGCAGTCAGATTTATTAAGAGTGAGAAACGGTGAAAGGTGCTCCAGAGGAACATATAATACTATCCTGATCGACTGGAGAGTGGAGATGTTTTTATTTCATTCCTGAAGCTGAAAATGACTGAATGACTAAACTATTAACACACCGTTTGGTAAGATCAGGGTTACTGTATTGTACTGTACAGTGTTCACATTCATGATTAAAACATTCCACGTACAGATAACTATTGATGTCGTTGTATGTGTTGTTTGATTAAACTTTGGTAAAAGATCTAAGAGATGTTAAGTCCTCCTCAGCATCTATCATCACACTGACTAGCTCCAGTCTTAACTTTAACATCAGTTCAGCATCTGTCACTAAACCTTCCTCATTATTAGACACAAACACCTT
The DNA here is from genome assembly GCA_024036415.1 of Prochilodus magdalenae. NCBI lineage: Eukaryota > Metazoa > Chordata > Actinopteri > Characiformes > Prochilodontidae > Prochilodus > Prochilodus magdalenae. Next base: position 27,276 of record JAMWET010001815.1, read on the forward strand.
TTTCCCCCCATTTTGTGATTAATGTGAATAACATAAACCAGTAAGTATGTTAAAACATCTTACATCTACAGTACTTCCATCTGGCAGAGTGTACTGAGCTTTCTCTGTTTCCAGGCTTTCATCCTTCTGAGGGTTCAAGGAGAGATAACAGGCTCTCTGAAAAAAAAAAAAAAGAAAAAAGAAAAAAACATAACTTATTAATATTAACAGGGAATAACAACAAAACATGAGACTCAGTTTCTCTCAACAATCTACATTTTAAAGACACATTACATTTAAAGACCACTTTTTTTGACTGCATTAGTTTGGCTTTAATTTCTACTCCAAAGTGCAAGCGAAAAAGTGCAAACTTTAATAAGTTTAAATGTTAATTCTGTGAATTTCAGTCACATCAGATCATGCAAACCTTGGGTATAATTACACAGATAACAGCACTCTCAGTATGGAATTAATTAAACAGTGTTGGCTGCTGTCTGGGCAGTATCTAATTATTACTATTATAAATTTTTCAGTAATATTACAGGCCCTGGTGATAATTACATTGTAATTATATCAACATCGGTGAATATGTGAGCTGTAGTTTATTTTAGAGCCGGTCAGACACATAATATATAAATGCTAAATAAATCAAGTGCTCAGTTGCTACGTTGGCATGCCTTTCTGTTCATATGCAGAACTTTCTTCTAGAGTTATAGCAGCAAGTCTTTTGAACACGTTTAATATATGCATTGGACTTTGTGTGAGACTAACCCTGTCTCTGACCCGAAAGCCAAAGTGATGGCTCCTTTAAAGGAACTGCCTAGGGATGTACTGCCTGTTCACTTCAGCCCTGAAAATATACGTATTACCATCCACGCTTGCCTAACATCGTACCTCCTTCATGGTGCGCACCACCTCAAACTCAGCAGATGTGTGGAAGTCGTATCCTTCCTTTCGCAGGAGCAGCCGCAGGTAGCGGGAAACGTCCCGGCCGGCAATATCCACGCGCATGATGGAGTGAGGTATAGCAAAACCCTCATAGATAGGGACAGCGTGAGTCACTCCATCTCCAGCATCCAGAACCACTCCTGTGGTGCGGCCGGTGGCATACCTGCAGAGGAACACACCTGGGTAAGTTCTAAGGAATGCAACAGAGCGACCAGGGGTGAGGCGAAGGGGTGGGTGAGGAGAAAGGGTAAGGCGGACTCACAGACTTAGGACAGCCTGCATGGAGATGAACAAGGCTGGAACGTTGAACGTCTCAAAGAACACCTCTGCTGCACGCTCTCGGTTCTTACTAGGGTTCAGAGGAGCTTCAGTCAGGAGAACTGGGTGCTACAGAAAGAGGAAAAACCTAATTAGTCACAAAATCTGCACTCTTTGAAAGCAAGGGTGCGTGGACAGGTGGGTGAACAGTGTTTCACTACGTACCACCATCCTAACGTCCCAACACACAGAACACAAACTTTCTGTCTACAAACTCTGTAACCAAAGAACTTCAAATCTTTATATAAACTTAATGCAATGCAGAGTGATCTCAGAACACCACCAGAGCTCTTATCATTACATACTGCATTTCAAAATGCACTAGGGGTGCAATGATGAATCAACTCTAAATTTGTTGCCATCTAATTTAATTGCTGATTAGTTGGGGACGTTATTACCTTCATTTCAATACAGCAATATTTCAGTAGTTGCAACAGAGTGTAGACAGACAGCAGAATGCACAATGCATAGAATGCACTGTTTAAATGTAAAATTAGATAGGCTTTGTTTACTGTATTAACCTTATTGTCTTCACTGGTAATTAACAAATGCAGAAAACAAACAGGCTAAATTTAAAAGCTGATAGTTACATAAAAGTTATTTGAGCAATTTATAATTTTAATAGTAAAATTAGTATTTTCAATAATTAATCAAAATACTCGTTTGTTGCAGTCCTCAAATTCAATATGGTAATTTCAGGAGGATATAAACACCTGGATATGTATAATACAATATATATATATACATATATATATATATATATATAAATAATACTCCTTCAATTTAATAATAATTGCAAAACAAAATAAATGGGTCCACATGCTACTGCTTTGGCCTAGTGAATGAGTTTGGATGAGTAATACTGTGGATTGATGCAGTACATAGTACATACCCAAACCCAAGCAGTATACAGTATATACTAATGCAGTCTACAGTATACAGTTTATACTGGTGAAGTTTACAGTATATATATTGGTGCAGTATGGAAGATCCAGTACATTATTTCAGACAAAGGGATTATTTTACTAATAGAGCAATTTATAAGTCCAAAAGGACAAAATAATCAAATCATTAAAAGGAATTTTGACATCACCATATCACATCATCATTTCATAAATCTCACAACCATAGCAGGACAAAATTCTGAACAAAAGCAGAAGGATCAGCACCTCCTCAGAGAATGTCTGCAGCTGTTCCTTGGAGTAAACATACTGCCAGATCCGCTCCATATCGTTCCAGTCTTTAACAATGCCATGTTCCATTGGATAGCGCACAGACAGCAAACCCCTGTGTTCCTGCAGCACACATAGACAAACAGAATCGACAGAACATTTGAGAAGGAAAAAATTTTTTACCTCTGTTGTGTAAGAAATATTCACCTCAGCCAAAATATGTAGAAATTCACTGAATTTGAATCACTTACTTCCTTTAAAGCATTTGAAAGAATTACATATCTGTTTGTTTACCACACAGTTAATACAACAGCTGTTCACAGTGTGAATACAATAAATATAAACATTAACAAAAAACCACATTACTTATGGCGTAAGGTACCTCAGCTTTAGGGCCGATGAAAAGATCCCCCTCAAGGGCACCAGCCATCACTCGCACATGTTTGGGTCGTCCCACACTGAGATTAGATCACAGCACACAGCAGGTTAAGAAATGACATGGAAGAAGCTAGAGGTGTAAATTCTGTTTGTAGCTGCTTCATTTTAGTAGCCTATGGCAACAACATGACTGGTAGGGAGGCCGTCCCTAATTGGCCAGAATGCTGTCTCCGATTGATCAACTGGCCATCTCTGAAAGGTTGTCCCATGACTGGTAAGAAAGTCGGTCCTATGACTGGTCAGAAATGATGTCTCCTGACTGGTCAGATATGATGTCTCCTGACTGGTCAGATATGATGTCTCCTGACTGGTCAGAAATGATGTCTCTTGACTGGTCAGAAATGATGTCTCTTGACTGGTCAGAAATGATGTCTCCTGACTGGTCAGATATGATGTCTCCTGACTGGTCAGATATGATGTCTCTTGACTGGTCAGATATGATGTCTCTTGACTGGTCAGAAATGATGTCTCTTGACCTGTCAGACATGATGTCTCTTGACCTGTCAGACATGATGTCTCTTGACCTGTCAGACATGATGTCTCTTGACTGGTCAGATATGATGTCTCTTGACCTGTCAGACATGATGTCTCTTGACCGGTCAGACATGATGTCTCTTGACCGGTCAGACATGATGTCTCTTGACTGGTCAGAAATGATGTCTCTTGACTGGTCAGAAATGATGTCTCTTGACTGCTCAGATATGATGTCTTCTGACTGGTCTGATATGATGTCTCTTGACTGGTCAGAAATTATGTCTCTTGACTGGTCAGAAATTATGTCTCTTGACTGGTTAGAACGGCTGCACCTTTCGCTGGTCAGAAAGCTGTATATTTACCATTTACTACTTTAACAAGTAGTTTAACAAAATGAGAGAGCTGTAGATATGAAGCTCAGTCAGTGCATAATTATTCTGTCCAATATTTTATTCATATTGCTGAAAAAAATAACATACATAATTGCTATCAATTTTATATGTTATATATGAATGCAATATAGATGTAATATACAATATTACTCTGGATTTTATAAGGACACTAACTGTATGAGTAAGATGTGTGACTGAAATAAAAGCATGAATAAGAAGACAACTTACTAATTTGGAAAACAGTATTTGGGAATCTGGTCTCCTGCAAATCCGGCTTTGATAGCACCGGAGCCCTGCAAGAAAAACAAAATAAATCAGAAACAAAAACACAGATCTGGATGCACTGTAGAGGTGAACATAAAATTTCACATTTTTTTATGATATTTTCAATACGATGATGATAAGCATTACAACTTTGACCTGACGTGTACATGACCTTTTCTAAATGTTTATGTCAGAAGATGTTTTATATGTTATTGCTGCTGTAACACAATTCCCACCAGGATCAATAAAGTTCTATCGATACTTAGCTTTTCAGACATTTGATAAGGTTGGAACAAAACAGAAGCAGTAGTGCCGCTGAGTTTATTCAGAGTTCCACTCACCAACGTAGACCTAATCAACTAATTAGGCTCTCTCTGTACTGAAGCATGGAGTCAGTGTTTTTAGATACTGACTATATAGACGATTTGATCAGAAATCACACTGTGCTGTAAATTATCACAGAAACAATATTCTCATATCGCCCATCCCTACTGTAGGAGATAGTACAATGGCCCTATTGACTGCTCTAATATTAAACTCTTCACTCTCTGAGCTCCTCTTGTTTTTGTTCTAGTCATGAGATGAGCCAGGGGAGGTGTCTCTTACCACAAACATGCATTTACACTGAGAATCACTTGTGTTTACATCCATTACACAGTTCTTTGTACTTTAATTCCAGAACAGGTGAAAAATATATATGCAGGAAATCTAAACAAGTAACTGCTGCAATTTACCAGACCTAAAAGGAGAACTCAACCAAAGATGTCAACTTCCAAATGTCCACATAATTAAATGGTTAAGATGTAAACGTAAAAGTTATTCAGAGTGGTTTGGTGGGAACTGGTCCATTCTAGAGAAACTTACTGTCAGAAGGGTTCACAGTGATGGTGATAGAAAGCAGATGTGCACCTCAAAAAGATCCCTCACACAGAGTTATTACATGAAATGGTTATGACGTCTGAGACATTGTTGTACGACAATATTGAAAAGATTCTGGCCCTATTTTTCTAAACCTACTCATGGTGGAGGGAACCATGCAGGGTGTTGTGAAGCAAAATAGCCCACTATTTTAGTTTTCGCTATTGTACTTTCATTAACATCAGATAAAGAAACTCAGATTGTATGTGTAGGGCGTGTATATGGGGTTTTGGATAGTAAATACACTAAAATGTCTCTTTCTGTATTGTGACATGACGAGCGCTGGTTCCCATCACGACCACAATGATGACCACTGCCCAGCATATCTCCAACAGTAAATTAAATAGGAGAATTTTAAAACACCGATGACATTCCCCTTCAAACACATTAGAGTCACAGCTGACTAATGTACATAGCGTCTCGTACGAAGCCTCTCAGGGCAATTCGTCAGTAATTTTAGCAACATCAAACTGCATTCCTGCGACTTTACCAGCACTGTCAGTTTTGTCTTATCTCGATAAATTAATAAATTGGGTTACAGTTTATAAGGCGGGGTCCAGACAGGCCAGCCATTTTAGCAGTAACAGCTTCCTTCGAGCATTGTCCGTTCCACCTTAAGCCGTGCGCCAATTGCATTCCCCTGCTTTTGCAGGCACCAGAACAGAACTGCTGCACCATTTAAGGTGGAACTGACAATTGGAACAAGCAGCCAGCCAATAAGAAGGTAGCTGGTGTTGTTATTTCCTCCATTCAGCAGCTGAAAAACAATCAGACCCTGACATTAATGTTCTAAAATATAGCGAAAAATCTGAACTGAGACGAAGAGCTGCCGAATAACGGTTTACACTGCTGATAACACAAACAAGGACAAACACAAACCGCACAGCTGAGCTACCAGCGCTAATCTAAGATAGGCTAAGCTAACTCAGCACTGCCATTGTCCCGCAGTTTAGCCGCTATGCTAATGCTATCGCAGGGTGTGGATGGGTGACATCATACTCACATTATCAATCACAACCGGCTGGTTGGCTATAATATCGTAGGATTCCATTCTGAATCTGCAGATCGGTTCGTTCTTCACTCGGCTATTTTAGAGAAATCCCGCTCTAAAGTTTATTATTCATGAAAATCAGCAGCTCAGCAAAACCCCAGGCTGGCCGGCGATGTGGCAACCTAACTACACAGGGCACAACCCAACCGGCCTTGACTGACAGATTTCAGCAGCCAATTGAATTTGCAGAGGACTTGTCTCGTGCTGAAAGAGGAGGGCGGTGCAAAAATCATTTCAGGACGCATAAAAATAAATCATGTTTAAAAATATTGACATAGATAACATATATGGAGCAGCGAAATATTTTTTTTCATGAAAGTATCTACTACACTAACATAATGGTGATAATAGTTCTATGGCGCTAGCAGGTCTGTAGCACTAAAAGGGCTGTGTGACTAATGTGTCTATATGTGTCTAAGAGGTCAGTGGCACTGCCAGGTCTATTACACTAAAGTCTTTTTAATACCAACAGGAATTTGACACTACAGACCTGTGGTACTAACATGCCTATGGCACTAGCAGGTTTGTAGTACTAATAGACCTATAGCTCCAGTGGGTGTATGCCACTAACAGATCAGTGGCACTAGTAAGTCTGTGACACTAAGATAAGATAAGATAAGATAACCTTTATTATCCCACATGAGGAAATTTGCATTGTTACAGCAGAAGAATAGCAGCAGAACAGATTCAGGAGAAGAGGCAGACAAAAGTGCACAAAATACAAAATAAGAAATTACAGATAAATAACCTCTATTGTTTGGTTAAAATACAATAAGAAAATATATAAATTTACATTGTAATTGCACAGATATATATTGCACAGTTACTGAGTCAGAGTGCATCAATGATAGTGATGTTGGCAGTCAGTACAGGATGTATACAGGTGATGTACAGGTAATAAGGTGCAGCAACAAATATTGGTCGATAGTTAAGTCACATTGAATATATAGATGGATCCATATAGTGTGCTACAGTAGTTATTGTCTGATGCTCTGCTTGGGGAGGTGCTGGTTGTGGAGTCTAACAGCAGTAGGGAGAAACAAGCTGTTGTATCTCTCCTCCAGGTGGAGGAGCCTGTCACTGAAGGTGCTGAAAAGTGTTGTCACTAATATGTCTATGGGATTAGCAGGTCTGTGGAGCGTACGTGTATATGGCTTTAGCATGTCTATGGCATTAGCAGGTCTATAGACCTGCCATGTGTTTGGCATTACCAGGTCTATTGCACTAGCAGGACTATGGTGCTAGCCTAATGTCACAAACGGGTCTATGGTACTGACAGACCTACAACACTACCAGGTCTATGTCACTAAAAAGTATATGGCAGTAACAGGTCCATAGCACTAAATGTCATGTCACTTATGTCTATGGTGCTAAAATGACTATAGCACTAGCAGGTATATGGTAGTAGCATGTCTATGACACTAGTAGGTCTATGGCACTAAAATGGTTTTGTCACTAATGTGTCTGTGGTGGTAAATGGTCTATGATAGTACCAGTTTTAGGGCACTAGCAGACCTATGGTACTAACAGACCTATAGCGCTAGCATGTTGGGATAATTTTAATAGATATGTGAAATGTAATGGATAATATTAGCTATGACATTAGCAACAGCTAATTTCTCCGCCTTTTTAAATGGCAAAAACAAAGAACTCTTATTTACATAATCCTTCCCAAAACCATTGAATATAAATTATTTACTAAACAATTTATTTTATTTGAAAACCTGCATCAGATGGCCATACATCACACATTCTGGAATGCCTTCTTATAAATCAATGACTGGATAAAAACAATATGCCGTTTTTGACTTTGTCTGGTTCAAACAAAGATTAATAATGAATTAGCTGTGCCTGTCATTATTTTAATAGATTTTATGGTGATTTGTAGACGTGTGTTTTGAGTTGTGGTACAAGCCATAGATGCAAGAAACCTTTATTTACATTTTCACAGTTAGCATTTTTATTCTTAAAGACATGATTCTGTTGCGTGCACAAAAATGTTATGAATCTTTATCAAATTTTCATATTTTTTATGCTCTGTTTCCACGCAAATGCGAATTACTGGACATTAATATTGACCTGCTCGTTTTGTTCTGTGTAATTTTATCTGTACAATATAATTCACCTATTTATTTTAATAATTTATTTTGATTTGTACTTCATGCCTGTGTATCTGCTCAGGACTTTTATTTTGTGTTGATGTAACTTTCCTTCGTGCAGCTGTTAAAGCGGAAGCGGCTGTGGCTCAGTAAACAACGGCTGACAAACAACTTACATCTCATAAATCTCTTATTTTAGGGGTAAGATATCGTGTCTAAGGTTGTGTATGAGGTGTACGATTGTTATAATCGATTAAATCTCGCTGACTGATTTTTAGACTTAAGATAAAGGTTGAACTTACGAGATAGCCTCTTACTCAGCAGCTTCCAATTTGTCCCACCTTAAATGGTGCCGCTGTTACGCTCTGGCATTCGAGATTCATTCTGCAACTATTGCGCTATTTAAGGTGGAATTGGAAATCCGACTACGAAGGCTTCAGTCTCGTTTTTAAGATCAAATTGACTGCAGTCAACGTTTACTTTACTGGCAAAGTCGTTCAGTTTCCCTGCTGTGATAAGATTGTTTCAAGTTATGGCTCATGTTACGATGCTTAAATGGGAATGTATTATATGAATACATTAGGCCTATTTATTTATTGTCTGTAGGTAGGATAGGTTATAAAGCAGCTGCTGTGACAAGACTGATGATCATACAGCCTGATGTCCTGACGTAAACGACCATGGCCTCTACAGATGAACCTCCTGAAAGGTAGGATGTTGGTAATTTTGTTAGTAATGTAATATATATATGTATGTGTGTGTGTGTGTGTGTGTGTGTGTATGTATGTTATGTAAATGCATGCAGTTTAGTTAATTCTTCTCACTGTGTGTTTCTGTCCTCAGGCACTGCTGGGTGTGTTTTGCAACCGAGCGAGAAGACCGTGTAGCTGAGTGGGTCAGTCCATGTCGCTGCAAAGGCTGCACCAAGTGGATCCATCAGGCCTGTCTTCAGCGCTGGCTGGATGAGAAACAAAAAGGCAACAGTGGTGGAGCAGTCAGCTGTCCACAGTGCGGTACAGAGTACCGTATAGTCTTTCCCAAAATGGGTCAGTTCTCACTCTTTTCAGGACAAACTTATTCTTAATGGTAATGTTAGATTAAATGTCATAAAGACATACAAGATATACATTCAAGTGTTTATGTAGTTACTTACAGTAAATAGATCTCAATCATATTGTTAAAGAAAATAAGCATGATTAATGTTATTTGCTTACACCTGTGTATATGTGGCACAAAGCAATACATAATTGTAGGGGGTGCATGAATTGCTCCTTGTTCCTTTATTTCTGTTTAATACCTGCGAACGTTCTAGTTACCTTTCTAGAGCGGCAGTAAATATATTCAGTCACCTGACTTTATAAACCAGCATGAGTTTAGCATGATCTCTGGTAGAAACACATTGATTTTACACACATCCATCTGTGTGTGAATCACTTGTAATTCTTGTGCACATAAAATGCAATCAAACCTCCAAAACAGAGTGTTAATCTAATGTAAATAATTCATACAGATTGAGAGGCTGTTGGTGAAGTGCATGTTTACTCAGGGCTAACAGTCATAAATAATCATGTAAATACACTGACATACCAAAAGTTATGGTATAGGAGCATGTAAATTTTTTTTTAAGTGGAGCTACTTCAGGGTGACCTCTATTCGATGCTTATCAACTTCCCTCAACTTGTACAGATGTTGGTGTTCCCCAGCTGCCCCCTGAGGTAATACCACTTCATGATGAATTTACATTGTGCAAGCCCCTGACTTTTTGGTATGTCAGTGTGACAGACTACAGTTCACATCAATTTAAGAAACTCTGTATGGGTTATTAGGTACAATAAGATTTTTCCAAAGCCAGAGGGAAAAAAAAAAATCACACCACTGTGTTCTTTATTTCACCTGTTACTTCTGTTATATACAGTGGGGAAAATAAGTATTTAGTCAGTCACCAATTGTGCAAGTTGTCCCACTTAAAAAGATGAGAGAGGCCTGTAATTGACATCATAGGTAGACCTCAACTATGAGAGACAAAATGTGGAAAAAAATTGAGAAAGTGATTTTGTCTGATTTTTAAAGAATTTATTTGCAAATAATGGTGGAAAATAAGTATTTGGTCAATAACAAACAAGCAAGATTTCTGGCTGTCACAGACCTGTAACTTCTTTTTTTAAGAGGCTCCTCTTTCCCCCACTCATTACCTGTATTAATGGCACCTGTTTGAAGTCGTTAACAGTATAAAAGACACCTGCCTACAACCTCAAACACTCACACTCCAAACTCCACTATGGTGAAGACGAAAGAGCTGTCGGAGGACACCAGAAACCGAATTGTAGACCTGCACCAGGCTGGGAAGACTGAATCTGCAATAGGCAAGCAGCTTGATGTGTGAAGAAAATCTACTGTGGGGAGCAATAATCAGAAAAAATGGAAGACCTACAGACCAGACCACTACTAATCTCCCTCGATCTGGGGCTCAAGACATTCACTCCATCCTTAGAACGCAAGATCTCAGCCCGTGGGGTCAAAATGATCACACGAGAGAAGAACGGTAAGGAAAAAATCCCAAAGAACCACAGGGGGGATCTAGTGAATGACCTGCAGGAAGCTGGGACCAAACGTTACAAAAGGCTACCATCAGCAACACACTACGACGCCAGGGACTCAGATCTCTGCAGTGCCCAGACGTGTCCCCCCTGCTTAAGCCAGTCCCATATCCAGGCACGTCTGAAGTTTTGCTAGAGAGCATTTGGATGTTCCAGAAGAGTATTGGGAGAATGTCATAATGGTCAGATGAAACCAAAAGTAGAACTATATTTGGTAAAAACACAACTCGTCGTGTTTTGGAGGAAAGTGAATGCGGAGTTGCATCCAAAGAACACCATACCAACTGTGAAGCATGGGGGTGGCAACATCATGCTTGGGGGGCTGTTTCTCTGCAAAGGGACCAGGACGACTGGTCCGTGTACATGAAAAGAATGAATGGGGCCATGTATTGTGAGATTTTGGGTGCAAACCTTCCTTCCATCAAGGGGAGGTTGGGTTCAAGGGCAATGAAGATGAAACGTGGCTGGGTCTTTCAGCATGACAATGATCTCCCAAGCACACTGTGCCAGGTGAGGGCAACAAAGGAGTGGCTTCGTAAGAAACATTTCAAAGTCCTGGAGTGGCCTAGCCAGTCTCCCGATCTCAACCCCATCGAAAACCTTTGGAGGGAGTTGAAAGTCCGTGTTGCCCGCCGACAGCCCCAAAACATCACTGCTCTAGAGGAGATCTGCATGGAGGAATGGGCCAACATACCAGCAACAGTGTGTGCCAACCTTGTGAAGACTTACAGAAAACGTTTGACCTCTGTCATTGCCAACAAAGGATATACAACAAAGTATTGAGATGAACTTTTGTTATTGACCAAATACTTATTTTCCACCATTATTTGCAAATAAATTCTTTAAAAATCAGACAAAATGACTTTCTCAATTTTTTTCCACATTTTGTCTCTCATAGTTGAGGTCTACCTATGATGTCAATTACAGGCCTCTCTCATCTTTTTAAGTGGGACAACTTGCACAATTGGTGACTGACTAAATACTTATTTTCCCCACTGTAATCCTACCACACTTGCTCACTGTAGCATTTTAAATGATATTATTTTAGACAGTACTTTTCTTTAAGGCCACCCCGTAATTGTACTGAATTCAGCCCAAGATACTGACCGCTCCAAAACATCACTGCCGTGTATTTCCAGATACATTCAATGACATTGACGTTCTTCTAAACTCCAGATTCTGCGGCATCGCCTCTGAAGTAAATTGGAATATTTATCCAAACTCCAGAATGACTTGTCTTATATTAACATTTATTTAACCAGAGATTTTTGTGACCTTTTATGTTACAATCATTTACTCATTTCTGAGAACATAAAAAGCTATGCAAACATGTATAAATCAAAATAAAGACACGTTAAGGTTTATATTGTTTATTAGGTATAACTGGTCCAAGTGTAAAATACACAGTACAGTATAAGTTATGTAAACTGCTTTTTGTTTCGGAGTTGTATTGTTTCCCCCACACCATGAGGAATGACCTCTCAAGTATTATGAGCATTATACATTACAAATGTAAATGCAAATGAGGTTTTCTCGTTTCTGTTACTGGAATTTCAAGGCTGTCTGTATCTCCATCTGGGTCTCTCGGTCAGTGAGGCAGCTCGTGGGGCACCAGTTTGTAATGCGATCCACAGGACGGACAACGCTGAGCTTCACCCTCGTGGAGCCAGAACCACACAATGCCCGTGTTATCCTCCTCGCCTAGGACATAGAAGATAGTTCTTTCATATTTAAAACCTTGACAGGCCAGGAATAAACACAAAACTGGGTGAAAACAGACTTACAGACGCAGCCCACAATTCTCTTGTTGGTGACGGAGGGGACAATATGAGGATCCTGCTTGGAGCCGGAGTACTGCTTAGGCTTCAGCATGCTGTATGGGTCCTAAAGCCACAAGCACGGAAAATACAGTTAACACTGCATTTCCTGCCATAGCATATCTGAGGCGTCAAGATTGTCACTACTGCACCTTGAAACTTGAACTGACTTTTCAGCACAAGAGTTTTACTAATATTTAAATTATTTTAAAATAACACTACTACTACTACTACTACTATTAACAACAACAACAACAATAATAATACACATAACATCAATAGTATTAATAACAATGATAGTAATAATAATAATGTATACTTACCGAGCCTTTCTTCATGGAGTGCAAAATAGCCTTCTCCAGTCCAGTTGCCTGCTGTTCATCAGAAGGAATTCCTGCATTTTACATTGACATGAAATTGAAACAATCAATAAATAATATCCGATTAATTTCCAAGTTAGCTGCTCAAGCTAAAAACACAAATGACTGTCGGCTTAAGCAGACGTTTGTATGGGTTAACGGCAAAAAGTCCCCTAAAATAAATATTACATGTGTTATTAAACTGTATGAATTATCAATAAACATTCATTCAAACAAATTAGCGGAACTAGTGTTTATCAAAAGGACGCTAATGCTAACGCTCACAGGGTCATCGTGCCCTTGGCTCGGTTTCAACCAGAATCCCACAGCATTTGTAATTAGCAAAAATCAGCATCACTGATAATAATAACAATATAGATCAATTAACAGATATTACCTCCGGTCACGGGTCTCACGTGCGCGGTACGACCGGCCACCAGCGCCGTGCGTACAGCAGAACGGACCAGAATGCGCGCCGCCATCATTACTCTGAGGGAGCCAGAAGCATGCGTAGTGCAGGATATACTGACAGTTCCGTCACGTAGGACGCATGCGCCGTCCCACGCGTCCTCTGACCCCTAAACCCTATACCGTGAACCTTAAAACTGTAAACAAGAGATTGGAGCACTACATACAAAGGGCCAGAAGGCCTACATGGTTCTGGATATAGGAGGCTCTACAGATGGATAGACTCTGTCTGCGTCCAAAACCACACACTATCAGAGAATGTGGACTGCGACTTAATATTGTGTCCCAGGGTTGTCAGTCACTGCCCCGGTCACACAAAACAGTTTCAAAGTCAGGGAAATCATAGCGAGCTACAGCTAAACTAGCGTAATCGAATGCTAGCTAGCTAGACTGCTTGTCTGTAGCTGCCTGTCACCTGTTCACTCCTTTACCCAGGCTTTGTGAGTTCCCCGCGTGCACACCAGTAAGCCACAGAGCACCAAGAGACAAGTCATTTCCTATAGGAGAACCCAATTTGTAGCTGCGATTAATCCACAAGCGCCAAATCGAATTGACATTCCCAGCTGTATGCAAATTAATCGTGACGCGGTGAAGTGACTCCGTAAATAGTTGGGGCTCTGAGGACCCCACCTTCTGTTCTCTAATCTTTGTGTTCCATCTAAACATGGAGGAGAAGCTCATAACAGCTGTATAGTACCTTAGTACACTAACATCTGAAGAAAAGTGTAAAAGCAAGTTGTGGACATTGTTGGTGCCTGGTGAGCTCGGTCACATATATATATATATGTGCTTTCCTGGACCTTGTACACGCCCACGCCCGACAACTCGAGCGGCCTCGAACACAACAGACACACTTGGAGCGATGTAGGCGACTTGTCTAACGTAGGGTTGGACAGAGAGCTGTCAGTTAGGGTGCTGATCAGCCACGAGCACACAGTTCTCAGATAGGTCCAATCAGCGGTTTGTAAACCGTGTTTTTTAATATTTTTATACATTTTTCATTCAGACATTGCTGGATGTTAATGTAACAACCAAGTTTTTGCTCTTTGTTTCCTGGGCTTGAAACCCAACAACCTTAAGGACTCCTCCCCTCACTGCCTCACAGCGGATGGAGGACGCAGAGCTGTTAATCGGAGTCAGCAGACCACTGGCTAATATACAGTATAGCACTGTGCAACAAAAACCCTCTAGCTTCTGCCATTAAACTGTGTGGTGTGATCTTATTTCAGGAAATACTCTTAGTATTGCTGAACACCGATTGAGCAAGTATAACAAATGAATAAATCAGAGTGTTTGAATAGTTTATTATACATATTTATATTTATATGACCAGAAAAACATGATTATTGGCTGGAACATGGGACGGCAGCCTGATTAAAAAAACATTCAAATAAATCTAGTGTTTTTGAGTTTCATTAATCAGCTGTTAACAAATGCTATGAACAGATCAAACTGCAGACTTGGAGGAATTTACAGAACAATATTCCAGAAAAGCAGATTTAAATACGCTCCACATAATTGGCAGGAAACATCCCATAATGCCCATCAGGAGCGCAGCCTCGCCACCAGCCCTCATCCAGCATCTCTACTTCAGTGATTATGTCATTGGGGTCAAAGGTGATCTCTGAGTCATCCGCTGAAGAGAAAAACAGATTTAATTTTAGCTAAAAATGCATTAAAGGGTGAAAATATTCTCAGTTCACTGTAGACTAATTTAATGAATAAGATTAATACTGACCAGCCTGATAATCGTACAGCGCCCTCACACGGATACCCGAACCTTCAGACGCTGCAGAAAACTCCTCAGTCTAATGTTGAACATCAACACCAGCAATTTAGTTTGACTCACTCGGTTGCAGATAATAAATATGTACATGCTTTCTATTTAACCACAGTGTACTTCTTTAATTTACATATTATCAACACTTCATATGTTTATAGATTGGGGGAATTAGGTGGAATTGTGGTTAGTGTTCTGAAGCAGGAAGGTACACAGTGGCAAATAACCGAATGCTACAATGCAGATGTATAAACTGTTGTATATGATTTGGAACTCGTCTGGTACAAGTATTTGGTATAAAGCTATAAAATGCTAAAACAGTTCATGTTTCTCAATACACCACAGAAGATTCCTGAAAGTAAGTATTACCATTTACCACTAAAACTGTGTTGGATTACCACGCTTTGAAAAACTCATGATAAATATTGTCCAGCATCAATCAAAGTTCTTCCAGACGCATGTGAAGCATGCACCATGGGTTTGTTTTGCAATCGGGGAACGCAGGGAACTCCAGAGTGCCCTCGCTGCATTCCATCTGGGAACATGATGGAAAGCAGAAAGGGCACTCTGGAGTTTTTCCACCCGCCTAAGAGAAGTAAGTCTGACGTGTGGGCATATTTTGTTTTTTGTAGAAGTGCAGATGGAGATTTGGTTAAAGACAGTCACCCTGTTTGCAGAAAATGCAGGAAGAAAATCACTTTGTCTTCTTCTTCTTCAGAATTACTTCAGACTCCACTTACTGGTTTACAGTGAACATGTTTATCTTTCAATCAGCTCATCAAGAGGAAGCAGTAATATTAAGCTGAGTCTGTATTAAATTTAAAACACATATGATGTTTTAAAGCTACCATGTTTGAGCTGTTTGAACGTGTCATAGCCATTTAGTGCTGGCTTTAATGTTAATACACCTTTAATATGGTTTTCATGCTTATGTCAGTGTTTTGGCTATGCTATTATTATTGTTCTTATTACAATTATTATTATTCAAACATAGTGCTGCTAATTTTATTTGTGGCTTTCTTGGTGGAAGTTTTAGCGCAGTTTGATAATACTGATAACCACAATCATTTTACCGGTTCATCGCTATGGGGAACCTGATCATAGATGTTCTCCTCTGGGGCCTCATCCTCATATAAATCCTCTTCATCAGAATCTGCACATCAATCAGAAAATTAGACAGACATCAAGCAGAGACACTGCATTACAAATTACATAAACTAAGAACTTATGGAGAACCTTGCCACTCATCGTCGGATTCTTCATTGTGTACAGTGCTGAATGGGTCGTCAGAGAACGGCTCTGAGAATAAACAAGAAACAAACAACAGCAGTGAGATAAAGCAGACTGATTATTACTGACCAAAATGGCTTATTAATATGTTATTATTATTATCATATTTTATGGGAAATATTGAATACCAATATCCTGCTGTGGAAAAGTTGAACCAGGTTGAGTTGGGGTAGTCACAGTTGGGACGGGTACAATTGGAGCCTTGTTGACAGGGGAGGTGGCGATCGGAGAAGCGGGTGTGTTACTGCTAAAGGACTGCTGTGCAAAAAATGGGCTCTTCAGACGACCTGCAAAAACAGAAACCAGCACTGTAGAACGTATGCATCATACACATCACAGCTGCCTCTGGAACTCCTGAAGGAACCAAAAAGACATAGGTATATACACACAGAGGTGTGAGCTGACACTGGCATGAAGCCACACAAATGTTGGCAAGGTGACAGCATTACGGGCAAACAGGAAGATTATTAAATGATAGGTTCAGCTTTGTGGCTTGTTTAAATAGGCTGTAGGAAGGAAGGAGGACACTGTATTGCTTTGTTGTTATATAATGGGCTAATCTGGAACTTTCCACCACTTTGTTAGACAGCAAAGATGGGAAAACTGGACTCCTGATGGAGCATTCCGCTTACAGTCTGTGGAACCCTTGTGGTGTCACTTTGAAAACAATGGAATAGCCTGCTTGCCAGATGTACAGTCTATTACAAACATGTGAACTGGGCAGTACTATGAAAAATCACGTTTACTACAATCTACAATTTACAGACAATTACTTGATGTTTATTTGGAAATCTTCTCTAAATCTTCCCCCATGTTTGGCACGTTTGTTGTTTACCTTTCTAAAGGAGTTCCTTGTGAAACCAGCCTGAGGGGCAGAGGAACTGGGTGGATAAAACCTATTTTGTGTTGCTGTCTATTCGCTGTCTCTCAAAGTGATTGGCATTACACATCTGTCATCATTGCCTGATATTTGGGAAATTAAATAATCAGTATAATTTGTTGCCAACTCTTCTTTTGTTTTCCAGACAGCTAGGCAATGCTCCCTCTTGGTGTTCAACTGCAGTACTGCAGGGACACAACTGAACTTGCATGCATCAGCAGGGGTTTTATGTGTGTAGTTTAGATTGACAAATCTTAACAGTGTACTTAAATGTCAAAAGAATCCTGTAAGAGCTGCTGGAGTTTTATGTATGTTTTAGTGGATAAATGCGCCACAGAAATGTCTATAAGTATATGCACATATCTGCTGATTATTGAAGATGTCTTGCCTGGCTGGCTGGAGGAGTTTGGAGCTCCGTTAGTGGCCAGACTTTTCTCCTTTTGTCTAAACAGATCTCTTGGGTTCACAGCTCTCTGAGAGATGATGGTTGCAGCCTCCTGTAGAAACAACAACACTGCTTTAGTATCTTTCTCTATTTACTCTCTAATTCACTGCATACGTGCACTCACATTAGCTGTCTGAACAGACTTGGCACTTCTTATTCCTTTCTGCTCGGTGGCCTGTCGCTCCCGCTCCTCCTGAATCAACACAGTTCACATGTCATATATAAAATCCAATAACCCCCCTTTAATCTAATCAAACATGATGTTTGTTAGCACTCAGCTAAAGTAGGCTAAAGTACCTAAAAATGGAAGTTTATAACCCACCAATTGTTCATATTTAACCGAAGGGCCTAAATCACTACACATTCCTCTAACATATGGGTAAAGTTGGCTTCCTTAAGTTTTCATCTTAAATGATGCAGCAGTGACCTAATATGGCACACCTGCAATATTAGGTGAATTAGAAGATTTCACTAAGAAGCTGCCAAAGAGAAAGTCAATTTTGCTAACAGAACATTTATACATAGACTAAGTGAGATAACAGTATGAGCTCTTACCTGTTCCTCACGTTCCTGACGCTCCTTACTCTCCTGCTTCTTCTCAAAGGACCTGGAGAGGAATCAGATCTTTACTACAAAAACCCCACTGAATATTTACTCCTCTAAAGCCTCATTTTTCATGTCAGCAATTAAGCAGATTGCTTTTAAATATTCCAACCTGCAGTTCTGTGACCATGCAAACTGCACGCAGCATAAACGTTGCACACTGAATTTGACTGTCATTTCTCTAAAGCAATCTTATTTATTGTTTTAGTTTAGACTGACAGTTCGTAATTTTTTTTTGTCTTTAAGAAATTTATTTCTGAAGAATTTTAATTCCAGAACATGGTGCATTTGTGACTGATATATGTGGTGTAACTCAATTTAAAACCAAGCTACTTTCTTTATATGCATAATGTTTTGTCTTTTGGGCTTTGGCCCACCACAAACACTGCACTTTGGTCCCTTAGGACCAAAGTGTGAGCACCCTTGTTTTAGGCTTTTAAATTTACATCAGTTTGTGAAATGGGTGTGACTGGTTCATTTAGTCTCTTGTCTCACTGCGTATCATAAAGTATTTGTGTTTGTGGTTCAGTGGAGAAAAAAAAATCAATTTTGATTTAAACATTGCTAAAATTAGCATTTCCTCTGTTGTGGGTGTTCAGTGCTCAGGCTTCGGCCGTTTCATTGCACAAAATCACTTTGATTCGCATAATTCATGTAATGCTGCTCACAAAGTTTGGGAAGAGTTCCATTTAACTGGATGATTAATTGTGGGTTTACTTGGTTAACTAAACACAAAAGTGTTAATTATGTTTATATTATATTTATTATTGTATTTATTATGTAATATTTGTTATATAATACACCATGTAATACACTATTAAGTGCTGCTCAATGCCCTGCAAACACATTTAAGGAGCTATACACATACACAAAACCTAATAACATACATAAAACCTAATAACAGGTGAATTAACACTGCAGTGAGAACTTCAGCAGAACTATGCAACTTGAGTCTGGCTTCAATTAGACTTTATCGTTCTGTGTAAACAGTTTTATAATAGTAATTTTACTGTTCTAGGTGAAGATACAGTTACCAAGCACTAGTACATCAACTTTAAGGGCACCAAAATGTAAACTTGATAAGACATTTTAATGTGATCGCTGTTTTTAGATTGATCACAACAGGTTAGTTACCTCAGAAGCCACAAAGCTCCTGCTATTCATTAATCAAATCCATGACCACAGATTAGTTCACCACTACTCCTTCACCAGAACTTGATCTTACTTCAGGTGCACTCTCTCGTACCTCTGCTGTTTTATCTGTCCCGCTCTTATTTCTGGTGCACTATCTGTTTCTCTCTCATCTTTGCTGCTCTGTCTGTCTGTGTCTTTCTCACCTCTGCTGATCTATCTGTTTGTATCTTTCTCTTTGTCTTTGTTCTCGCTCAGCCGACTCTCGAGCATCCTGCTGTTTTCTCTCTTCCTCTAATCGATGCCGCTCCTCCTCTGCTTTTCTGCGCTCCTGTAACCGCCGGTTCTTCTCCTCACGCTGAGAGACAGACAGACAGACAAACAGACAACAGTCAGACAGACAGAGGGATAATCCATAAACCACACAGTACTCAAAGACTAACGGGGTTGTATTACCTCTGCCTGTGCCCAGAAACTCTCCTTATCAATGTCTTTCATTTCGTCTGCAGCACTGATCTTCTGGTTGACTGACCGCTACAAAGACACAAACACAACTGAACACCAGAGGACAAATTCAATTCTCAGAGGACAGTAGAATATCTGAAACCTCTTGTGTACTGATACTGTAAAGAAATAACAACTGCAGTGAAATATTCAAAATGGCCAGTAAAAGAACAGCCTACATGCTCTAAATGTGCTGCTGCTTCTTTCTGGCATGGCGTTTATTAAAGTGAACTGTTATATATAGCTTTTAGACTCAAAAGACTCAGAAACGTGAAAACTTTTAGACTTAATACTCAGAAACCCTGAATTTGAGCTCTTACCTGTTCCCGACTCTCCTGACGTGTCACTTCCTGATTCTTTTCATAATTTCTGGGAAAGAAAAACCTTAGATCTTTACTGCAGACAAAATCACTAAATATCTTCTTCATTAATTGTCTCCCAGTAAAGCTGCAGGCTCAGTTAAACACTGTAGCACACAGCACACTTATATTACACATATTTTCCTTTCTAGAATTTTAATTCTGTGTAAGTATTTTAGTGACAAAATAGTCTAAATAGTCTAATGTAATAAAATGCATTTTATAAACCATCTGAAATATATGCACCTGTATTTGTATTTTGTTTTGCCTTTTTTGTCCAAAGATTAAAATTACACTGGCCTTTAAGACTAAACTCCTGCTCTAGTTATTTTCAGTTCGTGTTCCCTTGTAAAATGTGTGTGAGGGTCTCTCTCTCACCTCTGCTGCTCTGTCTCTCTCACCTCTGCTGCTCTGTCTCTCTTACCTCTGCTGCTCTATCACTCTTTCCTCTGCTGCTCTATCACTCTTTCCTCTGCTGCTCTATCTCTCTCATCTCTGCTGCTCTATCTCTCTCAACTCTGCTGCTCTATCTCTCTCACCTTTGCTGCTCTATCTCTCTCAACTCTGCTGCTCTAAACGTCTTTTTGTCTCTCTTTAAGTTTGTGTTTTCCTCTCACCTCTGCTGCTCTATCTGTTTGTGTCTCTCTCTCTGTTGGCGCTCTCTCTCGGCAGAATCTCGAGCCTCCTTCTTTTTTATCTCATTCTCTAATCGCTGTCGCTCCTGCTCTGCTTTCTTTCGCTCCTGCAGCCTCCGTTTTTTTTCCTCACGCTGAGGGAGAGACAGACCGTCAGACAGACACAGGCAGATACACCAGAAACCAAAAAGCATGCAATTCTTACAGACTGATGGGATTGCGTTACCTCTGCCTGAGCCCAGAAACTCTCCTTATCGATGTCTTTAATTTCATCTGCAGCACTGATCTTCTGGTACACGGACCCCTACAAAAACACAAACATTGACAAATCTAACAAATCGAACCATCCGAGCAGTATTATCAGTACTGAGTAAGTTGTGCAACTGGAACTTTTTGGAATACCAGCATATATCAGTACAGGAACTTTGGAGGATGAAACTGGCTTTCAACCAAATGAATCCAAAAAGAGAAGAGCACAGCCATACACAATTTGGCTCTTACATGCCTTTTTCTTATTCTAATTTTCGGTTCTACCTTGAATGAATCAGCATTTACATTCTGCAGCCTCAAGTTAATCTTTTGGTCTGTTATCTGTCTGCTCAGTTGTTCAGCCTAAACCTGCATAAACAAAATGTTTTACTCCAGACACTGTTATTGACAGCTCTATCTGTGTGTGTGTGTGTGTGTGTGTGTGTGTGTGTGTGTGTGTGTGTGTGTGTGTGTGTGTGTGTGTGTTCTCACCACAGAGCTGGGAGGTTCATGATGATTGGAGCTCTTAGTGTTCTCACTGTGGACGCTATAATTCACTCCAGCTGCTTTAGAGACTTTATTCATGATCTCATCAGGATCGACATCATCCTCCGAGCGAGCGTTCACTGTTAGATGAGCTCCCTGTACACACATACACACACACACACACACACACACACACACACACACACACACACAGACTAATCTAATACAATAATATAAGCTGTAATACAAGACTGTTATAGTACCCAACTGATTCGGCACTGATACTGAGTGCTTTTAATGACTGTAAAAATTCTAAACTCACCCTCAGGAAGTTGGCCATTGATTGGACGTGGTTGGCACAGATTCCTTTTCTCGTGCCCTTCACTCCTTCACCCGTCTGCACACATGCACAAATTTTGTGACCACAGGTATAGTGTAGTGGGTAACAGCTTTGATTTACTGATATAGTGTAGTGGCTAGCATCCCAAATTTTATGGCATAGTGGAGTGAGCAACAGTTCTACTTCCTGGTATAATGTTTAAGTAACAGCTCTACTTTTCATGTAGTAATGTTTTTTCCTGAACAGAGAATTACGAGGGGTACGAAGCGCTCAACAAAACTCAGGTTTCTAACAAGCGTTTAAAGCCCTATTCAAGATGGATTAGCACTAACATAGGAGGGCCATTCATGTAATCTGTGTGGGATTTGACAGGCCCTATCTTCAGGGTCCAAAAAAAAGAAAAGTGGTAAATAAATTTCGCTTTTGCCAGCTCAGCTTCTTGTTTAAATATTCCTGTTGCATCTTAAATGATGCAGCAGTTGCAGGCAACCACCTCACCATTTAAGGTGGAACATGTTCAGCTGCAGTGTTAGGAGTTCTGGAACATTTGTTTCACTTTCATTATTAATGTTAGTGATTGTTATTATTATAATAATTAAATGAAATAATTACATCATTATAATATCTAGTTATTTTCATTATATTCTCTTTACAGGAAATAAGAATGTTTTATAAAATGAACTACCCTGTTAGGTCAGTTTTGTTTGGTTGTAAAGTGTGTAAATGAAAACAAAAGCTTTGATGTTGTTTTAATATTTAAGTACACTGCCAGACGGTCTCTGTAAACTGTAAATGAAACAATAGCTTATTCGAACTGCGTTAACACAATTAACAAACTGTTTTTTGTGTTGTATTTATGTTGTTTTTTTTATAAGATGTACCATGATCATTTTCTTCAATTATATAATTATTAGAAATCTTAATCATGTTGCTTTTTGAGTATTTTGTATTTTGTTGCTGTCCAAAGAAAAAAAGTATCTCCAAAATGGCCACTGCACAGAAGAGGACAAAAACCTGATTACACTCTTATGTAAGTCAATGGAACCAGACATTTATCCAAGCAGTTTGGGCCATTTCTGTCTGTCCATTCATCACGAAATTCTTACACAGTGTAAACAGCTGCTGCTGTGTTCAAATCATGCATTAAAGTAGAATCGTGAAAATGGAGCTACATGCTTTTCTTTGGACAGCAATGATTTGCTTGGGTGTTTGCTGAAGGTAGAATACGTGTGTGTGCAAATAATCAGGATGGTACCACTGTCTGATTCGCGCCAGGAAAACCCCTGACCATGTAGTGGGTATCATTCTTCAGCTTTTTGTATAGTACAGTGAGTAATACCCCATATTCATATTCATGTAGTGGGAAACAGCTCTAATCTTTGCTACAGTATTGTGGGTAACAACTGATTTTTGGTGTAATGCAGCAGATAAGCAGTTTTAGTATAGTCAGGACTGGGAGGGTCACTGTAATATGTATTACACTGAGGACTACTGATTAGAATAACTCATTTAGTACCCAAAGGATTACCAGATTTATGTTAAGTTTATTATTTTCCATCACTTTTGGACCACTTATGCCTATTTAAAATGTATAATTAAATAAAGGTAAAAGGGAAAAATAAATTTAACAACTGCAATGTTCTATGAAACACAATGGTAGATTACAGGTGGCTTGTCACTGATCTCACATTTAATATAATGAAATTGGAGTAATATATGAATACATAATACATACGGATAACAAACCTATGTAACAGTATATTTTCAGAATAGACATGTATACACAAATGTTGAAGGCAAGCTTTCATTTGCTGGATGATTTTAACAGGGAAATAAAAAAGGTACAGTGAGACTAAAAGCTTTTAGTCATGGGAAAACGAGTAATCATTGTAGAATGGTTGAGTAAACTGGATAAAATGCAATAAAGTTAAAACCATACTCCTCTCCCGGGCCTTTATAAAAGGGCTATGTTCTTTTCATTAAAACCTAACAGAGAAAGACTTCCACCAGCCCCAAACCAGCACTTCTTCAGAGTCTATAACCAGAATGAAGGTTTAGTCAGTTGTGTTTTTGTTCTTTTCTGCACTTTGTTCACTCACCCAGTTTATCAGAACCAGTTTGGAGACTCCGGAGCTGGGGTCCAGAACTTTGCAGAATCCATACATCACCTTGCCACTGTTAAACTCCTGAACCATCTCCTCCAGACCTCCAGCTGCAACACACAGTCAGCACAGCAGTGTCTACTCAGAGCTCAACGTCACTGAACATTAACAGCTAACAGCAAAAAAACCTGGACGATTCCCAATAAAGAAAACAAACATGAAAAATTACCAGGAGCTCCAGCGGAGCACATAAACTCCCTCACCTCCTTTTCCTGCTACTTGAATATCATTGCTGTTTCCTTCATATGTGAATAAAGCCCTGTAAACAGTTTAATAAGCAGTTAAAACTCAGAGACCTGATCAGTCTGATCAATAACACTGACTTCAATCTCAGTTCAGATTAGGTGAGCCTTTAAACTCAACTGTTCTCTCTTCAGATTTGCATTAGTTGTGTTCATTTAGAGTTTAGTCTAGCAGTAGGATGTACAGTATCATTAGCATTTTGATTAGCATTAGTGTTAGTGTAGCATTAGATCATCATTAGCATTTACGTTATTGTTAGTGTTTAAATGAATGTTAGCATTTAAATATAGCAGTAGTATTTGAATCACTGTTAGTGTTCAGATTAATATTAGTGTTTAGCTTATTATTAGGGTTTGTATTGGTAGCAGTGCTCAGATTAATGTCAGCGTTTATTTTAGCATTAATGTTTTCATTAAGATTTCAGTCCTGCTTAGTCTACACTTCAGTAACATTAACAGTCAGAGCGTTTACAGAGTAGCACAGCAGAGTTCCAGCTTTAATCTGAGACATTTTTGTTGAGCTGAATTCAACACTAATGTTAAAAATCATTCACTCACCTTACCACTAGCAGAGGATATGTATCTCAGATTAGAAGATAAAGTCTTACCAGTTTGTGTCTTCAACTCCGTCCACCACTTCATTATAAGCAGCTGAAAGTGAAGCTCCGTTTTTACTCAGGTTTACAGCCATAATGCTGCCGGAGAAACTGCTGATAAAGTTAACCTCAGTTAATATAAGGTTTACAAGAGTAGGGTTTAATTCAGATTTAATCACAGATCTGTGACCAGAGTGAACTTTCTGTCTGGTGACTCTAGGATCTGCCCCCCAAAAAATCAGGCTGAACGAGTTTCTGACGTTTAAGAGAAGGAAGGACAAAAAAGGCTTTCTAGAGAAATATGTTCCGCCCTCGTGGTGAGAAACATAGCAAAAGGGGAAGAAGACACTTCGGTCGAATTAAACAGAACTGTGTTTGTGTGGTTTGTTGTTGTTTAGTATTAGTGCAATAAAACACCTACAAATAAAGAAAATAAACACACACACAAATACAGGCAACCAGAATAAGCCTCACCCTCAAATCAGGTTTTTACTGCAGCAGTAGAACCAGAAGGAACAGGTCCGTCCTGTAATGTCACATTTTAAACATTTTATGGTATGAGTGTGAAGGAACGCGTAGTAGCTCAGTCTGGATCAAAATGATCTCTTTAGATGCTCTGAGAAAAAAACACATTACAAGATGTAATTTTACCTTTAACAACACAATTACATGTATATACAATTATATATATATATTCAGCCTACAGCAGTTAAGCTCCGCCTACTTAGCGTAAAGCAGTTTAGCGCTGCCCATTCAGTTGTCAGTAGTTTAGCCCCGCCCATTCAGCCTAACGCAGTTTGGCCCCGCCTGCTTAGTGTAGAGCAGTTCAGCCTATTCATCGTACAACATTTTAGCGCCGCCCACTCAGTGTTAATATATAGCAGTTTAGCTCCGCCCATTCACCGTGCAGCTGTTTAGCCCCGTTAATAAAGCCTACAACCATTGAAACCAGTATATTTACAAAAATATCTGTTTAACTATATATAATATAGACACCAAACATGTCCTTACTGATTTACTACAAGGGGCAAACCGGAAGGGACTGGATTTTTGGAAGAACTAGCATATTAACCCTTACTCATTCATGTGGTAATGCTCACTCTGACACCTCCAGTTTTAAATAAGACTTTTTAAAATAGTCATTTTAAAAATAATCCCCGATTATATATTTAATATGTGCGTAATTTGTGAAGCTGTCCTGAAAAACAGGTGAGCACTCCAACTTTTCATCCCGTAAATAACTTGTTTACAGTCTAGTAAAATTCAGAGTCTGACCCCTGCTGGAGAGCTTATCAAATTTTCCGTTCCACCTTAAACGGACCTGCAGTGGCACAGTGGCAGAGAGCTGCGCCATTTAAGGTGGAACGAAAAAAATTCGACATGAGAGGCCAACTCAGAGAACAAAACTCCTCCTACTCCTCCTCCTTCACTGGAACAGTTTCCTCCTTCTGGAGGAACTTCAGCTTTCTCCAAGGATACAAACCACTGCTTACTGCTCTAATCCACTCAAACCAGCCAGGCTTTCTTTTAGGAAATACGAGTTAAGTCCGCTTAAAGAACTGCGGAGCGGGCGAGAAAAGCGTCCGTCACTCACTCTGAGGAACTTTTACAAACTTTAACTGGTGCTATTTTCCTCCCTCAGTGTTCGACGCCTTTGTTCAGCTAAACTTTCCCGTCAGTTGGAGGAAGACGGACTCGCTGTATCCTGGATGGATATTATATGATGGTTTTGGGGGCTTTCTGTGCTTTGGTTCCTGCACGGTTTCTCCATCCTCCTGCTGCAGCCCGCTGGATGCTAGCTTTAGCCTTAGCCCTAGCATTAGCTTTAGCGTTAGCGCACCATGGGAAAGCTGCTGCAGCTGATTTACACTTGGGCTAGAGTTAGTTTTGAGAGAAAGTAACTTGGCTTTGTCTTCTTCTTTAGGTCTAGAGAAGTTTTCGCTGCTTTTTTTTGTGGATTTACAGCTCGAAAAGATCCAACTTTGCTTTAGGTTTCTGGCCATAGTTTCCTTTATTATTATTTTTGCTCCATAATGCCGCAGCTCAGTGGAGATGAGCTGGGAGCGAAAGACGAACTGATATCGTTTAAAGACGAAGGAGAACAGGAGGAGAAAACATCCGAAAATGTGTCTGCAGAAAGAGATTTAGACGATGTAAAGTCTTCTCTGGTGAACGAATCTGAAAACAACAGTAGCTCATCGGACTCTGAGGTAAAAGAAATCTTTGTGCATTTCTGACTCGTACTTTAAAGAGCCCGTACCGTACATTTTCAGAATGTGCACTTGTGACGTTTGTGTGTAGGTTATCAGTCAAATCAAATAATCTTTATTTAAACTCGGGGTTCGCTGAATGTAACTCCATTGAACAAAAACAATGGATTAAAAAAAGCTAATATAAATGTATGATTGTAAGTATATAGCCAAAAAAACCATACTAGACCCCTAAACCTTAGTCCTAGACTCAAAATATTACACACCAAACAAAACAAAAAAGAATAAATGCAGCTTAATACTGTCTTTGGATATGCGACATATAAACAAACAATAATATTTTGAATTATTAAAAAAAAACACCTGACAATTTTCAGCTTTAGTGACTAAATCACATCAGTGCAGCCCAACATGATTGAGGATGAATGTGTAATTAATGTTTTTCAAGTTTTCCATTTATAACCTGTTTACTGTTAGCAGAAATATTTTATAGTTTATTATATTTCACAAAATATAGTTTTTTGGAAATGTATCTTGCAGTACTAACTAAAATGACAATATTTATGTATAACCCCAACTCCAAGAAAGTTGATGCTGTGTAGAATGTAAATAAAAATTATTAAAAACAGAATGCAATGGTTTGCAAATCTCATAGACCCATTTTTTATTAGATGAGACATTTTACATATTCCTTTCATTTTCAGCAATTGGTCTCCTCACTTCACAGTAGGTAAAAGGCCCCTTCATGGCCCTGTCCTAAGTTCTTTGAGATGCGTTTCTGCCATCAAGTTCTGAATGAGTTTATGATCTTTCAACATCTAATACGTGTTCTGTGTTCTATTGTGAATAAAATGTGGGTCTATGAGATTTGGAAATCATCACATTCTGTTCTGAATTACATTTATTTACTTTGTGCACAGCATCCCAACGTTTTCAGAATTGAGATTATACTATTGTGATTACCATATCCTTTTCTTGTAACCAATTACCTGCAAGTTTAAACATAAAGGGAACAAAATTAGTCCTGGTCAATGCCACACACGCCAAATACTGAATAAAAATCTTTTTGCAGTATTTACATTTCTCCTCCTTCTCTCCTATCCCTTTCCCATTACACATTGACAGTCTGTGAGGTTCTGTTACATTTTGGTGTTTTGTTTCACTTTCAAGTATTCAATATATACAGTATATTTATGAAGAAAACCTTAAAGGTTGAGAGGTTTAACAGCATAACAAGTAATAGAAACTTATTTCTTGTATTTAATACAATCAATATACAAATATAAATATCAATAATGAGAAACCTATGTGGACTTATCCTAGTAATGAGAATAAGCCTAAAATAGAATGACAGAAACCTTCACTATGAGAGTGAATATTTATCTTGTAGAAAACATTTAATGAAAAGCAGGCTCAGTTTTCGTGTATGAACTAAACAGCATGCATTTAAAAATCATAAAACTGTTTACATGCAGCATAAATCTTTTGTGTGTAGGCTTTCTGTGATATGTGCCTTTTAAACATGTTTCTGTGACTTGTGAAACTAAACATTTCCCTCTTTGATTGTGCTTTAACCAAAGCAGGCGGACAGACGACCTCAGCCCCGACCAGAACAAACCAGTTATGAGAAACAGAGAGAGTATTTAGCTGAAGGTAAATCCGCGCAGACTGAGGAAAGTCAATGTTTATGTTGTGGTGTTGTTATTTACTGTGTGTCTCTCTTTCTCGTAAAGCTCTGAGACGACAGCAGGATGGAGGGTTCTTCAAAGCTCCCCCGTACGCTGGTTATCCGTTTTTTATGATTCCGGACCTGACTAATCCCTACATCCCATCGGGATCTTTATCACCCAGTGCGGTGAGTGACTTTGTTTTTCACTGAACTCCACATTCACCTACTCTTTTTTTTCTGCACTCCTTTTCGAGCATGTCCTGCTCCCGCTGTGCTATGATTTGATGGTGTCAGAAACATCATAATCAGGTCTGTGTGTGGATTATCTGTAAGGACAGGCCTGTTTGACTAGTAATTCTTACTCACAGAGAGTCCACAAGGCCACAGCTAAGTGTACTAACATCTTTTCTCTTTTCATGTTTTTCTAATTAAGTTGTTATATGTGCACTTTTATAGGCTATTATAAGATATTTTTCTTGATGTTTAAGGTTTTTCTCTTCTTTTATTGTACTTATTTCTAAGAATTTGTTTATTTCTAGTCATTTTTACAACTTAATTATTCTATTCTATTTCTTTTGCCATGTGTTTAAGCATACTAACGTGTGTAAAATGTGCTAAATAAATAAAGATGTCTGAAAAGCTTTCTGAAACACTAACATACAGAGAGCATAGAAGCATTTTATTATTATTATTTTAATTAAGGGAATTTGTTCTTGTTTTGTTTACTAAATGTTTTGTCAGTCCTGGTGCTCAGTGAATGAGTAACTTCATTTTCTGAAGTACCACTGTCTCCACAGCTGATTTTTTTTTTTTTTTTTTTTTTTTTTTTTGGGCTGATTTTATTTGTCTTTTTTTTTTTAACCTCAAGTCCACACTGTGTTGGCTAAGCATACACAACCATACTATCAAAGGGCTCCTAAACTCTAATTGTCTTGACACTTTTTCCATGAATTATTAGTATTGTATGGCAGTGTATTATACTAATAATAATTTGAATTGTTATTACTATTGGTAGTAATAGTGGTAGTAATATATTTTTTGTGTTTTGTGTAGATATTAGTATTCAGTTAGAGCCCCCTCAGCTTACATTTCTTAATTGTGACATCTGTCCTGAATGAATCCACAAAAGGCAAAAATCTAACATGGAATACTAGCCGATTTAATTGTAGCTAAATTACAGTCAGTGTGCAGAGTCAAGTTACTCGGTGCTTTTAACATCCTAACTAGTAGTCTCAGCAGACTTTACAGAGCTGGTAGGTGAAGCTGATCTGCCCATAAGAAAGGTTTTAACCAAATAATATTTGGGGGAAAAAAGGATGCTTTGTGGGAGGCTTTAAGCTTTTCTTGTTTTTCTTGTGAATCTTAAGTGCCGTGTGAATACGTCTTTGTAACTTTGTTGTTTTGTTTGTTTATTAGTGTCTTTCTGTACTGTTGTGCGTTTTTGGTCTGGGCTGTGCCTGTCAAGTCTTGCGTGTGTATGAAAAGCCTTATTGAATGAATGCAGTGTGAATTAGGTGAACAGTGTATTGAAATGGCTTTTGTGTGGTTTTGACTTTATGCTCAATTATTAGTGGATTATTATATAACTCCTACTGAAGGAGAGACTGCAGTCAAGTTCAGACAGCATTTGTCCTTTGTGAGCAGGAATGTTCTTTAATGTGTTGATGTTTGCATTCACTTAGATGAGGCTAAAAAAGTCAGTGGCAGCTAAAAAGCAGCGGAAGCTGTTGCTCACCAGCTAGCATGGTGCTAACTGTAAGTCTAAACTACCCAGCGCCCAGACTTCAACATGTTAGTGACGTTTGTGTCCCTGTTGACCAGCTTATCTGTTTAGATTTTCCCTTCCACCTTAAATGGTGCAGTGGGTGTTACGGTAGTTGGGTGCCTCTGGCTGCTGAACAATTTAAGGTGAAAGGGAAAATTCTAATAGGCAAGCCAACTTCTGTTTTGTGCCGAGTTGTTAAGTAATCTCTGAATCTCTGAATAAGTCAGCCGTCCATTAGCAGTTTGTTAGCAGCTGTTAGCATTCATTAGAGCTGATGGCCCAGTGGGACATCTATGCTGGTGGAGTCATTATGTTAATGGCCTTTAACCCTGGGGGGCTGATGGGCTTTCTGAGATACAGACGTGCACAAATCAGTGCTCTGTGTGTGTCCGTTTAAATATTTACATTTGAAATGGGCCTGTGCACTAGAACTGCACAATACTGACAAATTACCAGTATTGCTGATTTTAGTGACTACGTACTCAGACTGACATCAATATGCTTTACACTCTACAGAATCAAAACTGGACTCATTAATATAAGAGCACTGATTTCCCCAGTCGGTGGGTTCTTGAGTGGCAGCTGTTGTGGTTATTGTGATAAATTATAGTTTACAATAAGAACTGACTCTGTTTGACACTGACAGTAAATTGTGAATTCCCTTTGCAGAATAAAGAACTTGTCATCAGTATGCAGTAATGATTTGTTCATTCTCTCTCTCTCTCCCTCTTTCTCCCCTAACTTCGCTGTCTCTCTAGCAGTATGTGCCGATGAAGTTTCCTCTTCTTGATATTCCTGGATCTTCAATCAGAGACTCTGTCACAGCAGGGCCTTTAGTGAGTACACCAGGGGTTTATGGGTAATACAACAGGGGTGACCACAGTGGTGTAGCCTTTTCTGTTATTGTATTAAGTAAATTAAACTCTTTCACAACTTTATTTCGCCTTCGTTTATTGCATAATTTTGCATATAAAAATGTGCTTTCTATTTACAATCTCTCTCTCTCTCTCTCTTTCTCTCAGCCTCCTCATCATGTTCACCCCCTCACCCCCCTCCTCTCATACAGTAATGACCATTTCTCTCCCAGGACACCCCCCCACCTCTCACCTGACATTCTGGACCCAAAGACAGGTAAGAGGCACAGAGCCTCAGCCTCTGGTGCAGAACCTCCAGATATTAATCAGCATTCCTTAATTACACCACCATGGCCAGTGAATGTCATGTTTTAGTGCAGGTTAGGCATGTTGGGTAAGGTGTGTCAGCAGCAGAACAAATCGCTGTAAAAACATGTCCAACAGCTGGTTAGAAACCAAAGCAAAAGAACTTTATACTTCATTACTGAAACTTTGGATTTGCTGCTATTAAACTGGCGTTTAGGGTTCTGCTCAGAAAGCTGAAGGCCTTATAGTTAGCAGCTTTAATTAACCGCTATAATGTCATTACTGTTACGGATCAAATGCTGGATTAGTCTGTTTTGTTGCCATGGTAACAGAACGACTGGTGGATGTGGTGTAACTCCTACTTGTGTGACATGGTTTAATGCTAGTACTTGCACCGAAGGTTAAGTTATTTGCGCTGTTTGTGTTTACATACAGGTTTATGTTTATTCCTGCAGGTATCCCCCGGACGCCCCACCCGTCTGAGCTCTCCCCGTATTACCCCCTCTCCCCTGGGGCGGTGGGGCCACTCAGCTGGATCATGCCACAGTAAGACACCGATTCTCTCAATGTAGAGCAACGGTTCAACCAAAAGTCACGGTTACTCAGTTTTCCCACCAGATGATTAGACTTGCTGATAGTGCCATGCTAATTGGTGGAGTACATCTTAAATTACTTGCTGATTTTGCTTTATTTTTTTTTCTTGCATACATTTTTGGGTTACTTAAACTGTTGTCTTGTGTTTTATTTCAAAGCTTGTTTTATTATCTTGTTGTTTATAAGTTGTTCTTACCAGCCTGTATCTAAATCTGTTATTTCTTTGTTGAATTTGAAAAGCCAGTCATTTAATTTGCCAGTGATAACACTGTGTCAGTGCTGTTTCCCTCAATTTTAGTGGGATATACTGTTGCTTTAGTATTTCACTGCATTCATAGCTGCTGTTCTGTGTGTGTGTGTGTGTGTGTGTGTGTGTGTGTGTGTGTGTGTGTGTGTGTGTGTGTGTGTGTGTGTGTGTGCAGGCAGAGTCAGCATCTGTACTCTATTCAAGCTGCAGGATTCAGACCCCCGTACCCAACACTTAGTATGACCCCTTCACTGTCCAGGTAACACAAAAGCACCATGTTTATCATAATAACGAATCATATCACATTATATACACTCTTGACCTAAGAAGCTCTGCTCACACATAACCGAAGCGATTTCTTTGTTGAATTTGACAAACAATTTTCTCTCTGTCTCTGTCTGTCTGTCTCTCTCTGTCTCTCTCTCTCTTTCTCTTTCTCGTAGTCTGGTATCCAGTCCCTTTTCTCCCCGTGTCGTTCCTCCTGTGTCCCTGAGACAGACCGGTGTTCCTCATCCTGCCATCGTCTCTCCATCCATCAAACAGGAGCTGAGCAGTGACTCCTCCCACAGGTCAGTGAGTACTGAGGTGTTTGTTTTGTGAAAAAGAGGATTTGTTATTCGAGGCTGAGTGTGTTTACGGAAACTGTGCCTGAAAGGTGTTAACTGTGATTTAATTAAAAACGTTTGATGTAAAGATGAAGGTTTCACTCCTCTCCTGTGGTACTGAGTAGCAGTAAAAAGCGGTGCACTGCACAGTTGGACTCAAATCTCCCCAAAATATCTATTTCATAATAATCAAATAAGTTCCACCAACTCTTATAAACAAATTGAAGAGCATCAGTACATGCATTAATGCTATATACACTCTTTAGTGTATAATTTCAGAATATTGTTTAAGAGGCTTCTTGTGATCTAATATTTATTTCCTCAGCATTTAGAGAAAATGTCGAGGTAAGACAAAAGACAAAGCTGCTAAGTCAGAGTTGACCAGGAGTGCCTGTTATGAGTCCTTGTGACTCCAGGCTCTGCTTTGCTTTCCCAACTCCACACTCCTGACCCCACCCACCAGCTTGTTATTTAATTACCTAATTGATTGAGGTCTGCTCCACAAACAAAAAGCACAGAAATCTGCAGTGTGACAATGGTGCTGGGATTGGAAAACTCTTTTCCAGATCTCTGCAGGCTGGACCGGTAATTTTGTCATCAGAAAAATCCCCTTGTGTGGGTGCAGTTAACGAGCTAGCTAATGTGCTAAACAGAATCAATATAAACGAAAAACTCTAAATACACTATACTAAAAGAGTGTAGATATCTGGTTTGGTTGGTGTCAGTGTTGTGAACTGTGTGCAGCTGTGTTTAGCCAAACATTTAACAAAGTATAACACAGATTCTCTTTTTATATATAGTCAGTAAATAGTCAATCAGAAGAAGTAACTCAATTCAGTACAGCTAAAATTAGGGCTGCAGTGCTGCTGAATGAAGCTCCGCCCCTTCAGAGGTGAGCAGCATTAGTAGAGTGAATTATTTAGTGTATTTACACAAAAATGATGAAGCTCAGTAGAGCATCTTCAGGAACTGAATTAGCCTTTAGTTTGCTATCATTAATAGACTATGCTAACTGTTTAACGTTTGTGTTTCTACAGTAAGTCGTCAGCATCAGTTCAGAGAGATGAAAAAGGGGGAAGAGATGAGCAGAAGCCACATGTCAAAAAGCCTCTGAATGCCTTCATGCTGTATATGAAGGAGATGAGGGCTAAAGTGGTGTCGGAGAGTTCGCTGAAGGAGAGTGCCGCCATCAACCAGATCCTCGGACGCAGAGTAAGTCTCTCTCATTGACTGTTAGCACCGCATTCAAACACTCAGCTTTAATAAATGTGAAATAACAAACTCGACCCAGCACTGATCACTGAGGAGGGTACAAACGTTACTCGAACACTGTTCATGTTTCCCATTGGATACTCAAGTTAAAATATGAATAATGCTACATGCTTGCTGATAACAAGCTAACACAGATTTTAAAATATGCTGTTAATTTGTCTTACAGAATAAAATAGCTTGGACCTAGAGTTGGTTAACTTGGGCATAAAGCTGACTGAATAACGCACAATTTCAGAGAGCTGTGTGTTTTAGAAGATGGTGTGCAGAACTGTGCCCTCTGTTTGTTGCTGTTATTATATTCTCCTGCTATGCTATTGTATTCATAGCTGCTGTGTTTGTATGGCTGAGAAACACAAGTTTAAGCTGTCAGACATTTTTTAATCTTAAATATTTGCCATGTAAAAAAAATAAAAGCAGAACCAGGATGTTCAGCAGAGGCTGCAAATCAACACGTTCAGTCCTCATTGAAAATATTACAGTAGCGTAAAGACCACAGCCATAAAAAAAACAACAACAAAAAAAAAAAACGTAGGCATAATAAGATAACTGGCAAACTGACTATTTGTGTGTGTGTGTTTATTTTCAGTGGCACTCTCTGTCCCGAGAGGAACAGGCTAAATACTATGATCTGGCAAGAAAAGAGCGCCAGCTTCATTCTCAGCTTTACCCTGGCTGGACTGCCCGCGAAAACTATGT
Source organism: Prochilodus magdalenae (assembly GCA_024036415.1). NCBI lineage: Eukaryota > Metazoa > Chordata > Actinopteri > Characiformes > Prochilodontidae > Prochilodus > Prochilodus magdalenae. The sequence continues at coordinate 62,490 of JAMWET010001815.1, forward strand.
GAGTATAACAAACCCAGCTTTAATCTCTATTACTGTCAAACAGAGAAAACAAACGCACTCAGCAGGAGTACACAAACACACCTTTTCTATTCAGACGCATGTCACTGTGACGCTGATGATTCTGAGATTGAGATCAGATCAGAGCAACTGTTAAACAAGATGTACTGGTTATCCACACAGCCACAATGACAACTTAAGGACGGGAGAGAATAGTGCTAGTGCTAATAAACTTGTCACCATGAGTACACAACTGCTTACACACAATTATTTACACTGATTGCAGTTATTTTCTACAGGTTTCACTGGTGTATTATGCTGCAATTAACATAATATTTGAGGCAATCAAAACAGTAAACAAACATTTGTTTGTGTTTTTTGCTTAGATTCTCACTCTAAGTTGAAATGTGTCTTGTTTGTTAACTCTACTCATGTATCTACTGTATGTACTGTGTATTTGATTGACCATATGAGTGTACAGTGTCGTGTGACATGTGGGAAATAGACAGTGTTGGCTATTACGCAAACATTTGCTATGTAGTTATTTTGACCAAATCAAACACAGGACTCGGGCTTGGAAGCATCCAGACCAAATCTACACACCCACACACACCCACACACACCCACTTCGAGTAAGATTAGTAATACTGCTCATCAAAATACAGAAATGTGTGTGTATATATATATATACACACATATATATGTAAATGAATTTACTGTACTTTAATCTCGGGTATTTAATGTGTGCGAAAGTTTTGTGTGGGTTTATCTGAAACATATATATATTTCTCTGCAGGGAAAGAAGAAAAAAAGAAAGAGAGAATGCAGACCAGAAGGTAAGAATCAGAAATGCGACATTGCTTGCGCTGTTGTCTTTATAGCTCTACTGTTTGTTGTTTTACTGTTTTCTATTATAAACTCTGTATGTTTTGTAGTAATGTGTTCTGTTTTGGTTTGGCTGTGATGATAAACACATGGCAACATAATACGATGTATTTCTGTTTAGGAGTTTAAGGATATGCTTTTTGTATGACCACTAGATTATTGAATTGTAAAATTGCCAAAATTTTAAAAATGATCATATTATTGGTGCGTACACAACACACTATGGTTAGGACTTGAGGTACGGGACTAAAGGGTCTATTTCATACCAGGCATAGTAACTGCACTGCATGACATGCTGCGCTGCAAACAGTGCACTCCTGTAATAAGTGGAACCTCTCTGCACTCCGGCTGTGTTAACAAATCAAATCAGCAAACTAGTTTTAACTCAGTTTAAATAACTGTAAAAAACAGTCAGCTGATCGTATGAGTACTATAATACATAGCAGGGTGGGAAAGATGACGATCACTGAAATCCAATTTTTATTATGTACAAATGCAACACAAACTGCCAGGCTGCTCAAATTAGGATGGAGCAGAGGAACTCTAAATGATGAAATTATTTAAAAAAAAAAAAAAGTGATGAAAAAAGTTATTTTTATTGTTTAAAACACTTCATGTCTACTCAAAAAAAGAAGAGAGAGGCCCAGGAGAGGTGTGCGGTGAGTGCTTTGAGGGTGCTTTCACTGCTACCCTGTTTGGTGCAGACTTATGAAATGCTCCTTCCTTCAGGTTTGTTTTGACATGTGTAAAGGCTCAGCCCATATTTAGTTTGCATCAAACAACTGAACCACGGTTAGCAAAAATATTGTGCTAAATAAACCCTGCTCCACTTCTCTGCTGGTGGGAACACATTGTTCTGATGGTCAGAGGATCTTGTTCTGGATCTGCTATTGCTGGGAGTGAAGATTCTGGTTCTGGTTCTAAAATGGTATATATGTTTGTACAGGTGCATTCTCTCCTCAGCAGAAGAAGGTGTGCGTGTCTGTGCCAACGGTGGAGAAGATCTGCGACAGTCCTGCATCATCTCTTAACAGCATGCTGGACTCTCCTGACACACCATCCGTCTGTCTGGCCTCGCCGGCCGCTCCAGCGCCCACACACTCCGAACAAGCCCAGCCGCTCTCACTCACCACAAAACCACACTCACTGCACTCGCGCTGCACTCCGAACACTAAACCACCTCAGTCATCTACACCTTCACCTTCATCATCATCATCGTCGTCATCATCAGCAGCAGCGGCTAGCCTTTTTCACTCTATTCCCTTCCACCAGGGGGCGCTGAACTCCCATTATGCCCTGCTGCAGACACAGCCCCTCTCACTGGTCACCAAACAAACTGACCGACCATCATGATTTTTATTATACTGCAGCTGTTCATCACTTTCTCACCTTTTATACACATAAGAGCACGTTTTATATCAGTATGAAAATAAATATTAACTGGTCAATATTTGACCTCAACCTTGTTTTACCTCTTTCAAAAATGTTTTTGTTTCTTAATAGTTGCTGTTTTTCTACACTTGTCTAAATGTTCCTACTTGTATAAAACATGTATAAAAGTTCTCTCTTTTTTAAAGAAAATCACAGTACAGTGTGTAATTGTATATTCAGTTCTGTAGCGGTTATTTCTCCTGTTCTGGGTTTGTTTACTAATCCTGTGTGAGTGTAGCTAATAAACATCCTGTCGTACTGTTAAAGAATGTACTGTGTTAGTTTTTTCATTTGTCTTCTTATTTATCTGGGAATTCCAGAGAGAGATACTGGAACAAAAACGGAATTCATTTTTCTAAATAAATCTGTGAGTTTTCTTATACAGGATAATCTGACCAGTTTAAATCTGAAAAGTGTGAGCTGTAGGGTTATTGTGTGTTGCACTAAGCAGCCTCCACTAGGTGGAGCTACTGAGCTGCTAAGATGAGCAGGACTGTGTTGTTAGAATTGAATGATGCATTTTCTGTCATGAACTCTTCGAACCATGGACCAACTGTAATTCCATATGCCACTTTTCTGCACGTAGATTCATAAAATAGTAGGAATAAGCTTTATCCTTTTGCAAAATTAACACCTGCAGGGGACCACGCCAGGGTTAATTAGAAGCAAACACCAGACCACTGACTTCAGGCTGACTTTGGACCACTCCTGGGTTCCAAAACAGCAACCAACACGTACCTAACTTTTGGTGCACGTGGACCTGGGTCTCGGGGGAAAAAGCTCTAGTGGGAAAAAGCTCTAATGGGAAAAAGCTGTAATTGTTGTTTTAATTTGTCAAACAGTCGCTGCTCTGTAGCAGTTATGCTAACCAAACAGCTCTCAGTACCAGTAATGCTAACTAATCAGCACTCAGTAGCAGTAACGGTAACCAATCAGGGCTCCGTAGCACTAATGCTAACCAATCAGTATTCAGTAGCCGTATTGCTAACCAACCACTACTTAGCAGCACTAATGCTAACCAATCGGCACTCAGTGACATTATTGTCTACTGTCAACTAGGGATCAGGAGCACTAATGCTAACCATTCAGTCTACAGTTGCTACTTTTTCTTCTTTGGGCAGAGCCAGCATCTGCTGGTAATACTTTACAGGTAAGATTTGATATTAGATTATGTACTATATTGAACTGTTTGCTTATTTGTCTGAGAATTGGGGACAGATTTTAGGGAGAGGCATTTTAAAAGGCATTTTGTGTTGCCATAAGCACCTCCACTAGAGGGAGCCACTATGGTGCTGTAGAAAAGCAGTAGTTCAGTGTCTGCGATGAATGATACCAATCAGTAGAAGTAATGCCAACCAATTAACACTCAATTGCACCAATGCTAACCAATTAAAACTTAGTGGCAGTAATGCTAACCAATCAGTACTCAAGGTCAGTAATGCAAACTATTAATGCTAACCAATCAGTACTCAGTAGCAGTAAAGCCAACTAGTAATGCTAACCAATCAGTACTCAGTAGCAGTAAAGCCAACCAATTGACACTCAGTAGGACCAATGCTAACCAATCAAATTCAGCAGCAGTGATAGTAACTAATCAGTACTCAGTAGCAGTAATACTAACCAATCAGTGTTCGGTATCAGTAATACTAACCAGTCAGTGTTCAGTATCAGTAATACTAACCAGTCAGTGTTCAGTATCAGTAATACTAACCAGTCAGTACTAGGAATCAGTAATACTAACCAATCAGTACTAGGTATCAGTAATACTAACCAGTCAGTGCTAGGTATCAGTAATACTAACCAATCAGTGTTCAGTATCAGTAATACTAACCAGTCAGTACTAGGTATCAGTAATACTAACCAATCAGTACTCGGTATCAGTAATACTAACCAATCAGTACTCGGTATCAGTAATACTAACCAGTCAGTACTAGGTATCAGTAATACTAACCAATCAGTACTCGGTATCAGTAATACTAACCAGTCAGTACTCTGTATCAGTAATACTAACCAATCAGCACTCAGTAGCTGTAAAGTCAACCAATTAACACTCGGTAGTACCAATGCTAACCAATCCAAACTTTGTAGCAGTGATGGTAACCAATCAGTGTTCAGTAGCAGTAATGTTAATCAATCGTTAACCACTCAGTAGCAGCTGGCTGCTGGAAGAAGATAGGAAAGCTATCAGAAGGATCTGGACCATGCTGTGATACCATCAGTCTGTCTCTAGCCTTTCTATTTACATGCAGCACTGAAGTGTCAGCAGACGATTGGGATCTTGCTAAAGGTTTATCTCTGGGGAAGCACTCTGGGGAAGTTTGTTTTATGTGAAAGTTCACTATTTTTATTTTTTTTCAACAAAAAAATTATTATTCATAATAATAATTACACATGATTATTATTATTATTATTATTATTATTATTATTATTATTATTATTATAGTCTATAAGACAAAACAGGCGATGTATAGTTTATGAGGAATTTAATAAAACCTTTAATAAAAAGGAATTTAATAAAAACATTAAACATTATCATATTCATAACAAGCATGTGTGTTCTGCAGAAACTACAGGAGATCTATAAATAATTTTGACCATTAAGTCTAGAAGTTGTCATTAATATATTGATATTAAATATTTTGGATGATATAAAGACCTGCAGACACTCCACCCACATGTACACAGAGAGTCTGATGTATTTAGGGTGTTAACCTGGCCACAATGTCAGGATCCTGACAGCTGCATTCCGATTGCCGGTTTGCACTTCCACATATATGCGGTTCCACGTGATGTTTTGTGCTGGTCTGATGTATTGTTGCACCGGCTAAGTATAGCCTAGCAGTAGTAGAAGGTTTTTGGCCACCTTGGGTGGCGAAATACACCAGACAGTCTCTAGACACTCTGACTGTGAGACTAATAGCCCAATAGCCATACCTTCAACACAGTCCTGCATCTCCAGTTCTCCAGAGATAAAGCATTATAAAAACATTCATATACATTGTATACCAGGACAAATCAAGTAGCTCATCTGGTAGTATGAGTCAAGTCACCCATCCCTACCCTTAATCACCGGATTCCCCTGTGGCTGGAAAAGATGCTTGTGATGATGTTGTGGATTCACTCGACACTTGCTAGCTTCTGGTTGAGTTTCATTCAGTAGCTTGTTCTAGGCCAGCAGGTGGTAGTAGTGGGTTATCTGATATCAGCAGCACCCTCTGTTGGCCAAAACAAGCATGATGCGAGACGTATGCCTGTCAGCTGCCAGGTGATTTGTAAGACTTTCCAGTGTGTTTTTAGTTCACAGTCAAAAACGGGCACATCTGGTCACCCTAATCTCGGCTTATCTATTGAACATTGCTCCTATGGTCCACCTGTTACAGCTTGATACGCTTCCATTAAAGCATTAGAGAGTGAGGGTGAGGTTACCTCTGTGTATGCTCATATATCAGATTTTGTTTTTATGGGGTCATAAAGAAAGAGTCAAGGCAGTAGGCACGAATCACCAGCCACATCTCCACAGAGCTCTCTCCAAACTTATTATAGATCAGCTCTTTTCAAGTGTGCAGTCAAACTCATTGACTACATGAGTCTGGTGAGATGACGTTCACAGTTTTTGTGTCACAGTATTGAGCAAACCTTTATGTCCCAAGCCTTTATTACCATCAAGAATTACAGTATGTGCCCTGTAATAGTGTTAAACGTGAGCCATAATTTCTGGTGGAGGGTGTATAGTAATTAGGGAACCAATCAGAATGAAACAAGAATCTTTTATATGAACCTCATGTGATGTTTTAAAGGCCACGTGGTGAGCAGTTAGATCCCATTACACTACAAATCAAGTCCAAGATCAGTTAAAAGTCCTTTTTAAAAAGATATTTTTAGTTCCTACTTTCAACCATTTCAGTAAAATTGTCCATATTATCACAGTAACATCCTGTAGAAATAACTGATCATCTTAAAATTCTTCCCACTGTTAATTTATCTCTATTTTCTGTTCTAATATTATTTTATTAAAGATTAAAATCAGATTATTTATGTATCTGAAGAAACGCTGAGATTAGATCATTATATGTTATTTGTTTGTATCTCCTAAGACTGGTAGGTATGGTGATTTCATTCCTGTGGCTGCATAAGTGTGTGTGTGAGTGTGTGTGTGTGCGTGTGCGTGTGTGTATGTGTGTGTGTGCTTGTGAGTGTGTGTGTGTGTGAGTGTGTGTGTGTGTACGTGTGTGTGTATGTGTGTGTGGGTGCGTGTATGTGTCTGTGTGTGTGTGTGTGTGTGTGTGTGTGTGTGTGTGTGTGAGTGTGTGTGTGTGCATGTGTGTGTGTTTGCGTGTATGTGTGTGCGTGTGTGGGTGCGTGTATGTGTGTGTGTGTGTGTTTGTGTGTGTGTGTGTGTGTGAGTGTGTGTGCGTGTGTGTGTATGTGTGCGTGTGTGTGTGTGTGTGCATGCATGCCTGTGTTTGTGCGCATGTGTGTGTATGTCTACAGGCATGTCTGTCTGTGTCTCACCTGGACGTGACGGCCCACACAGCACTTCCCTGGGGAAATTACACAGTGTACACACTGTTCCAATTACTAAGGATCACATGCTCAGACTGAGCACACACCCACTTCACCTTTGGTTCAGTTCTGAGTCAGCAGTCAGCTCCAAGAAAACTGATCAATCAATTATTTAATAATTATTAAACTGTATATTAATCAGTTATTAAACATCAATGGCCCTCCAATAAGCGAAACTGTACGTTTAATACATAATAAGCCTCATTGCACGCGCACTACACATAGTACCTCCTTATATTACATAAATAAATATGTTAAGTTAAGAAACATGCTTTGCCCTGTAATTTCTGATTTGTTTTATCAGAAACACTATACAACTTTAAATTAAATTTAAAACAATACATTTGCACTTTTCCCGGGTTGCAGTATTGCCAGTATGGAGTATTTAGTTTGTACAAGTGTATATATATATATATATAAACACAACATTTATAACAAACCCCAACAAACAAAAAAACAGAGGGGACTCCCTTAAAACCCCACCACTGAGTTCTCCTTACTGCATTCCTCTAATATACACCAGAAGGCCTGATTAAATTCCAGCAGTTCCACTCTGTGACGTCTGCACTACATGAACTCTTCCTGCTGACGAGGTTTTACACCAAGAAAAAAAAACGAGAGGGATAAAAATCTCTTTTCTGCATGCTACACCGAACCGCATTTTACTCTACACGCGCACAAAAGTCCCATCCTTCAACCCCAAACTCTATTTCCTCTCGTTTCTTATTTCCTGCTACAGTCCGTTCCGTCTTTCATTCATTCCTCTTCGCTAGATTTTGCTGTTAAGATGCCAAGAATGTTCTTTTATATAACTTGACCTGAACTTGTGCCCATTAGGAAGTAACAATAAAAAAATTCACCACAAAATTCCCTAAGCATTCTAAACCTGCTCTTTTCCCCCTGACATCTGCAGTTAGATACAGTGTAATTCCAGCCATCATCTGATACAGAACTATAAATAAATAAGAGTAATATTAACAAACACATAAAAGCTCATTCATGACTTAACTCATGGGTAAACATTCACTGTCATTCAAGTACACAGCTGTAAACTTCTCATCTAGTTTAAGTGTCTTTTACAGTCTGTACATTTCAGTACTTGTGGTTTGTATTGCACTGCTGCTGCTGAAACTCTGCTCGCTGCAGTGTAAGACCTTCAGAGTTTGTGAGACTTAGAGCACGTAAGACCTTCAGATCAGATGATGGAGTTTTTGTGGGTTGTGTAGGGCTGGTCCAGGAGCTCCGTGGCTGACAGTCTAAAGCTCCTGTTCTTCCCGCAGTCTATGAAGGGGTAGAACTCGGTGGTTAAGCGGCTGACGATGCAGGGCATTTCCTTTTTGCCCTGCAGCTCTCCGCCCCGGGCGCTGAAGTGGTGGGCAATATGGTGGCTAATTCTGGTCAGCAAGCGTATCACCTCCAGTTCTGCCCCTCCATCATCCAACAACTTACAGAACGTCTGCAGGAAGATGGACCCCACCCGGTTCATGTAGGCGCTGTAGCCTAGAAAACACATACACACATGCTAAGCTAAAAAGGCTCCAATGAGAGAGACCAATTTACTCAGAAGATCCAAACACCCGAGTCAAGTTCCCTGTCGGTCCACAGGCAAGTAGATATTCTGACCAAGAGAAGAGTGACAACCTTAGTTAGAAACAAAACGTGTCCCATGTCAAGAGGAAAGTATGTCCCTCTGCAAAAGAAGTGTCCCCTGCTCAAGAATAAATAAGGTCTCCTGGTCAAGAGTAACGTACGTCATTTTTGAGAGAAAAAATAATGTCCCTTGGGCCAAGACTGAAACAAAACCGCTGTCAGTTATTTGGTCAGGACCAGTGGTGGACAGTAACTAAGTAAATGTAACTGATTACTGTACTTATATGGTTTTTCAGTGTATCTGTACTTTACTGAAATATTTCCATTTTGGATGACTTCGTATTTTAACTCCACATTTCAAACTAAAGATTGTACTTTTTACTCCCCTATATTCTGCAAAACTTGTAGTTCCTTTCAGGTTATGTGTGCGTAAAAAATGTAACATGTCAAAACAAAACAAGCTTATTAAAGGACTATTGGCAGCCATGAAAATGTCTGTTTCAGGCCTGAACTACATCAAGAACCACCTGGAGGAAGGTAGGTAAAGCAGGATGTGGTTAGTGGACAGATAAAACATATTGCCCCTGACTTTGTGGGTAAATACAACACAATACAGAAATACGTACTGTAACGAATGGAAGTATGGTGTTAGGTCGGTGCTCTTGTGGAGAGGTGGATACTTAGCTTACATGAAGAGACACGCAGGGAACACGTCGTGAACGGGGTTTCAGAGCCAGTTTAATAAACAATGAGAGCACCAAGACTTCATTCGTCACAAGTTCCCAGATAACACCAGTTGGAGAACCCAGGCTACAACCTAGTACAGTTCACCACACGCACATTCTCTCCCGCGTTTTCCTCCACACTCTCCATTATTCGGTCCGGCTCTCCACCGTGCACATGCACACTGCCCCTGCCTTAAAGTGACCATTACAGTACACATGCTCTTATGACTTGCGAGTGTCTTTTTCTGAATTCATACAAACACTGTTTCCTGTTTGGCTAGTTTATGTTTATGAACAGACACCTACAGATACAATATAGTAAAGTGGAACTTATTTGTAAACCAGTTTAAAGCAAGTTTTTATACACTTTAACTTAATTAAATAAATCTTAAACCGAAACTTTACTTTATAGGTCTAGCTAAAGGACCCTTTTCTCCTTCTTCAGTGTTCTGTGCTTAGGGTCATCTGAATAGACATCAGTGTCAGTCTAATTCAGGACCTTCTATTAAGACAGAATAGAAGGTTGCAGAAATGATAATAGGACATTAGAGCCGTAATAAATCAGGGTACTTCTATTCTCCATACTTAAGTACATTTGAAGGTAAATACTTGAGTACTTTTATTTAATGGAGGTCTAAAAGGAGAACTTTTACTTGAGCAACATTTTACCTCAGGTATCTCTACTTTAACTCAACTCTGTGGTTTGTGTACTTTGTCCACCACTGGTCAGGACTGAAGTAAGACACCTACTCAGGTGTAACCAATTGACCTCCACCATTTGGCCAGTTAAATTCCAGATATTAATCGACACAAGTTCCTCTGGGGAAGCCATTCCATTATGGCTGTATATGTACTTCCTGGCATTTTATTACACAACATGAAAGACCATAGTGATGAGTGTACACCTGTATGATCGGTGTACACCTGTATGACTGTGTTGATGGTTAATGCTTTATATGTATGCTTATTGAAATGTGTTTGCTGTTTGTTCCAGACAAATTTCCCCTCTGGTATAATTCAGTTACCTGGAGCTGTAGCGTACATGACCACAGTATTGGGCGGGACGGAGGCACACTCAGACAGTCCGCTGTCTTCACAGCCTGCAGAATCTGTCTCAATCTCAACACCGTCATCCAGCAGATGTCCCCGACACGCCTACATAAACATCATAGTTACACACTGCAGTCTGAACACGTTGTTCTTCTGCTCCGCCCACATAAATATCTGTTATTCAGTTCCTACACTGACAGGAATTCTCAGCTCAGACATTCTGGGCTTTATGTGGCTTAAACTAGAGATAATGACTCAATGATTCAATTTAAATACGATTCTTTAGGAAATGATTCTGTGAATCAGGAACTTTCCAATATCAGAATGATTCAGTTTGATTCACTTAAGAGTTCAGAACACACAAATTACTCAGGGAACTTTTTACACAGTGCTGGAATACAGATGTTTTAATATTTGACAATAGCCTTATTATTCTATTTACAATCAAAGAGCTTAATTAGTGTCTATCAAATAACTCCCAATCCAGCAGCCGAACTCACCTGGATCAGGAACAATTTGTTTTTTCCTGACATCTTGGGGCCTCCAAAGTAGCTGTAGATTTTGGAAAGCTGGACTGGACCTCCATCTGCACCAAATACCAAACCTTCCTCACCATGGCTGGAGATCACTCCCACAAAACAGCCGTCCACTGCCCGCTCACTCTCTGCACAGGAGAAACACACTTTCACTCAGTGATGATTTATTACAGTAATTATAAGCCCAATTCCAAAAAAGTTGAGAATTTGATGTACATCAAAACAGGAAGCAGTGATTTGCAACCCTATTTTATTCACAGTAGAACACAGAACACATATCAGATGTTGGAAGTGAGACATTTTATAATTTTAGGAAAATGATTAACTAATTTAGAACTTCATGACACATCTGAAAGACGTTGTGACAGGGCCTTCCATTGTGTAGCATCCCCTCTTCTTTTATGCTGTTTAGCAAAGATACTGCCACACCATATGCACTAATGCACCCCCATACAATCAGAGGTGCAGGCGTTTGAACTGTGTGGTGATAACTAGCATTACATGAGCTTTGGCCCAGAGAAGACGACGGCCTTTCTGGATTGTGCTGACATATGGCTTCTTCTTTACATTATTTTTTTTTGATGATACAGTTTTAATTTGTGTTTGTGGAATGCACTCTGGACTGTTTACAGTTATCTGTTTACAGATACAAATTTCTGGAAGTGGTACTGAGCCCATGCAGTGATTTCCAGAGGAGAATCATGTCTGGTTTTAATGCAGTGCCACCTGAGGGCCAGAAGATCACGAGCATTCAATTTTAATCGTCAGCCTTGTCCCATGCGCACAGGGATTTCTCGAGGGTCTCTGAATCTGTTGATGATATTGTGTGCTGTAGATGGTACTTCTGTAAATTTACAGAAAAAGAACAATTAGAGAACAATTTTTATTTCCAGATTGGTGAACCTCTGCCAGTCTTTGCTTCTGAGAGACTCTGTCTCTATAAATTCCTCTTTTCATTTCTTTTAATGTGACAGTTTTCATGAAATGGTAAAATATCTCAGTTTTAAGATCTGATATGTGTTCTGTGTTCTATTGTGGATAAAATACGGGTCTATGAGATTTAGAAATCATTGCAACCTGTTTTTATATACATTACATTTTACACAGCGTCTCAACTTTTATGAAACTGGGGTTATACTCTGAGCTCAGTAGTGCTGATTTCACATAATCGAGCAGCTGGAGGCCGTTTCTGAAGTTTCCATTCCAGCTGCTCACAGTGAGCATTACCTAACCGGCTGAACCCATGTAATCACGTCTAATGACATACATCACTACTGCATGGACGAACTGTAAGTCACAGGGCTGCCACCTCATCTCACATCATCCTTTTTAGGATTTCCATCCTGTTTGAGCATCCATGCAGAATACCCAGACTTATGTTGTCACGCTATGGAGTTTAACACACTTGTAACTCACTGGCCAATTTATTAGAACTTGTGGTTCCACTAAATGGGCACTTTATTAGAAACACCAGCCTTGTGCTTCCAGTCACTGGACACTTTATTAGAAACCCTTATCTCATGGTTCTACTAACTGTCCTCTTTATTAGAAACAGCTATCTTATACTTCCACTCTCTGGCCACTTTATTAGAAACACCTACTTTATGGGTTGGACTTTGTAAGTGTACAGTTACATTCCCAGCACAGCACAGCATTTCCAGTTAAGAGCTGTTCAGTGATTAGAAACTGATCACTGATGAAAGACTAGAGGACAAGTAGCATAAGCAGTTCACTGCTGGTCTCCAGCACTCTGACTCACTGCCATACGCTTTCGTCACTAATGGAGCTGTAAAGCCGCTCCCTAAACAAACCCAGCCCCAGTTCCCATAAAAGTCCTGACACCTTTTTAAAGTTGAAGATGATTTCATTCATTTCAGTTTCATTTGTGCTCAGAACTCAGTTGGGAAATGGATTCATAATTAATTCAAATCTCAGGTGGTTATATATAATATATATATATAACTATGATAATTATATAATTATATAAGTAAACTATACTAAATCACAGATATCTCTCTGTATATCATCTCTGTCAGAACAAGACCTCATATCTCCTTATGTGGTAACGTCTGGAGAAGAAATTCTTTTCTCGTGTTTTTTGTAACACATATTTATAGTTTACTTTAAAACCATTATTAGTGTTTATTCAGTGTCTGTATTTTATGACAGAATTTTACTTACTACATAACAAGCTTTTAAATATTATAAAATGCACTGTCCAGACAATTTGACTGATGTGTATTTTTAATGATGATGCTTACTGTTTACACAAGTGACAATTTAATGAAATATTTTTATATTAATCGTTTGATGCACTGAACAATAGGAAACATTAGTTTTAGCCTTTACCTGTAAGTTATTGTTTGGTGCATGTCAAGAGAGCACATTGCACATTTCAATACAGCATTAGATAGATAGATAGATAGATAGATAGATAGATAGATAGATAGATAGATAGATAGATAGATAGATAGATAGATAGATACTTTATTGATCCCAGAGGGAAATTCTAAAAACTGGAACAGGCAGCCACTCATGTCGGTGATATCATTACAGCAAGAAGTTATTAGCATTAAAATTATTAAACAAATGGGGTGCTATATTTAAGTGTGGTATTTATGTGTAGTATTTAAGAGGTATTTAAATATTTAGCACTCTGCATGTTATCAGAATCAGACCTGCTAATATTAATAATTAATTAATATTATGTTAATATCTAACAAAACATGTTTTTGTGAGAACTGTAAAATTAGAACAAGAGTTATTGTAGTATGTGTATTTTGGTGGAAAATACCAAATAGTCTATTTTTGGATGCACATTTACTTACAGAGACTGATTTTTGATTATTGATCTGTGTTCCGTGACTGATTACTGAATGAGACCAGAATGTTTTTCATATGAATTAAGTTTATACGAGTTGATGAATAAATTGATGTTACCGGATTTAAAAGCCTCGTGAATCTCCTCGGCGTCCGGGTCGTTGATGATGCGCGTGCTGAAGCCCCGCGAATGGAGCGCGCGGTGGAGTCTCTGCGTGTCTCGCGCTGCTCCGGGACGCGGACTCAGACCCACATCCGGATAAAAGCTCGACACCGACACAATAAGCGCGCGGTTCCCGCCAGAAAACGACATTTCAGATCGAAATCAGTAAATCAGTAGAAGAGCAAGAAATGAAATCAAAGCAGAGGAGCGCGTGCCAGAGTCTGACTGTGTGCAGGGGTGTACAAAGGTGTGTGTGGCGCCTTTATAGGAGGGTGTACAGAAGAGCACGTGCTGCACACTTCCACCGCTCAGCACTATAAAACACAGGGGGTGTTGCGCATTACAGTAGCCGTGTGAATAGTAACACTTTATCCACAGTATGGCCTTATATGGCAACACAGGACACGAATAAACCTTGTTACGGTACACCTCTCCATTTAGCCTCTGCCTCTCCAGCTGCAGCATCGGCTATCCTATTTTACAAAGGCACTTCAGCAGCCACCAAGTAACGCTTAGCCTGTGCTAACACCAACACAGAACACAGGGAGAGGGTAACGCTACAGGACTCCATATCTCCAGTCCTTCCCCAGTTACACTTCCTCCAACTAACTGTAAACTAAATCAGCAGCTGCATCAAACTGACCTCTCCAGGTCCTACACTACACTGCCCAAAGAATTCGCTCGTCTGCCCTCAAGCACACAAACACTTGAGTGCTTCCCGTTCTTAATCCCTAGACTTTAATATGATGTCAGCCCACCCCTTGCAGCTATAACAGCTTCTGGGAAGGCTTTCCTAAAGTAGGAATGTGCTTGTGGGAATCTTTGACCATTCTTTCAGGAGCGCATTTGTACAGTCAGACACTGATGTTGGTTGAGAAGGCCTGTTTCTGCTCGAATTCATCCCAAAGGTGTTTTGTCAGGTTGAGGTCAGGACTCTGTGCAGACCAGTTAAATCCTTCCACACCAAACTCACTCATCCCTGTCTTTATGCTTTAGCTTTGAACTAATCTGAAAGCCACATGAACTTTAGAGGTCAGTTTAGAGGTCGGCTATGCAGAAATCTCTATATAATCTATATGTCCGATGGCCTATAATTTCTTGCTGTTGTTCCCAGTTACTTCCTCTTATAATACCACTAACAGCTGCCTGTAGGATATTTAGTAGTGAGGAAGTTTCAAGACTGGACTTACACAGGTGGCACCTGATCACGGTACCATGCTGGAATTCACTGAGCTCCTAAGAGTGACCCGTTTTTTTTTTTTACAGATGTTCGTAGACGCTGTCTGCATGCCTAGGTGTTTTTTTGTTTTTTTTTTGTATAAATGTTGAAGGGTACCAGGGACCTTAAAATCTGTGACTGCTAACCTGTGGTCACCAGCAAGACCAGCATATCTTCGCTGTCCAAAGAAAAACATGTATCTCCATTTTAGTTGATTTTTACTTTTATACCTCATTTGATCACATGAGCTGCTATTTACACTGTGTGGAAATTTCATGAAGAATGGACCCACAGAAATGTCCGAAAACGTCTGGTTCCATTGACTTCCATTTAAATTTAATTAGGTTTTGGCCTCTCCTGTAAAGTTGCCATTTCGGAGATAACTGTTTATATTTGGACAGTGAAGACATGTTGTGTTTTGATGCTGGTATGCTGGTTAGTCAGCACTACACCAGTTTAATGCAGCATGGAGTGGAATGCATCCTGGACTGTGCTGTTTTCTTTCAGCAGGGTCCTCACTGTGACTGGACGTAACCCCGCTGTTAATCTGTCAGTATGGTATTGTGTTCTGGCAGTTGCCACACGCCTCTTAAATGTAAATGTGTTTATATTTATTATATGTGTTTTGAATGAAGCTTTCATTTGAATTTTTCCACATCATGGTGCTTTTGCATGAGCTCCACCACAAGCACATGGCTAAATGAGTTTTATTGATAAACTGCTTCTTTAATTTGCCAGGAATAACACTGTCTCAACCTGAATGAATATGGGGAAAAGTGGACAGAACTGTTGGCACCCTTCTGTTAAGTAAAGGAAAACCCACAATGGTGACTAAAATAACCTGAAACTGACTAAAGTAATAATAAACAAAAAATACTTAAAATGAGCTACTGAAAATCAGACTTTACTTTTGAGTTGTGGTTCAACAGAATCATTTAAAAACACAAACAAACAAAACTGGCCTGGGGAAAAATGATTGGGGTCCATAACTTAATATTTTGGTGCACAACCTTTTGAGGCAATCGCTGCAAATAAGTGTATTCTGTAACTCTCAAAGAGACCTCTGCACCTGTCCACAGGTACTTTGGCCCACTCCTCATGAGCAAACTACTCCAGCTGTCTTAGGTTTGAAGGGTGCCTTTTCCAGACTGCATGTTTCAGCTCCTTCCAAAGATGCTCAATAGGATTTAGGTCATGGGTTTATAGAAGGCCACTTCAGAATAGTCCAGTGTTTTCCTCTTAGCCATTCTTGGGTGTTTTTAGCTGTGTGTTTTGGGTCATTATCCTGTTGGAGGACCCATGACCTGAGACTGACACCTGTTTTCTGACACTGGGCAGCACATTACACTCCAGAATGCCTTCATAGTCGTGAGATTTCATTGTACCCTGTACAGATTCAAGGCACCCTGTACCAGATGCAGGAAAGCAGATACCAAAACATACCTGTGCCTCCTCCATGTTTCACAGTTGGTACAATGTTCTTTTCTTTGGATATTTCATTTTTGCGTCTGTGAACATCTTTCTTGCTCTGTTCTTTTATGCCCTGCTGTAGGCGCTGCCCCTCTTATTGGTCACCAAACATGATTTCTATTATTAAAGTGCAGCTGTTCATCACTTTCTCACCTTGTATACACATTAGAGCACGTTTTTATACCAGTATGAAAATATATACAAACATAAATCAATGTAAATAGAGCTTGATTGCACTGTTGGAATTGTATGATGCATTTATGCTTAACTGTTTTAATTTCCCAAAAAAAATAGTGCTCATTAGCAGTAGTGCTAACCAGTCAGTGGCAGTATGTGTTCCAACACTGACTCCCTGAAGACAGGAAAGCTATCAACAGGATCTGGATCACACTGTGATACTATCCATCTCTCTCAAGCATCTCTGCAATCTTGAAGTGTCAGCAGGCGAACTTCTGACGTTCTTGTATGCTAAATATTTGTCTCCGGTAGAATGAACATCTGCTTACAAAGCACTTCAGGGAGTTTCTCAGATTTCACAGATTGTTCCTCACTCTCAGTGATGATGGAACATTTCAGTCTGTGGACCAAACATCAGGGCAGACAAATTATCCACTCAGAAGAGGAACATCTGAGCGAAGAGAACAGACATTTAGCTCTGCTGAGTTATGTGATCGATATGAGCATTTGGTCACTGATACCGGTTTTCACAGAGGTAAAAACAGATGTACTATTTTTACATTTCTTCACCTTTAATAAATAAATGGCAGAAACCTACAATATTCACAAAGATTATACAGAGTTCATTTCCCGGTGACATCACTGCCACCTGTCCCAAACTGTCCAATCACACCTCTTTCTCTCACTCCCCCTGAGTATTGATTACACACACCTGCTTCTCACTTCACCACTAGCATTTAAACCCCTCAGTCACATAGACACTCTGTGAAATATGCTCAAACCCAGTTTGTGTACTGAGTGTTCTCTCTCGTCTTCTCTGTCTTTGATCTCTAATTTTGACTTTCCTTTTGTTCTGACTTTCTCTCTCTTGGTTCTCCCTTCTGATCTGGTTGCTGGTTTGTTTTGCCCTTCTGGTTTACTTTTCTCCCTTTGTTTGCTGGTTTATACTTTTGTTTTTTCTCCTTTGGATTTGTTTGCCTGTGTCTCCTGTCTCTCTGGTTATTCCCCAGACCTTGTCCACTCTGTAATGTTTGGCTCGTTCATGCTGTTGTGCTTTCTTACAAATCTGTTTAATACATCTCAATTGTCTTTTAGCTTTGTGCGAATTAAACTGAGTTTGTTAATCCTGACAGTGGGGAATTTAAAAAAACCTTAAACATTAAACTTTACCATATTCATAACCAGCACATGTGTTTTGCAGAAACTACAGGAGATCTACAAATTATGTTGACCAGTAGTCACACAAAGCATTCTGTACTATTGATCATCAAGTGCTGCACTGGTATATAGTAATTAGAGGTAATTAGGTTGAAAATCTTTTTATGAGCTTTATGTGATTTTTTCACATTTGGTGGCCACATCTCATTTTTTTTAAAGTAATTCAGTCTAAAAGTCTGTGTGGAATATTATGAAATGTTTCTGACACTGTTTCTGCAGGTAATTAAATGTGTTTGTGATTGTTTTACTTGTGACAAACACAGAATGTTCCATCATTTGTTTTAGTATAATAAAATGTAAAAGTCACTTAAAAGTCCCATATGTGTTTCTGACTTTGAAACAGTTTAGTAGATTTTTGCTCTTATTATATTATACCAAAGATTACAAATACAGAATCATTTCTGTTTCTAAATAAAATCTGAGATTAGATCATTATATTTATGTATCTGCAAATACAAAAATACAAAATGCAAAATGGATAATTAAGGTGATTGTTTTCCTGTGTTTGTATAAGGTGTGTGTATGTCTCTGTCTCACCTGGATGTGACTTTTCACACAGTGCCTCCTTTGGTAAATCATGCACAGAGCACACGTAGTACACACTCATACATTTCCTGAGGATCACATGCTCACACTGAGCACACACCCAGTTTACCTTCAGTTTAGTCAGCAGTTCAGCTCCAACAAAACTAATGAATCTATTATTGATTGATAATTATTAAATAGCATATTAATCTGTAATTAAGTAACAATGACACACCAATCAGCGACACTTTGCATTTAATATATAATAAGCCCCAGCAAACTCACACTACACATAGTGCATCTTTACTTTACATCTTCTGTAAATAACTGTGTATAAGTTATAAAACCTGTTTCCATTTGTTGCTCTTTAATTTATGACTTGTTTCCAGTTTTGAAAACGCCACCATACAAACAATAAAACATAAAAAGCAAGCACTGGCAGTGTCCATGTGTGAGAAGCATTGTCAGTGTGTAGTATTTAGTTTGTACAAAAAATAAAAACATAAAAAACACCATAGAAAAAAACAGAGGGGACTCCCTTAAAACCCCACCACTGAGTTCTCCTTACTGCATTCCTCTAATATACACCAGAAGGCCTGATTAAATTCCAGCAGTTCCACTCTGTGACGTCTGCACTACATGAACTCTTCCTCCTGACGAGGTTTTACACCAAGAAAAAAAACGAGAGGGATAAAAATCTCTTTTCTGCATGCTACACCAAACCGCATTTTACTCTACACGCGCACAAAAGTCCCATCCTTCAACCCCAAACTCTATTTCCTCTCGTTTCTTATTTCCTGCTACAGTCCGTTCCGTCTTTCATTCATTCCTCTTCGCTAGATTTTGCTGTTAAGATGCCAAGAATGTTCTTTTATATAACTTGACCTGAACTTGTGCCCATTAGGAAGTAACAATAAAAAAATTCACCACAAAATTCCCTAAGCATTCTAAACCTGCTCTTTTCCCCCTGACATCTGCAGTTAGATACAGTGTAATTCCAGCCATCATCTGATACAGAACTATAAATAAATGAGAGTAATATTAACAAACACATAAAAGCTCATTCATGACTTAACTCATGGGTAAACATTCACTGTCATTCAAGTACACAGCTGTAAACTTCTCATCTTGTTCAAGTGTCTTTTACAGTCTGTACATTTCAGTACGTGTGGTTTGTATTGCACTGTTGCTGCTGCTGAAACTCTGCTCTCTGCAGTGATCTGGATGTAAGACCTTCAGAGTTTGTGAGACTTAGAGCACGTAAGACCTTCAGATCAGATGATGGAGTTTTTGCGGGTTGTGTAGGGCTGGTCCAGGAGCTCCGTGGCTGACAGTCTAAAGCTCCTGTTCTTCCCGCAGTCTATGAAGGGGTAGAACTCGGTGGTTAAGCGGCTGACGATGCAGGGCATTTCCTTTTTGCCCTGCAGCTCTCCGCCCCGGGCGCTGAAGTGGTGGGCAATATGGTGGCTAATTCTGGTCAGCAAGCGTATCACCTCCAGTTCTGCCCCTCCATCATCCAACAACTTACAGAACGTCTGCAGGAAGATGGACCCCACCCGGTTCATATAGGCGCTGTAGCCTAGAAAACACATACACACATGCTAAGCTAAAAAGGCTCCAATGGGAGAAACAATTTACTCAGACAATTCAAACACCTGAGTCAAGTTCCCTGTTGGTCCACAGACAAGTAGATGCCCTGACCAAGACTAACTACCTTGGTTACAAATATTCCCCTATCAAGGGTAAAGTAAGTCACTTATAGCCGTGTATGTTCTGTGTTGTAAGAATTGGATCGTTGTGGATGTGGTATTTCCTGGCATTTTATTACATAACACGAGAGACCATTAAACAACCGGTTTGACTGGTGTACATCTGTATGACTACGGATGAAATATCTGGGACAGTAAAATGCATTACTAAAAGTGTCATTTATTAATTCATCATTGAAAAATATGGTTGCATCAAGAAGCAATCATCCAACAGGAATGAAACTTGGTGGGTAGGTTCGACATCATGAGACATGCAAAAGATTCAAGTTTCAGACTCCATGACATAAGCATGGATGGGTCTTATTGCTGTACCTGACTGGCTATATAAGGGCGTTCTGTTATGACTTCTGCTGTTGTGAGAATATTCAAGCTGCATGGGATGGATTATCACAGGACACAGGACACCATTAGGAAGCTCTACAACTCCAAGCTGTGGCATCTGGGATGTTATAATAGCAAACATGGTGGCCTGAGGCCTTACTGAGAGACACTACTTCTGTATGTGTAGCTCAATAAATATTAGTCTAAATGTATCATCATGTATTGCTCCTGGTAACCTTTATCTTCCTTCCCAACAGCACTGCAATCCCACCCTCTGGGTGCAGCTATTATTTTGATGATGTGTGTAATTTAATGCAGTCTGTTACCTGGAGCTGTAGCGTACATGACCACAGTATTGGGCGGGACAGAGGCACACTCAGACAGTCCGCCGTCTTCACAGCCTGCAGAATCTGTCTCAAGCTCAACACCGTCATCCAGCAGATGTCCCCGACATGCCTACATAAACATCATAGTTACACACTGCAGTCTGAACATTCATACGTTGTTCTTCTGCTCCGCCCACATAAATATCTGCCATTCAGTTCCTACACTGACAGGAATTATCAGCTCAGACATTCTGGGCTTTATGTGGCTCAAACTAGAGATGATGACT
Source organism: Prochilodus magdalenae (assembly GCA_024036415.1). NCBI lineage: Eukaryota > Metazoa > Chordata > Actinopteri > Characiformes > Prochilodontidae > Prochilodus > Prochilodus magdalenae. The sequence goes on from JAMWET010001815.1 coordinate 83,562, forward strand.
CAATGATTCAGTTTAAATACGATTCTTTAGGAAATGATTCTGTGAATCAGGAACTTTCCAATATCAGAATGACTCAGTTTGATTCACTTAGAGTTCAGAACACACAAATTACTCAGGGAACTTTTTACACAGTGCTGGAATACAGATGTTTTAATATTTGACAATAGCCTTATTATTCTATTTACAATCAAAGAGCTTAATTAGTGTCTATCAAATAACTCCCAATCCAGCAGGCAAACTCACCTGGATCAGGAACAATTTGTTTTTTCCTGACATCTTGGGGCCTCCAAAGTAGCTGTAGATTTTGGAAAGCTGGACTGGACCTCCATCTGCACCAAACACCAAACCTTCCTCACCATGGCTGGAGATCACTCCCACAAAACAGCCGTCCACTGCCCGCTCACTCTCTGCACAGGAGAAACACACTTTCACTCAGTGATGATTTACACACAGAAACCCTGAGCTGAGTAGTACCCCCACTAGCTGGAGGTTCACAGCACAACGTCAGTGATTTCTCATATTCGAGCAGCTGGAAGCCGTTTCTGCAGGTTCAGTGCACTTCAGCTGCTCATAGTTTCAGTGAGCATTACTTAACCAACCGAACCCATGTAATCACGTCTAATCACACACATCACCACTGCATGGACGAACTGTGAGTCACAGAGCTGCCACCTCATCTCACATCATCCTTTTTGGAAAACTCTGTTTCAGCATCCATGCAGAATGCCCAGGCTTATGCAATCGCACAATGGAGTTAATGCACTCACTAATTGGACACTTTATTAGAAACATCTATCTTGCGCTTCCATTTACTGGCCACTTTATTAGAAACAATAGCCTTGTGCTTCCATTTACCGGAAAAAACAACTTTGTGGTTCCATTAACTGACCACTTATTTGAAACAATAAAACAAGAACTTAAAAAGGACATGATATGACATAATGACCGGCTGGTATTTACAACATATGTTAAATAAATAACAAATATAGAGATCCAAGGTGTTGTCCCGTTAGCAACGATATACAGGTAAACATATACCTTCCTGCGCAAAGGTCCCCTGAGCTTTATCTACACAATGTCCAGATAAAACTCAGTAAAAACCAGTAAAATGTACATTGCATCAGAATTTATCGGTGAACCCTGTGTGTTACAGCGGTCAGCAGTTAGGCTGTGTTATAAATGTAATGTTGTTCTTGACTTCACTGTGAAGTATTTCCACTAAACATATACTGTATTTAACTAAGCATATAGAATGATCACCTTATATGACCTTATTTCTCTGATGTTAATGTTTAGTTTAATATTTGTTGCTAATATTTTATGATAAAAAACAATGTCAGAAAAAAGGCTTTTAATAAGAATGCATTAAAAGGTAGCATTTCTAAGAAATAAAATGACCGAAATTCTATAGACCTTAAACGTGCTTGTAATGTTTTGTCTGCTGCCGAACAGTTTTACACATTATTACAGTGTACTTCCACAGTATTTATTACATATTATACTTATTATTAGTGTTTATACCACATAAACAGCCTTAAATATGTTACATATTTATTTATTTTTAAAATGGATAAAATTGTAGATTAAAATGATGAAAGAGATATAATGTGCTATTTAAGTGTGATATTAAAGTTTAGTTATTAAGATGTATTTTAATATGTAGCCCTTGCCTGGTATCAGGATTAACCCTTACATATCTTCTATTAAAACATGATTTTTCATTTGATATGAATGAAGTTTACGAGTTGATGAATAAATTGATGTTACCGGATTTAAAAGCCTCGTGAATCTCCTCGGCGTCCGGGTCGTTGATGATGCGCGTGCTGAAGCCCCGCGAGCAGAGCGCGCGGTGCAGTTTCTTCGTGTCTCGCGCTGCTCCGGGACGCGGACTCAGATGCACATCCGGATAAAAGCTCGACACCGACACAATAAGCGCGCGGTTCCCACCAGAAAACGACATTTCAGGTCGATATCAGTAAGTAAGTACAAGATCAAGAAATGCAATGAAGTCAGAGGAGCGCGTGCAAGAGCCTGACTGTGTGCAGGTGTGTACAAAGGTGTGTGTGGCGCCTTTATGACCGCTCCATTCAAGGGAACTTCCACACTTCCACCCCTCTGAGCGTTGGGTGGGTGGGTTGTGGGGTTTATAGGGGTGTTTATGAAACGCGTTATCTCTTTCTTGCAGTAGATTTCCTCGTGCTTGACGTTCAGTCATTCGTTTATTTACGCATTCGTTTATGAATACATGTATTTTTATTTTAATAACTCTGTCAGTTTCTCTCTATTTTTTCTTGTTCTCGGTTCTCTTTTTCTCCCTCGCTCGTTCTCTCTCTTTCTCTGTCTAATAATGTAATGGAGTTTGGTGACTTTATCTCAAACTGGAAGAGTGAAGAATTGGCTAAGTTCTTGTAGCTTCAGGTGTAAGTGTTGGCAGGAACAGAGGAGAGTACTGAAACGCTGACGCAGAAGAAGACAAGCATATAGGAAGGTGCTGTTTTATTTGGAACAGGCACATAAACAGACAGCAAGAAACGCTGACCCCAACACTAACCCCAACACAAACACAGAGTAACGCAAGAGGACACATCATCCAAGGAATTTAGCCACTACCAGGATAACTGTGACCCACCTTCCTGAATACTCAACAATAACAACAGTCACAGCAAACTGACATTTCAACTGGGTATATGGAGGCAAGGTGGTGGCAGCATCCTCTCAGCTTCCACTTTCTCCATTGTCCACTGCGAGGATGCTGCTCATGTGTAGTGCCCACAGTCCTCTGGGGTCCAGCTCCTGACTTGGATGTTGCGTGTTCATGACTTTCCAAAGCTGGGAATCGAACTGTTTGCTTCCTAAGCTCCTCTGGACTCAAAGTTCATCACGGCAGCCAGTCTTCTGGCTGGATTTCATTTCTTTACCGGGTCAGGTTCACTGGTGTGGTGTCCCTTCTTCAGCACCAGCACATTAGTCATTCCACCACCAGTTACTCGGGGGTCATTTAACCCTCTCTACCTCAGCAGCGGTTGCTTAAAGGCTGGCTGCTGCAGCAAACTTCACATTCCATCTCAGCACTTCCTTTAGCACGGTCAGGAAGTGCTTTGGCTCCAACTCCTACACAGCCTTCTCAAGCACCTTGAATCAGTGAGCTCACCTCCACCATCCGCACACTGTATCTGTTCTCCCCTAGCCTTCCTCTGCCCTGGAGGGCTGTGATCCCTGTCGGATGACGTGTTAAGGCGCTACAGTTAGTTATTGCACCACCTGAGTTCTTCCAGTTTAGTGGCAATCTCCCGCTGCCAACATCATTGCACATCGACTACAAAAGATGCCTGAAAAACAGTGCATACAGTAAAATATGCATACAGAATGTCTAGAACAGGCACATCAGCAGGCAGCAGAAAATGTCCAGCCCTTGCTAACATCAACACTAGATGAAACTGAAGGACGTAACATCTGGATAGGGCAGCCACATCCAACACACACACAGTTACAGTTGCTCTAACTGACTATAAAGTACCCCAGCAGCAACAATGATGAAAACAGAACAAACTGACCTAAACCAGGAATATGGCAAGCTCTCCAGACCACTTCACATGGCCACACCCTCTAAAGTTCCTTGCCCATTGGAGCCTGGGGTGGATGCCACAGCATTATTGGCTCCTAACAGTCCAATGTTGAAGGATACCAACGACCTTAGACCTGGAACCAATAGACAATGATACAGCCCACTTCCAGTATCCTGCCAAAGGTCCTGCTACTTTGTACAGTAGAAAACATGCTTAACCAAGAACAAGTGAAAAACTGCTGTAGTGCTTTATTTATAATGTTCAGCTGCTAGAAAAAAAACAGAAAAGACCAGCATATGTTGTGTTTTGATGCTAGTATGCTGGTCAATCAGCATAACCATACTGCATGATTAGCTACACCAGCATTACACCAGCGTTTTTCAACAGGGTCCTCAATGCAACTGGATCTTATAGTTCTATAGTTAGGGAACAGATTTGCTGAAGGGAGTAAAGAACCTGCAGCTCAGTGGAGCCCTCATGTGCAGCACAGTTGAAAAATTAGCTCTGGGTGTTTCTGCATGAGCTCCACCGGTCACTTCACTAGCTACACCTACCTCGTATCTACACTCACTGTCCATTTCATCCATAGTCCCTCTGTGAGACGGTAGCTCTTCTGTTGCCGTGGCACAGTTTGTGTTGCTTACACTCTAGTACTTCATCAGTCATCATAGGACTTTCCCTACAGGATGCTGTTGGTGGTCCACCACCCAAATAATACCTGCTCTTTGGTGGTCCTGTGGAGGTCCTGACTATTAAAGAACAGGATGCAAGTGTGATACTAAAGAATGCAGAGAACCAATGTGGGTACAGTCTGAAGATGTAGATGTACCTATAAGGTAAGTAGAGCAGATAAAATAGACAACAATCAATGTAGAGAGGTATCTACTGAAGTGGCTGGTGACTAATGAATGCTGAAAAGTCCAGGAGTCCCTGAAGCCCTTTCTTACCTGGAACGTGTGTATTAGATTAGCTACTCTCTGCAGGGTGGTGGATCTACATGAGCAGGATAATTAGAGCCCCCAACAGTAAGGTCAGTTGGGTAATAACCAAAAAGGAAATGATAAGAAACATTATAAATAAAACTCCCAGCCGATTCCCTAAACCGGTCCCTTTCAACTGCTCTCCAGACGGTCCTTGACACTTCCTTCCACATTCCGGGTCCGTGTGTACGTTAGTGTCCAGCAGGCGGTGCTGTGCTTTGCTTTGGTGCCTAACAAGTGACGTCACTGGACACGTGGAGATTCCGGCTGTGGTGAGTTGTGTCTTTAGCGCTCGCTGTTTCAGCTGCTCTGATTTAATTCATGTGTTTGGTATTCTCTTCAGCGATGAGCTAGGATAGGATTAGGTCACACAAAATGATGAAAACGACACGTGTCTGACTATGAAACTGATAAAGCGCTGCAGCACACACTGAGGAGGTGGAGCGGTTAGCAGGGTGGCTAACCGCTAACACAGCTGCAGGTTTAATACAGAGAGCTATGACGTGAGTTCAGGGAGTTAATGTTACTATTGTTGAAAAGTAAGATATATTCATGATTTTTTACACATAGCTTTCCTCTGACATTGTAATTCACATGGGGCTGTGCATTGGCTTCTGTTTCGAATTCTCCGTTCCACCTTAAATGGTGTAGCCTGGTAGAAGAGTCTGCACCTTTTAAGGTGGTGTGTATAATTGTAATAAGAAGATTCTCCTGTCTTTCAGGAATCTCACTGGGTGTGTCCCTGTTTCAAGTTCCTGTTTGTTTGCTTGTTTGTCTTAATGACAGGTGCTGCTGTGGACATTGATTATGCCTCCCTTTAAGAAAATCCCAGACAGGTAAGGAGTTACAATGGACCTTTCTGCATATACAGTGATATTGCTTTATGCATGTCTATTTTAAGAGTGCTGTTTGTGTGCGTTTCAGATGGACTGATTACAGTGCAGTCGGAAAGAGGATTCCTGGAACTCGCTTCATCGCCTTCAAAGTGCCATTAAAACAGGTACAGGTTATTATACAAGCTGTCAATAGACAACATTTGGATATTGTCACCCCTGCAGCATCAGTAACAGGGCTGACTGGTTTGTAGCTTAGTCCAAATGTTTTTCTGATTTAGTCTCTGAGGAACTGTCTGAGTCCGTCTGAGGCTTTCGGCCCCTTCGACCTTCTGCACATGTTGGAGAAGCAGGGTCAGGAACTTGGACTCGTCATTGACCTTACCTTCACCACCCGCTACTACAAACCACAGGTGAGCTCACACCTGAGACCCTCAGACCCCTCGGCCCAGTCTGGGGGTTTTGGGGCCTGCCTGTCTGCGCACTTGAGATCTGTTATTACGCAGTGCAGAACCTCACAAATCTCTGAAGGTTATGTAGGACTGGTTCCTCACACAAGTGTCAAGCCTAGGCTTAGACTTAATCACAGTGCCAATAGTTAATCACCACTGCAGATACCTTTAGTCTCTTAATTTATTTATTTTTATTAGTAACCGGCGTTGTGTTTAATAATCTATAGGTGTATGGAAGGGAGACATTTAGAATCATGCTAATGTTATGTCTTAGCCTGTGTCTCCTTGGTGCGTCTTTCAGATATGAAGATAAGCCACCCGAGTAATTACTACCAGTTTGTAGAGAAATGAAAGTAAAAGTAAAATGACTGAGGACCCAGACAGCACACTTGCATCATGGCTGAAGACTTTTTATATTATTATTTATGTGAAAATAGGATAATTTTTTACACTGTTAACATTTGATTATGAATATATACTCATCATCAAAAAAATAGTTGCACCTAAAAGTAAATGTCAGAAGGAATGTCATTGGCAAGAAAGATAAAAGTTACCAAGCACAATAAAGGATAATACATTTAGACTAATATAAGCAGTATTTATTTCTCAAATTGCTTTTAAACTCTTATCTGAGGCACACTTAGCTTGCGAAAAGATGCCACCAACACAGACTGGAGAGCAGAAAGTAATAAATCTGTTTATGATGTTGGGTGATTTAACACATCCTAAATACACATAACTACAAAATGGTAAAAACGATGATTTTAAAGAACATCCAAATGTAATGATACTGACTAAGTAAAAGAACACTTGGTATAGGCCATAGGGGCAGTGTCAGATGAACAACCTAGTTTTCAGCTACCTGAATGGTTCCAGTTTATCTGTAAGGAGTTAGCCTAAAGGATAACCACTGATATTATAGTTATTGGTATTATCTTATGTAACAGCCTCCTCGTGACATCTGCGTGAGTCCTTAGGAAATAGGTCTCTGAAAATTGTGATGGTAAAAACATTTCCTCATGACCTCTGTTAGACAAAACACTCCAGCCTTCCTGGCTCCTGGTACAAAACAGTAACCTCCCCCAAGGCCCAATATATTGTTACAATGGTACAGCACGAAGTCTAGGATTCTGGTGTACAGAGCCATCACACCAACAAACCAAAAGGGGACAGTGGCTTGGAAAAACTCCAGATGGACAGTGAGAGATACTCTGGCTGAAATCCAGGCCCAGGACTGGAACCTATCTACAATAGAGATAATTAGGTGTGCCATTGTTGAATATTTCATTTTTATGGTTATCAATAATGATTTAAGATGTACAAATTTGAACAAACATAAAGGATATAGGAATAAAAAATGATCCTTTTTCTGCAGGATTTAGTGTGATTAGTGTGTTTGTTTATGCAGGACTTGCCGAACTCGTGGTACTATGTGAAGATTTTTACAGCCGGTCATGAAGTGCCAAGTGATGCCACCATTCTGAGCTTTAAGAAGACTGTGCGAAGGTTTCTGCGTGATAATGAAAATAATGGTGAGTACCCTGATTTTTATTTTTTATTTTTTTTCATTTAAATTTTAGCTGTTTAAATTTATATCTAATAATAGACAGAATGGTTAGGCTACTAAATGATTTCATATTTTAACCCTTAGAACCACAAGCGATTCCTGGGCATATTTTGCTATGCTTACATTAACGCTCACAGTGGATCCACTTCGGACTTCCATGGAATCTGCGGGGTCTAAGCTAGATGTAAGGATCATGTACACTCTTTGGGATGTAGTTTAGTTTTAATGGTAGAAAATGAAAACCTAAAAGAAACGGCAAGGCTAAGAGATAACATATTAAAAACTTTGGGAACAACGCATGTTAATGTGCCAACGGGTCTAGACAACCCTCTGAAACTGTAAATGAGCTGGTCAGCATAGGCTTCTCTTTAAGTGGGCAATTTTAGTACGAGGATGTACAGCTGTGTTATTCCCAGTGGCTGATGGAACCAAGGGAATGACACTGAAGAAGTGTAACACAAGATTTCATTAACTTGTGAGCGCAACGATCACGCAAAATGATATTCTATGAGCATTTGTAGAGTTTTGCTTAGACCACTGGAAGTTAGCTGTGAGATGTAAAGAAATAATTTCCACTGAAGCATCAAGATTCTGACCCAAAGACAAATGACCAACTTTGGCAGTATTTTAATGAACATGCACATTGAGGTCAGTTGAGTGGTGGTTATTCTGAGTCCTTATCTGCTCTGCCACACTAACTTAGAGTTGCAATCCACTGATTACGTTTACGGCATTTAGCTGACGCTCTTATCCAGAGCGACTTACAGGGTTAATCACATTACAGGTAGGCCAATGTGGTGTTAGGAGTCTTGCCCAAGGACTCTTATTGGTGTAGCACAGCATAGTCACCCAGACTGGGATTCGAACACCAGTCTCCCACATGTGGTGGTGGTGGCTCTCTGGCGGGCAGTGGTGTTATCCGCTGAGCTACACCAACCACTGAATAAACGCCACAGTGCTAAAAAACTGCTCATAGTTTAAACCACATAATCTGTGCAATACATTAAAGGGACAATGTAAACAAACCCATCTTTAGACCAGATGGGAAAACTGAGGAGCTTCACTGTTGCAGTTTACATTTTAAGTAGCGTTATATTGAAACAGCAGCCTTGCATTTTTGGATGCAGTGCAACATAAGGCTCTTGCTGCATACAGGAATATTTTGCTAGAGTAGTACTTCATCTGAGTATCGGGAAATTCATGTTTATAACTGCATGCTGTTTCCTACATTGGGTCACTGTCGGTACACAAACTGTATGCAATGGGTTATGTTAAAAACCGCGAAGGTTCAGTACATTTAATGGTGATTAGTGGGTACAGTATCATAGGTTACACAAATTGACTTATAATTAATTGTCAGTCAGTTGAAACTGTGCCTTGTTAAATGTGTCTTTGTGCTCTTCTTGATAGAAGACCCGAGTTCTTTTAGAAATATAGCATGCGCTAGCTTGATTCTGTGAGTTGAGAGATACTCTGAGTAGAGATACCTTAGAAATAATGTACAGGAGTCTTGTTGAGACTACCCTAATTTTTTCAGAATGATGGATAATGCTTTTTCTATTTCGTACGGTGTTAATAAACCAGCTTATCTATCATCTGTAAATAAGAGACACGTGTGCAGTGGATTGCTTGCTATTATTAAAATGACCTCATAAAAACAGCTTAGCATTATGATCATTTAATGAAAAGGACATGTTCCATGATGCTTTGTAATTTCAACATTGTGGAAAACGGGATTGGGGATGTGAAGATGGGGATTGTCTCAGAATACTTCACTGTCTATTTTTAAACTGCATCTTAGTGCTCAGACAGACACTGCGATCTTAAAAACTATGTGATAAGTATGAAGGTGAAAACTGGGGAAAGTCCATCAATCAAATGAGAAGTCAGCACAGTAAAAAGTGCCACCAACTGGCACAAAATAAAATTCTCATGTTTTTTTTTTTTTTCACAGATAAACTGATTGGAGTTCATTGCACTCATGGCTTAAACCGAACAGGATACCTTGTGTGCAGGTAATTTATCAGATGTCACTACTGGTTTGTTTTTAGTTTAAACTCAGCACTATATTCACAAGTGTTTTAACCGCAGGTATCTGATAGATGTGGACGGTGTTGAACCTCACAAGGCCATTGACTGTAAGGGAACATGCATTTAATTGTCCTCTTTATCTGGTGTTCTGTTTATTAAAGGTGATAACTTGTTTTTCTCTGGTTGGCTATTTCAGTGTTTAACGTGTCACGAGGTCATTCTATAGAGAGACAGAATTACCTGGACGATCTCAAATCAGGACCAAAGCGCAGGTAACGTTAGCCCAATTCCACCTTCATTTAGTAACACTGTCACACTTTGTTTGTTATTTGTTTATTCATCTTACACTTGCCTCCATTTTCATCATCTCACATAAAATACAACCCAAATCAAATCTCAAATCTTTCTTTGATGTTTGTCTGTACTTTCTACACTGTATAGCTTTATACACTGCTCAAAGAAATAAAAGGAACACTTAAACAACACAATATAACTCCAAGTAAATCAAACTTCTGTGAAATCAAACTGTCCACTTAGGAAGCAACACTGATTGACAATCAATTTCACATGCTGTTGTGCAAATAGAATAGACAACAGGTGGAAATCATTGGCAATTAGCCAAACACACTCAATAAAGGAGTGGTTCTGCAGGTGGGGACCACAGACCATTTCTGAGTACCTATGCTTTCTGGCTGTTTTGGTCACTATTGAATGTTGGTGGTGCTTTCACACTCATGGTAGCATGAGACAGACTCTACAACCCACACAAATGGCTCAGGTAGTGCAGCTCTTCCAGGATGGCACATCAATGCGAGCTGTGGCAAGGTTTGCTGTGTCTGTCAGCGTAGTGTCCAGAGCCTGGAGGCGCAACCAGGAGATAGGCCAATACACCAGGAGACGTGGAGGAGGCCGTAGGAGGGCAACAACCTAGCAGCAGGACCGCTACCTCCGCCTTTGTGCAAGGAGGAACAGGAGGAGCACTGCCAGAGCCCTGCAAAATGACCTCCAGCAGGCCACAAATGTGCATGTGTCTGCACAAACGATAAGAAACCAACTCCATGAGGATGGTATGAGGGCACAACGTCCACAGATGGGGGTTGTGCTCACAGCAAAACACCGTGCAAGACTTTTGGTATTTGCCAGAGAACACCAGGATTGGCAAATTTGCCACTGGCGCCCTGTGCTCTTCACAGATGAAAGCAGGTTCACACTGAGCACATGTGACGTGACAGAGTGTGGAGACGCCATGGAGAGCGATCTGCTGCCTGCAACATCCTTCAGCATGACCGGTTTGGCAGTGGGTCAGTAATGGTGTGGGGTGGCATTTCTTTGGAGGGCCGCACAGCCCTCCATGTGCTTGCCAGAGGTAGCCTGACTGCCATTAGGTACCGAGATGAGATCCTCAGACCCCTTGTGAGACCATATGCTGGTGCGGTTGGCCCTGGGTTCCTCCTAATGCAGGACAATGCTAGACCTCATGTGGCTAAGGACTGGCCCGCCCGTTCCCCAGACCTGAATCCGATTGAGCACATCTGGGACATCATGTCTTACTCCATCCACCAAGGACTGTCCAGGAGTTGGCAGATGCTTTAGTCCAGGTCTGGGAGGAGATCCCTCAGGAGACCATCCGCCACCTCATCAGGAGCATGCCCAGGCGTTGTAGGGAGGTCATACAGGCACATGGAGGCCACACACAATACTGAGCCTCATTTTGACTTGTTTTAAGGACATTACATCAAAGCTGGATCAGCCTGTAGTGTGTTTTTGCACTTTAATTTTGTGTGTGACTCCAAATCCAGGCCTCCATTGGTTAATAAATTTGATTTCCATTGATGATTTTTTTTGTGTGATTTTGTTGTCAGCACATTCAACTTTGTACAGAACAAAGTATTCAGTGAGAATATTTCATTCTTTTCAGTTATTTGAGTGTTCCCTTTATTTTTTGGTGCAGTGTACATCTTGACTGTTTATTTAGTTTGCTAACGTTTCTATAGATGTTGTATGTAAAAGTTCTTTTGTTGTTCTTTAGCAATGAGGGGATGGATGAACCTGACCAAGAGCCGGTTCAGGGTGAGGCAACATCATCGTCTGGAACAGGGAGTGCAAACCCCCCACACAACCCCCACACCTTCAGCCGGAGGGGATCACACCACGACCAGATAATGTAAGTCCTCACCATCCACATGCACTCAGTGTGGAGCCAGACAAGCAGAAAAGCAGGCAGGCAGATGATGAACAGAATGAGTGACCAGCGATTTGGAGAGCGAAAGGCAAAAAGCCAGCGTGAGGGCAGAGATAAAGTAGAGCGGACAGATGGCACTTAAAAAACGGTGTTATAATTATTTATTTATTTTTCTGTTAATATGTTTAACCTTTTCAGGCCGTTTCAGCCAAGACTCAGGAACCACCAGCCGAGGTTCGGATCCCCTGGTTTCTCTGGCGCCCCCGGCTTGCTGGGCCCCCCACCGGGTCTGTGGCCCCATAGGCCAATGGATTATCAGGGCCGGCACAGTGCCCAACCACCATACCCCACCTTAATCCCACGGTACGTTTTCGGGCAACCATGGGGGAGTGGAGGTTCAGCTGTCTCCCCAGAGGAGCAGGAGGCACCTCATCAGCCCCAAGGGAAGTTCCGACACAGACACGGGAAATCGCGACGCAGCCGTACGAGATGAGTTTTTTACTGTCTGCTGCAGGAACATCCTGCGGTCAGTGCTGTTAATCGTTCCCATTCGTCTTTGTTCTCGTTTTCCTGTGAGAATGGAATGAACTGTGTGTCACGGGTGTTTTATTGGTCATTATAATCCAGCAGCTACTTTGAAATTCAGAAACATTTAGGAGCATGATGTTACTCAGTCCAGAAGAAAACACTGGGATGATTTTATGACTCTAAATTTTGCTCATCTGTGATAGTCCTCAGGCTGTTAGAGATGCAGGGAGTCGCTGCTGCAGAATATTCGTTTTTAGAATTTTTAATATTTAAGCTGAACTTTTCTTCCCTCTGTTGCTGTAAAAGTGCCTAATTCAAGGGAAAGGTTCTCCCTGCCTTTTCTGTCCAAAGTAATTTTTCAGCTGTTTGAGGAAATAAGGTAACTCTGCTACATGATGTTTATTCAGAGTGCACAAATAAAGGACATTGGTCAGATCCAGGACTGATTTTTCCTGCTTCTTCTTCTGTTTCTGTTTTTACGAAATCAAAGAAATATTGCTGCTGAACTGCTCCAGCACCACGCTGTGTACTGTGAGAAGTGATTCTAACAATGCTGGTCTTTGAATTTTCCTTCCCACTTTAAATGCTGCAGCTATAATATGGACATTAAAGGTGGAACCATACATTTTAATAAAAGGCTGGTGAATATAAAAATGTTTAGTTAAAGCAAGCTCATGAAAACAAAACCTGTATATCAGCATCTATCATATTTATGTTTTGCTTTCTTAGAAACCTTAGAAAACACGGTGCATGGTCTGCCAGTAGGTTCAGTTTAATAAAGGTAGTATAAGGTATTGTCTTTCTGCAGGACAGTCACAGTTTCCACAGGTTTTTACACATAGCTGCTGCCCTTTTGTGCGTCTGTTAAATAGCACTGACAAGAACAGCCTCATTGAGCTGAAGCAATGCTGAACTGAATTCCAAAATGGCAAAAAATATGAGGTTTGTTATGATTTGCCCACTAAGCAGTCTTCCTCATAGACTTCAATATAGATCTGGATTTCTCATCCAATGCGGGCAGCTCAGCTGCCGGGACTTCACCCGATGACATTCCGCCCGGGAAATTCCTAAGCACAGAGCTGACAGAGGCATGAGGGCATGAGGGTGATTTTAGCAGCTGTAGTCTTCAGAAACCCCCGATCATTTTATCAGTATCTAAGATATAGAGGCGGGCAATACCCAGTAATACTAAGGATAATATCCTGATACTAATACAGTCGTTATTTTGCACTATAGCAGATGGTAAAGGTGAACAAAATAGCAGAAAGTCTGACATTAATATTAAACAAATGTTTAGAGTTCTCTTATTGCTTTTTTTAATGACACATCATAATTCAGAAATAACAAACCTTGTTCAATGGTCAATAATATTTAAAATACAAACCGGATTCCAAAAAAGTTGGGACACTAAACAAATTGTGAATAAAAACTGAATGCAATGATGTGGAGGTGCCAACATCTAATATTTTATTCAGAATAGAACACAAATCACAGATCAAAAGTTTAAACTGAGAGAATGTATCATTTTAAGGGGAAAAATATGTTGTTTCAAAATTTCATGGCATCAACAAATCCCAAAAAAGTCGGGACAAGTAGCAATAAGTGGATGGAAAAAGGAAACGAACAGCTGGAAGACCAATTAACACTAATTAGGTCAATTGACAACATGATTGGGTATAAAAAGAGCTTCTCAGAGTGTCAGTGTCTCTCTGAAGCCAAGATGGTAAGAGGATCACCAATTCCACCATTGTTGCGCAGAAAGATAGTGCAGCAATACCAGAATGGTGTTACCCAGCGTAAAATAGCAAAGACTTTTAAGTTATCATCATCAACCGTGCATAACATCATCAAAAGATTCAGAGAATCTGGAACAATCGCTGTGCGTAAGGGTCAAGGTCGTAAAACCCTACTGGATGCTCGTGATCTCCGGGCCCTTAAATGTCACAGCACCTCAAACAGAAATGCCACTGTCAAGGAAATAACGGAATGGGCTCAGGAATACTTCCAGAAAGCATTGTCAGTGAACACAATCCACCGTGCCATCCGCCGTTGCCAGCTGAAACTCTACAGTGCAAAAAGGAAGCCATTTCTAAGCAAGCTCCACAAGCTCAGACGTTTGCACTGGGCCAGGGGTCTTTTAAAATGGAGTGTGGCAAAATGGAAGACTGTTCTGTGGTCAGATGAGTCACGATTTGAAGTTCTTTATGGAACACTGGGACGCCATGTCATCCGGACCAGAGAGGACAAGGATAACCCAAGTTGCTATCAACGCTCCGTTCAGAAGCCTGCATCACTGATGGTATGGGGTTGCATGAGTGCTTGTGGCATGGGCAGCTTGCATGTCTGGAAAGGCACCATTAATGCAGAGAACTATGTTCAGGTTCTAGTACAACATATGCTCCCATCTAGACGTCATCTCTTTCAGGGAACACCCTGCATTTATCAACAAGATAATGCCAGACCACATTCTGCAGCAATCACAACATCATGGCTACGTAGGAGAAGGATCCGGGTACTGAAATGGCCAGCCTGCAGTCCAGATCTTTCACCTATAGAGAACATTTGGCGCATCATAAAAAAGAAGGTGCGACAAAGAAGGCCCAAGACGATCGAACAGTTAGAGGCCTGTATTAGACATGAATGGGAGAGCATTCCTATTTCTAAACTTGAGAAACTGGTCTCCTCTGTCCCCAGACGTCTGTTGAGTGTTGTAAGAAGAAGGGGGGATGCCACACAGTGGTAAAAATGGCCTTGTCCCAACTTTTTTGGGATTTGTTGACGCCATGAAATTTTGAAACAACATATTTTTCCCTTAAAATGATACATTCTCTCAGTTTAAACTTTTGATCTGTGATTTGTGTTCTATTCTGAATAAAATATTAGATGTTGGCACCTCCACATCATTGCATTCAGTTTTTATTCACAATTTGTTTAGAGTCCCAACTTTTTTGGAATCCGGTTTGTATATGTTCAGTTAAACTGGTGCTTTACATTTGAAACAAAATTCATTAACAGATCAACAATGTATATTCATAAGGCTAATATCTTGGTAGTTATGAAAGTTAAACCTGATTAAAAGATTGGAGAATTAAAGAATAAGTATATAACATTCTGCTGGGTGTTTAAGGAACTTTTAGTCTTAGGTCTTCAATTCTTTCAGGTAATACTACCATTTAAAATGCACATTTCATGGTCATTTTTGCACATAACCTTTAAAGAAGCTTCTTCACTGCATGTTTTGGGGATTAGAGGAAGAAGGTGGAAGGAAAAGTAGTTCCTATACCACACCAAGCTGTATGCAAGTATTTTTAATTAATTTATTTTAATTTTATTTGAGAGACAGCATGATCATTCATCCTACTAAATACGTAGGAGAATGTTAGCAATATTTTGTCCTAGAAATGAGTCTGAACAGTAAACACCAGGATCGGAGGTGTTGATATTAAGGTTTTAATCTGCCCTGTCAATTTTTAACGACTTGTAAAACAAGACTGGGTAAAGTGCTGGGCCTGTCCTATGGAACTATAAATGTGGCATACATTTCCAATGCAGTGGCGCCCCAGCCTTTCCTGCTGCACTGACTTTTAACTGTTTTAAGCTACGTTACTATTTGTGTGCAAATGATAATTGCCAGGAAGACAATTACACTCTTCATTGACAAAAAAGTCCATAAGGAATCAACCGACAGGAATTAACTTCAGCCAGTGCCATTGGCAGATGACTGCACGACATATGACTACATGTACTCAGATCTTAACGAAACGACAATGCCACTAAAAGACTGCAATGATTTCCTGCCAGACTGTGACTCAGTATGGAAGCAGGACATCTTAAGTGACAAGTTTCACTTTTGTCTTGGTGGAGACGACATTTACCTGACGCTCTTATCCAGAGCGACTTACAAGGTTAATGATTACAGGTAGGCCAACCTAGTGTTAGGAGTCTTGCCCAAAGACTCTTATTGGTGTAGCTCAGCATGGTCACCCAGACTGGGATTCGAACCCCAGTTTCCCGCACGTAGAGGTGTTACCTTGAATAGTGGTGTTACCCACTGAGCTACACCAACCAGACCAAGGAATCTGTGTGTGGAGGCACCATGGTCAGCTCCATGGTTGGTTGTCATGAAGGACTGGTGTCACTCCGCCTCCAGCCCTGCTGCACAATCTGCAGGAACTGTGTGAAAATATTCAAGCTGCATGGGATTTATCATCATTTATTGTTCCAGGTAACCTTAATCATCTTTTTGAGTAACACTGTAGTGCGACACTTCCTTCTGAGTGCAACTATTCTTTTGATGATGCCTTTATATTATATGCATTATTATTATTACTTTGTCAGTAAATAAAAAATCAGAAAATAGCTATCTATTGGTGTAAAAATCACCAACAAAGAGATGTGCAAGTAAAAAAGGAAATAAAACTGGCTAAAATGTGGTTTAATGACAACGTAAAGGATGAACCTAAGAACGGTGATTCTTCCATTTTCATGTCAAGTAAGAAAAGGGGTAGAGGATGCTGTTGGGCACCTGGAGGGTAAGAAGACACATGCATGCAATTTTCTATCAGCCTTTAACTGCATGCAACCTCATATCTTGGCTCACAGACTTTGACTGGCACGGTTTGTTGGCTGAATGTAAATAAAGTCTAATACTATCCAATCTAAAGATTTGCTGACAGGGTTGATGTCATACCTAAGAAATTATTTTTTATTTACACATTTTTCAAACATGTGAACTCTGAATTAGTTTAGAAAGACATCAGATTTTTGTCTCTTATACTTTTCAATGAATGTTGAGGACTCATAAAATGGTACTTATTACTGTAAGTAATTTTATCTTTTATCAAATTAGTAATTTCCTCTGTTTTTTTTCCTTTATAGATGTCAAAAGTAGTTTTTAAATAATAATGATTTGTAGAATAAAAGTCAAAGAGATCCATGCTTTTAATCGCTTTATAAACAATAAAAGTTATTTATTTATTTATTTATTTTAGAATAATGTTTAGAATAAAAGTCTGGCAGTTACACTGCCAGACGCCAAATACAACAATTATGCACTTTTTTAAAAGTCAGCTACCGAGCTCGATGAATTGTCATTGTTGGCTGTATATTGCTTACAACAATAACAAGAATTAGACAAAATAATAAAAGTTCTTCCGCTCGTCCAGCAGGAACCGGAAACACGTAGTGGAAAACAGGAAGAAGTGCGTTACATTGGAGTTGTATGGCGGTGGTTGGTCGTCGTTTGTTTATATCTTTCTTAATAAACTAAGATAGACATTAACATATACTTTATTTACTGTTTGTTTAATATCATCGACAAAGTAAGCAGTTTACTTTAGAGTTGGAGCTCGTATGTGGGAGAAATAAGAGAAAATAGCGCGGATGTTTGAGGCTAATGTCAGTTACTGAAAACAACAACAAACAGCTCAGTATAAATCAGGATTAGATCACTCAGAAAACATCATTACTGCTCTGTTTGCTCTGAGTTCAGTTTATTGTAGTGTATATATAGCTCTGAGCGGATATGGAGTCCGGCTCTGGGGCTGTGGTGAGTTTACCTGTGAACCCGGAGCCCAGCGCTGAGAAACCACCAGAGAAACAGCGCAAAATACTACAGGAGGAACAATATATACAGGTAAACGGAAATATATATACACATAACGACATTAAGATGAACACAGATAAAGAATGTACAGCTTCAGCGTTCACAATCGCTTTTTACTAGACGAGGCTTAAGCTGCCTTCCATTTTCCAGTTACACTAAAGGACAAGGACAGCTTCAGCTTCATTGCTACTGGGCATATCCAGTTATATGATGTTGATACAGAAACACAGGAAGCTCTCCAAATTCACTCAGCCTGATCTGAACTTGCTTGACACACCCACTTAATCCACTGTTACTGTATATTTCTTACTAAATGATTTTTAAACTTCGCTGAAGAACATTGTTTAGTTGTATTTATTGATATAGAGGGAATAACTCACTATTGATGTTTTATGTTAATCTGTATTTATGGTTTTAACTGCAAGCTGATATATGTACACCACATGTTTTAAATGACTGCTTTTCTGTGTTAAATAGGATCTGGAGAAGATCATTCAGAGGGACTTCTTCCCAGATGTGTCCAAGCTTCAGGCACAGAAGGATTATCTAGAGGCGGAGGAGAGTGGAGATCTGGAAAGGATGCGCGAGATTGCCATCAAATATGGCTCTGCTATGGCCAAATATACACCTCGCACATACGTGCCCCGTGAGTAACAGCACTCATTGTAGCATCTCAAAATTCCACATAGAATTAAGTGTTTGAAGTCCGTAGTTTGGTGTGAAATGGTTAATTGTGAAGACTTTTCTTTACAGTGATGGTGAAGGGATCCAGGGATCGCCATGTTTACAACACAAATATATGTAGTTTATGTATATTCATATAGCGTCTATAAGTTTATATGTAGTGTTGATGATGGCAAAATAGTGGAAAAATATGTTTTCTTTGGGGACTCTTTTGAATGACACTGTCTTGCATATAGCCCTCCACCAAGAAGATGAATGTGTAAAACAGTGTTTCATATATCAGGCAGCGTATTCATAACCATTTTATGTAATCACTTTTTGTCTCCTATCACCACCACTGTGAACAGTTCTGCCCCAGCAGGTTTCTCTAGAACAGAGCATTTTACATCAAACCACTCTCTATTTAATACTGCAGATTTTTAGAAAATTAGGTGAAATTACTATTAAAGTTGGTAATTGTAGCAAAGACTCATTTATGTTAATATTTGTGTTTGTTCATTTCCATTGATCATAGGAGTGTTTTGAGCATTGTTTTTTTCTTTTTTTTTTTTTAAATCCCCCAGATGTGACTCCGTCTACGTTTGAGACGCCTGATGGCCGTGCGGGTTCTCCTTCCACTAAATCCAGAACCACAGAGGAAGGTACATAATCAACAATTATTAGTCTCATACATCAGTTATGAGTTACCAAGATATTCTTATCACGTGAAATTTGTTATTAAGGTACAATATACTATGTCAATGATTTTAGAATTAAGCAAATCATTTTAGAGTAACGATTTAACTTCTAGCACAGTATTTAATTGTTGGCTAACTTTTTTGCACTGTTGTAGCTAGGGCTGCCCTCTAGAAGTCGACAAGTCAAATCGTCTGACGGAGACCCTTTAAGTCGACTGAGAACAGTCACAACAGTGACCTTTTTTTCTCTCATAAAACAGACTAAAGCTTAGAAAAATGCACAAGAAGTGTAAGAATGTAAAGAGACTTTTTAAATAATTATTAAAAGGGGAATAATAAATATATATATATTCTATATATATAAGTTCTAGCTGGGCTGTGACACATGCTTGCTAAAAAATGTAATCTATGTGATGGCGTGTGCTGGCGGTTCACCGTTGAAGGAAACTAAAGCTGTGAAGCTGAGAAACACGGGTAAAGCGATGTCTCAGAAAAAGCCTGGAGGAGCTTCCAAAGAAGAGAATCCGAACAAATGAAACCAAATGCTGCTCGTCATTTAGTCAGACATCGAACACTGCTTCAAACGAGGGAGCTGACTTTTGTTTTAGACTAAATGGCTGTTAGCGGTGAAGGAAAAAGGGAGCAGAGACGTCTGTTTTATTATAATTCCATTATTTTAGATCCTAAATGACAGATATTTATATTTATTTGTCTACAGCTAAGATTATCTTTTATTAAAGATAAGTACAGTCACTTAATATGCCTGCCGATAAACGAGAAATAATGATTTCAGAGCTGGTAATAATAATTAACTGTTTCAGGTCTGCCATTCTTCTTTTCATCTAGGGTTAGGGTTAGTATTATAATATTGACCAAATTGGTTTTATTTCACAGTTCATTATTTATGAGAGATGAAAGACGAAGGGTCCTCCTACTGAAGAAGCTGTTAAAAGTGAAATTAAAAAGACTATAAGCTATAAGCGCTAATGTTTAGCATGACTACGCGCTGCTGCCCGACGCTATAGTCTGTAATTAAACCAGGCTCCACTTCAGATCAATCATCGTATGCCACGCCTTTTTTAGTTCAGAAATATGTTCCTGTGACTCTGCTGACTTTCTAAATGAGGAGGACATCAGATCTGAACCGTATGCAAATTGATTTATTGATTACTAGATAATGTACATGGAGAAAAAACATGAACAAATAGTCGAATCGTCAGCCTGCACAGGTGAATCCGATTCGACTGGCAAAATTCTGAGTCAGATACAGCCCTATTTTTAGCTTGGCACTGGAACCTTTACCTTAATGACTAAACCTTTTGCTTAGTGATTTACATGTTAGCTTAATGCTTGAATTTGTAGCTTAGCAATTTACCCTTTAACTAAACAGTTTAAATTCTAGCTTAGTACATTTTAATTATCAGCTCAGTGATTGAACTTTTAACTTAGGAAATGAACTTTGTTATTTCAGGAGGAAGTAAAGATGGAGCAAAGGAAGAAGAGAAGAAGCTTCCGTCCTTGGATCGTTTTCTGGCTAAAAACACTAGTGAAGACAATGCATCCTTCGAGCAGATAATGGCTCTGGCAAAAGACAAAGAGAAGCTGAGACATGCCTGGCTGTACGAGGCTGAAGATGAATTTAAAAAGGTTTGAGGTTTTTGGTTACAGCTTAGCGCTTGTGCAGATGTTTGTTTCATGTGTGTCAGATCCAGGTGTATCTGATGTTTTCATTAACTGCTGGTTCTCTGTTCTATCTGCTGCAGCGTCATGAGGAGAACCTGGCTTTGCCATCGTCAGAGAAGCAGGCGCTGGAATGTTCAAAGGCTGGAGTGGAGACGTGGGAGTATAAAGCTAAAAACGCTTTGATGTACTATCCTGAAGGTAAACAACACTGCAACACGTTTATAGCCAAACAAAAGAAACAAGGCAGTTTGAAATGATATTATTTGTGATGTGTTTATTGAACTCCAGAAGAGCAGAATGTTTATGTAACACTGGATTGCTGCATAAAATATGACTTTAAGGGTTTTCCCTGTTCAAAGCCCTGTTCACTTTACATGTTAAGAAATTGTTTTCTTTTGTTCCAGCTGTGTTTTCATGATTAACTAACTGATAAAAACACTTTTTGTATGATGTTTTTTTTTGCTGAACAATATCTTAGTTCTCTCTTAGTAGTTCTGTTATTCTGTTATAACTTTGGTATCCCCATCGCTTAGGCCTAACAACCACTACACCAGAAAATGAACATACAGAGCAGTAAATATGAAAGATAATAATTGCTAGACAGGGCAGTTAACAGTATATATGAATTGGCATCATGTGTGTGTGTGTGTGTGTGTACATGCATGTTATGAAATACATACATACACAATAATGAGTGAAAGTGATTATGTTTCACTGCATACTGATGTGTGGGTGTTCCTCTTAAGGTGTGAAGGATGACACCGTGTTTAAGAAGCCTCGTGAAGTCGCCTATAGAAACACACGGTTCGATGTGGACCCATTTTCTAAAGCTCTCAATAAATCTCAAATCCAGCAGGCTGCAGCTTTGAATGCACAGGTAACTATGCCAACACCTCATGATCATTTATATTTGTAATGTTGAAGATTAACATCACTTTTAATATTCACAATGTTATTTTTTAAAATAGTGATCATATTATCGCTGTATGTTTTTTGTCTGTAATGTTTGATGGGTAAACGTAGGAGTGTGTAATAGTTCATTGTAGCAACTCTTTCTAATTGGTGGCGATAAAAACCAGGTGTCACCATGTCCAAAACAGAAGTATATCCATTTTATGTATCTACGTTTTTATCTGTAATATTGCTGGTTCAATAGTGAGAAATCTAAAATGAATTAGATTTCTGTGCTAACTGTTTTGCCCTCCATGGATCCCTCCACCATGAATGGATTTTAAAAATATGTTTGGAAATCTTCACAGAAGTGTCATACAGACAGCAAAAATTGGTTTGCATATCTGCATAATTGTGTCTGTTTCTGACCTGCAGTATGGCTGATCTTTGTTTTGTTGTTGTTTGTTCTGCTGTGTTTAGTTTAAATTGGGGAAAGTTGGTCCAGATGGTAAAGAGCTCCTCCCTCACGAGTCTCCCAAAGTAAATGGTTATGGGTTCGAGGGAGCACCCTCACCTGCACCAGGTCAGTACACAGACACACTGCGTTACACCAAGGGGCTACATTAAGGGGTCATATACTTAAGTTTGTTAGTAATTAATAGTGATAGGACCACAGTCACAGCTCAGTTGGGTTCTATATTTGCAAGACATAAAACTTTTACCAAAAAAAGTTTTAATAGTACTAAATCAGTCTGGATGTAGAAGATGATGTTTATATTTATGTGGAATGCAGTGAAATTGTGTGTTAATGTTGATTTTCCTGTGCTAACGGTGTTCGTGTTGTTGTCCCTGTCATGGTGCTGTAGGTGTGTCGGAGTCTCCATTGATGACGTGGGGTGAGATTGAGTCCACTCCGTTCCGGCTGGATGGGTCAGAAACGCCAATTATAGAAAGGAGCCATGGCCCGTCTTTCAAGGTCATTAGCACCTCTTTCAAAAACCTACTACCCAATTACCCTGACACTTTTATAGCAATTACTGTTTGTAGTTTACTATATATTATAACTGTACAGTATTCTTCAAATAATATATTCTACAGCTATACAGTGCTGTTTTACAGTTGTAGCTGTACAGTTGTTTAATGTCATAATATGTACTATAACACTGTTCTTTTTACTGTGGCATGTATTACAACTGTACACTGTATGGTATACTTTTATCATATTCTTTAGACTTTAATACACTAATATAACAGTTATTTAACACAGTTATGTTAAATAAGGGGAGAGAGAAATAGGAATGTAACGGGTAGATGTAGGTGGTGATCATTTAAAAAAAAAAATTGGATTCTCCCATTTTAATCATGCAAGTTAATATTTTTGCACAAAGTGATGTTACCAGTCACTCCCCCACACTACAAGCCTGTGGACCCCTAGGCCCCTAGACCACAGGCTGAGAAACTTGCTTGAGGTGGCAGTGACTTTTAGTCAGATATGTGATGTATAGAGCACTGGAGTTTTTTCCCCCTTTTTCTTTTCTTCTGAGTTTTCACTAAAGCGATATCTGTGCTTTTTGGGTGTATATAGATTCCAGAACCCGGCAGAAGAGAACGGCTAGGACTGAAAATGGCCAACGAAGTCGCAGCCAAAAACCGAGCGAAAAAACAGGAAGCCCTGCGCAAAGTGACAGAAAACCTGGCCAGGTAAGTCACAGGTGTTCCCTCATTACTCCCCTCACCACTATCGCTCGCACGGAGCAGGAATCAGACTCTAATGTGTTGTATTAAAGTGCTGCTATAAAGACATTCGGGCAGAAAGGCCAAATTGGAATGTACAAAAACACCAGTTGTGATGTATCAAGAGCCACGGTATCCAGGGTAATGTCAGCATACCACCAAGAAGGATGAACCACATCCAACAAGATTAACTGTGGACGCAAGAGGAAGCTGTCTGAAAGGGATGTTCGGGTGCTAACCCGGATTGTATCCAAAAAACATAAAACCACGGCTGCCCAAATCACGCTGTATTGGCCGCAAAAGGAGGCCCTACACCATACTAATAAATGATTGTGGTCTAAAACCAGGTGTTTCAGTTTCATTGTCCAACCCCTGTATGTTACAGGTAGCCTAATCCCAGATTTATCTACAAATCTGTTCTTAATTCAGCCAGCTTTTTACCGTTTCTTTTAAAATAGCCTGATATGTTTTGAATATTGGTCATCTTCATTCTAATTGATTTTAATTTTTCTCTTTCTCCTGTAGTCTGACACCTAAAGGCTTAAGTCCAGCTGCGTTGTCGCCTGCACTCCAACGGCTGGTCAACAGATCATCAAGCAAATACACAGATAAAGCGTTACGGGCCAGCTATACTCCGTCACCCTCTCACCGCAGCCTCGGTGCTAAAACTCCACACAGTGGCTCTCTGACGCCCTCAGGAACTCCCACACCTAGTAAAACCAAAACACCCACTGCCCATGACCCTGCGTCCATCACAGACGACCTGCTGCAGCTGCCCAAGAGGAGGAAAGCTTCTGATTACTTCTGATCACATCAGCAGAACGAACTGGACTAGACACCACCTGCTAGTGAAGAAGGGGGCAACTTTAAAAACTTAAAAGCACATGCATCTCAAACACTGCAACATAAATCATCTTAAAAATGGTCAATATATCTATTATTTCCTTGTGTTCTGTATATTTCTATATATATTTACCTGTTCTGGGGCATTTTATACTGTTAAGTCATCTTATTTAGTATGTGATTTTATCCTTAATCGTTTATTTTCTTCAGGAAACCTATGCAGGAACAATTGCTGTAAGATTTACAAAGAAACAGGTAAAAATATCTAGAAGTAGTTTAAATATCTGTGTTCTCTTCTATACTAAAATATCTCTCATAATGAAAAATATTAGATATATTGACTATCAGTGATATTTCAATTTTCTTTACATTGCTATACAAATAAGTCACTATACTACACTGACTCAGTATTAGAATAATTCTGCATAAAATGCAGTGCTAATAGTTTTGATATTGGAGCAAACGAGTGGTGACTTATATTTAATGGAACACAAAACTGTCTAAAAAGCCTGGATTGTTATGTAAAAACCTGCAAAGGCCTTAAAACGAAAGGCTTTAAAACCCTCTGAATGTTCAATGTGTTAGACTTTGTATAGTTTTGTACAGTGTATAAAAATGGTCTGACTGTTTCTGGTGTCTTTATTTTTCCTGTAGAGTCAGTTTGGGTTGCGTTTGAGCAAAAGAAGAGTTATTTCTCAGAAATATGCTGATGTCTGTTTAATTATTTGCAGCGCAAGTCAAATAAACAGGTGGCTAATGCTTATCTGCTACTTCTGTAGAACTGCTGTTGGTGGGTGATGGTGGATTTGCTCCAGAACTGTCTGTAGACTTTGGAGAGGGTTCCAGTTCTGACTCCGCTTTAGGTTCCTCAGAGTTCTGGCCGTGTTTGTGGTCGCTTCTGGTTTTATTGCAGGCTTTTGATGTTGAAGGTTCAACCTCAGTCGAGGGTTCCTCAGAGTTCTGCCGGACCTGTCTGGATGGTCTAGGCTCCTCTTTGCTCCTGTTTCTATTGCACGATGTTAATGTAGGCAGTGTGGATGCTTCAGTTTTAGGTTCCTCAGAATTCTCCTGGCTGTGTTTACTTGTACAGGGTTCCTCTTTGCTCCTGCATTTATTGCAGGGCTTTGATGCTTTGGACCTCCCCTGGAGCCAAGGATGTTCTACAATATCGTGGATTTCGATCCGCCTGGCCACATCAGGGTGAAGCATCCTGTAGATTAGCTCTTTGCACTCCATTGGGATGAATGTAAAGCGAGGGAAATCCACGTGATGCTCCATTTGGATTCTCAGCATCTTTTTGATGTTGGAGTCATCATAAGGCATGGATCCACACACCATAATAAACAGGACCACACCCATGCTCCACACATCGTACACTTTAGGGTCATATGGGAGGCCACGTAGAACTTCTGGAGCTGCATAAGCCGCGGAGCCACAGAACGTTCTGCTAAGAACCATCTTGCTGTCTTTGTACTCCAACCTCCTGCTAAACCCAAAATCTGAAACTTTCAGATTAAAGTCTTTGTCCAGTAGCAAGTTCTCACATTTCAGGTCTCTGTGGGCAATGCCCAGGTTGTGCATGAACTGGATAGCCAGGGAGAGCTGACGGAATAGTTTCCTGGAGAAATCTTCAGGCAGAGCACCACGGGTTTTGATCAGGTCCAGCAGATCCCCCTGGACTCCAAGCTCCATCACAATGTACACTTTACCCTGGGACACCTGAAAGATCTCAAAGGTCCTCACAATGTTGCTGTGGTTCAGGGCCACCAGGATGTCCAGCTCTCGGGGCAGGAACTTGTCCAAGAAGTCCTGTGGCGCTGTGTTCCTGTTAATAATCTTTACGGCCACGTTGGTTTTAAGGAGCTCTGAGTAAGCAGACTTGACTTTTGCGTATGATCCTTCACCCAGGCTGATTCCCAGTGTGTACCCATACTTCCTCAATTCTACAGCATCACCCATCACCGTTCTCAGATCAGTGCAGGACTGCTTTCACACAGTTTAGCCTGCAGGCTGGAAGCTGCTGGAGTTGTTCATTACAAGCTTTCCTGGGTTATGCAGAGTTCTGATTATGACATGGTTTTTGATTATGTCATAAATGAGATGCAGCTGAATTTAGAAGCCCTGCCTGTTTGTGTAACTGTAGGCCCATCAAACTTTCAGGTAGTCTGCCTGGTACTGTCTTGTTTTCTGACTCCTGTTTGCTGGAATTTACCCTTTTGACTCCACCTGACAGCTTTTGATCCATGTGATAACCAAAAGCATTAGACCATTTTAAATGCAGCCTGTCAGTTTTTATGATACGCTATAGATCACATTATTAATGTTTTAAATGATACAGAGAAAAATGACCACAATATTATATCTCAATAATCATTCAGTCTTACCGTAATCCTCTTTCACATAATATGAGGAAACTTGGATGACGTACTGAGAATAATAATACTGTGGTAAGATAAGATAATCCTTTATTGATACCACAGTAGGGAAATTTGCAGTGTTTACAGCAGCACAGAGACATCTAAACATCAGCTTTTTAAAAAGTTCATTACATCCAACTTTATTTTTCCTCTTTAAACATACAGAAACATAACTGAGTTTCTAAGTGTAGCCTACCCTTTTCCCCTGACGCTCAGTGTTCAAAATAATCTGAATTTTCTAGGTTTACGTTTAAGTAAATCTCTGCAGTGCCCTTCATCATCGGCTCCGAGGCTGCCTTGGTTTAAATCCTCTGGAGCCGAGAAGTCGATTCCAGAAAGTCATGTAACACCGCTGGTGAGCAGAATTTGGCACTGTCAATTATACAAGCTTACTCGCCTTCCTCAGAATGCCTCTCGAGCCGATTACAATTTGTTTTAAAGAGTCGATTAAAAGAGTCGATCCCAACTCTTAGACGCTAGATTCGGCTCTTTTGGAATCGACTCCTCATCATTACTTTCAGTCAAAGAATCGACTCCCCTTCACTACAAACGTGCTAACAAGCTAACGCTTAAGAGTCCAAAGGAACATCACACAGGAGAAATATTAAAAATGCTTTACTATTCAAAAAATAAATTGGCTTATTATAAAATGCATTCTAAGAAACATTTTCCCTCTGTAAAAATATTTCAGTCGCTCAACGTATTGATAATGGAGGCTGAGCTAAAGCTAAAATGGAGCTAGCTGATCTTAACATTATATTCAGTGTTATTTGTCATTACACATCATAGTGTTCCTGTTAGAGTCTAATTCTGTCGCTGAGCTGTAAATCATGTGGAAGGTACTCTCAAGCGATTTGGGTATAAATCAATACTTGCTGACACTCTTCCCTGGGGCGGTTGGGATCTTCCAGCAAGATAATGCCACACGACTAGAAATGTCCGACATTGGTTGGATGAGCATAACTAAGACTTCCAAATCCTACCCTGGCCTCCTAATTCCCCAGGCTTGAACCCAACTGAGCATCTGTGGGACCACCTTGATCGTGATGTTCACCCTATGGATCCTCCCCCTCCAGCAGCTGTGGGATGCAGTGCAGTCAGCAGGGCTCCAGATACCTGTGACGATCTTACTGTGTCACTCCCTCCCAGTCTAGCTGCACACGGCGGTTACACTGGTCATAATAATGTGACTCAACTTTTTTTT
The DNA here is from genome assembly GCA_024036415.1 of Prochilodus magdalenae. Taxonomy (NCBI): domain Eukaryota; kingdom Metazoa; phylum Chordata; class Actinopteri; order Characiformes; family Prochilodontidae; genus Prochilodus; species Prochilodus magdalenae. Next base: position 111,439 of record JAMWET010001815.1, read on the forward strand.
CTGAATCACAAATAGCTCCCTATTCCCTAGGTAGTGCACTACACATGCAACTAATGTATAGTTTATTACTTTAAATTTAAAGTGCTTTTCTTCGTCCAGACTTCTTTTTATTAATGCAAGAATAATAAAAAAAGATAAAACGTACTACATGTGATAAAGTTTTCAGTCTGTTCATCTCACTTCACGTCATTTTATTTGCAGCAAAGGGGATTCTCTAGCAGACTGACTAACACGGTCATATAGTTTTTTATTTTTATACGATCAAATATTAATACTTAATGTCTGTGTATCGGTACAGTATTGCCAAGCAAAATATTGTGATACTATATACTGTTTCGACTTTTTTTCCGGCAGCTTTAATAACCAGATTAAACACCTGTATTTTAATTTAGTTTAATAATCTGTTGTGTTTTTTAACATGTAAAATGTTTTGTAAATAGAATAAAATTATATGTGTATTAGTATTATAATTTGTGTAGTAATAAAAATATATTTCACAAGAAAGCTTTGTGAAGCTTTACTGGAGAAAATTAACTGAAATAAAATCAGAAAAGAGAAAGTGACTTTCCTGTTCACAAACTGCGCACAAAAGAGACTTATTGGATATATTGCATAAAGAATTTTGAAATGTATCTGTCTGTGTAAACACATAAGTCAGTGAATTTCAGTTCTGACACTAATCATTTTTGAATAATTTTTGTGGAGTTTTATGGACTTCTATCTGATTATGTTTAGACTAAATACGAAACGTTCACATTTTTAAATGAAATAAAACCCTTCGCTTTCTTAGTGAACGCGAAATGATTCGAATCATTTCATGAACCGGTTCACTAGAACATATCCCTTTCTGAATGGCAGTACAGGAGCTGAGAGAGCCCCGCCCCTCCGCTGTTTCCCGGTAGGCTGTTTTTCATGTAGCTCTTCCCTCTCTATGCACAGATAGACCGAGACACCTATAACCCCGCCCTCGCCGGTCACTGATTGGCTTTCGGGGCAGAGGGGGCTGAGGGTGATGGAGGAGAGCGCAGCCATCTTGTTGTGTTTTGGGCCGAGCTGAAGCTGTAACGTAGAGAGACGAAACGGAAACTAATATACACAAACGCCAACAAAACAAAGACCAACTAGCAAATAAAAGCAACACACATTATTAGCAGGACCGAGGCGAACAAGCCCGAGCGCAACACCCCGGACCCCGCGGTGTCCTGTGGAGCTCCAAGCGGAGGGCAGTCTCTCCGCGGCCCGCTTCTGTTCCCCGGAGTCCCGGTATGAGCGCTAGATGTGGGGGAAGGCGCGCTGTACCGCTCCGCTGCTGCTTATTGCGCTGCTGGGCGCGATCACCACAGACCCACCGGGCACAGGTCAGTCTCCCCGTGCACGTACAGGCAGCAGTGACGCTGACCGACATCTGCGAGCAGACATAGCCCGTTAGCAGTGCGGCTAGGCTGCTGCCTGCAAGTAAGCGGTCCTGCAGTGGATCAGAGTCCTGTTGTAAACACAGCAGGCAGGCTCTTACAGGGACATACCCCTAACCTTCATTACACAGTCACTGCAGGAACAGCGCAAACCGTCAAAACACAGTGCTGTAACGTAACGCTTACAATATATCGTGTTGTATCGGATCATAACATCGTACAGTTACCGTATTATAGCTCATCGCACTGTATCGTAATTCTATCCTCATATAGTCTGTATTATAACACATTGAACTCTATCATAAATATAACTGTGGTGTATTGCCACATATTGTACTGAATCATAACATCTCTTACTGAATCATAACATCTCGTACTGAATCATAACGTATCGTACTGAATGAATTACGGTTCATTCACGGTTATCGTGACCACAGGTGTGCTGTGCCTGCGTCTGTTGCTAACTAGTCGATGCTGGAGAGTATTTAACATGACTTTTTAAAAAGCGTCCTTGTTAATTAATTTTTGGATGATAATTGAAGTTTGAAATGGTATTACTAAGCATCAGGAATGTAAAGGGGCTGCCCCGAATATCAGCAGTTTGAATCATCAGTCAGAAACCCCTTAGTCAAGGAGTCATAAGTGTTGCCTTAATCAGTAAGTGTGGATTACCGTAATAACAGGACAAGACAGACGTAAGCTTTCAGAAATGAACAGAGACCACACATAAATATATTTTTATATTCTAGAGGGCTCATCTGGCACCCTGCATAAAACAATCCATGTGACACCCTGCGCTGGTGGTTAACTGATGAGAAACTGAACCCTGAAGTGAGGTGGAATAGAACAGAACCCTTTATTGTTGTTATACTGGCATTTAAGGAAATTTAGTGCAATATTCTCCAAGAAGAAACAATAAAAAAGAGTAGTAATATACACCATAAATAGCTATGGTATATACATAAGGACAGTGCACTCAGTGGAGTAATAGAAGTAACCTACAGTTGCAATATAGATAAATAATGTATGTGTGAAAGTGACTGTGTATGGATGTGCAAATTTAGCAGAATGTACAAGTAAACAGTATATGGAGGTAGAGTTACAATATAAATGTAACGTATTGACTGTACATAAATGTGTGTAGATATGTAGAGTGAACAAGACTTGGTGCACAGGATCATTGGGATCCTTGGCAAGCTATAACCAGTTGTGAGAAAAAGGTCTGAAGTCTGATGGCACTTCAAACTTTAAAAGAACTCACAACGCAACCAGAAGAACGTTCTGTAATTATTCAAGCGGATTTATTGTAATGCACCTAATTTATAAAGGCAGTAGGGCACTTATGATGCCAGCATTATGCTTCAGGTGTTTGGTTTTTTATATATATATCTGGTTCTAATGAATTTATTTATAATGTTTAATGTTTAGGGACAGAGTAGAGTAAAGCCGATCCAGAAAATTCAGTGAATTTATTGGAAACATTTTCAGGCCAGCTGTTTCTATTTTCTTGTGAATTAATTCTAATTTAGTTTCTATGTTTAAAGAGAAATTGTTGGCTGATCCTGCTAAAAAGATGTCAGTTATTTTGTAATAGGCAAGGGCATACGTTTTAAACCGTTGGATTTGTTTTCTCATTTACACACAGTTTTTAAAGTTTAAAATGAGATAAAAATAAATTGACTTGAATTGTTTGATTAAAAAAAAAATGTTTTATTTGTTTTATTGTTACACAAATCCGTATGGCAGCCTAACATCATGCCAGCAGTTCAACTAGGTCCCAACTTGCATATATTCCACACCTCTTGATTGATTTTTAAATGCCTAGGAATATGTCCCCATCATGCTGTTGCACTGTATTAATGTGGTTGAAGTCATCAGTGAAGCTCTTGCCAGTGGATTTTCTGGTTGCTAGGTAAGATGAAAAAGGAACAGTCATCAAGTCTTCATACTGAACAGCTAAATCTGATTCGACTGACAAAATACTAAGTTGAGTACAACAAGTGATACTGCACTGTATCAAATTGTATTGTATCATAACAAACTGCACCCTACTGGAGAACCTGTACACATCAGTAATATTTCATTTTGTACATGTGTCTGTATTATATCAGGGTACATATCGTATATAGTATTCGGCGTCAGCTGATTGATAATATTGAGAATCAGTGATCATTTCTGTCTGTTGCCTGTTGCACAACTTGTATGCCAGAAAATGCGCGGTCTGCAGTTTTAGTATGTACTGTAGTATGTACTGTAGTATGTACTGCTAGTATAATAATAGTAATAATGTGGAGGACATAGCACTTTCATTGTTATTGTTAAACTGATACATCTGTGCTGCAACAACAAACATAACTCCTACCCTCCTCAATATCAAAACACTAACAAAAGTTTTAAAAATGTAACATTTAAATTACAAACGCAAGACGATGGCCATTAACTTTATTTATGACCTAGTAAGAACTGCAGTCTACTGTAGCTGTAATCTGACTTCACACTAAATTTTGGTTGACTTATTATTTTAAATTTTTTATTTAAATTTTTTATAAGCTGTAAACACGCAAATAAGTATAAACATTTCTGAGCAGAAGCTGGAGCGTTTATATTTGTCCTGATTGAAGTGGGATTCTGGGCACTGTTTCCATCTAACCTGCCAGACTGTGACATGTTACTGCAATGAGGATCCTGTATTGTAATATTCTTTACTACAATGTACTGTAACCAAAGTAAACCAGAATAGTGACGTATCTTGTAACTCTGACGTATCTGTCTGATTCTGCTGGTTAGTTGAGTTGAGGATGCTGGAGATTCATTGCAGGAGCTCGAACACTGCTGAGAATGTGGTAATCCTGCTCTGATTTCAGCTGAGTTGTAATAAACTCTATATAATCAATGAATGTAAATTTAAATCTATATGTCTGATTCGTCCTTCACTCTTTACAGTGTCTCTCATTAACCCTCTCTCACTGAATCCACTGTCATGATCAAACTACACAGCCTATTGGAATAAAGTTGGTAGAGAGGGGGCAGAGCTTAAGCAGCTGGAGTTCTCATCAACTGATAATTGCTAATGACATTCATGGTCTAATGAGCCCCAACAATCAGTTGATGCCTTAAAGATTGTTAATGAATGTGAAGGTGTCCATAATTGCTCTTTTATTTTTATTTTGGAACTTAATAAAATATTAGGTAACAGCACATTACTGTGTGTAAGAATGTAATATGGTTTAAATAGCTAGCTGCAGAGATTGTACTTACTGAACTTGATGTTATTTGGTGAGGTTTGCCTAAACTTTGGTACTCACTGGAGTGAGTGAGCGCGTGTGTGTATGTGCGTGTGGTCAGTGTAACAGGTGTTGGTGTGTCAGGAGGTTAGAGGGTTAGTGGTGTTAGTGTCTGCTGCAGTTACTGCGTTTTAAAGCTGAAGGCTCTAATCCACATACTGACCCTCCCTCCACACGCACATTACACCCCCCACACCCCCTGCCAGCCAGAGTGGACAGAACAGTGGGTCTGATTTACACCACAAACACAAACAGAGCTGATGACCGACTCAGTCATTAGCTGCTTTAAGGGGGACCTGTTCTGCTTTTCCAGGTTTTTTTTTTCCTTTAGTGTGTTGTCATTTTTTGTGCAGATAAACAGTCAGCTAAGTAAACAGTAGCGGGAGAAGCCCTCTCCCATAGAAATCGTTTTTGTCAGCTGCCTGAAATGCCTTTTTGTATGTCTAGTCCTTTGCTCTATTAGAATGTAATGTAATCTCATAACATCGTCATGATTGATAGCCTATTGGCCAGGTTGGCACACGCTCATATAGAGGGCTTAAAAGGGAAAATTGACCACCCTGAAATGGCCTTCTCTGGTCTAGTTTGGGAAGGTGGATTGGATCTACCAATTAGAACAGCATTGGGTGGGTTTTTTTTATTGAAGTTTCATTTTTTCTACTAAATCTAATTAAGCAGTACTAATTCCGGTAGTACTAATGGCCTTCAATGAAATGTGCTATATTAAGCGATTTTATATTAACTGTGTGATGCCCATGGCATTTTGGTATAGTTTACAAACATGCAAACTTTACTGAGTGCTGCTCTCCAAATCAGAAGATGTGTATGTATTTAAACACTCATTAAGACAATCAAGAATTAATCACGACACATACACGGCAGTTCTGGCACCTTAAGCTATACTGTATACTGTTGGTGTGATTCCACTATATGTGGTCCATCGGTTACATTCTGTTGCTATACCCGTCAGTTTGGTGAGATCTTTCTGTTCTTCCTTAAATGGTACAGCAGTAATCTTTTGCCGCCTTATGACCTATTCAAGACAAGATTTTTTTTTCTGATGGAAAAAGGGATGCAATTTTTAACATAGTGAGACTTTCACATCATGTTTAAGAGCGTTATCTTCTACAAAAAAGAGGAAGAAGTTTTGGGTTCTTGGTGTCGCAGTGAGGATTCATGATTTTTTTTCTTCCCCTTATTAAAAAAAAACCCGTATGGGAGTTCTGCCTAATACAAGAGCTGTATGATAACCGATATTGAAAGTATTTCTGTGTGTTATTGGGAGAATTTCTGCTTTCGCTCGTTGCTTGGTAGGAGCGTTCTTAAGCAAGGAAGGCTCACAGTCTGCTGTACTTTGAGGGTTGAAAACAATAAGGTCTATTTAGATTGAGGAAAATATGGATTTGTAGACTCGCTTCAATGTTCTCATTGTCAGTCCTTAGCCTTTTACCTATGGTTCAACATTTTCTTTAGTCTCTCCATTTTTAAAGTTAGATTGTAATAGCTTGCTCTGTTAAGCCTCATCTTGAAGCACATTTGTTTGAGCTGCGTCTACTAACTAATTGATTAGCCTAATTTTCATATATAGAAAATCATGCTAGCTCCAAAAAACAGTTCTTCATTAAAAAAAACATTTTGTGTGGATTTTAAACTTGATTATTATTATTATTTTTTTTATTAAACATAATTTTTTCTTCTTCTGTTTAAAAGTTTGATTCAGTGTGGATAGGCCTGTAAGCTACTGCTGAACCAGAAATACATAGCATTGTAACTGGTCAATCAACAGTAGCAGATAAAAATTCAAAATAGCAGAATAAATTATTCTTAAATGTTTGGTTTTATCTGAAAATAGTATATATCAGGTCAGGCCATACTACAGGCCCTTGTCTAAACTTAGCGTTCTTAAAATGGTCAGATTCCCGTGTGGTCAGTTCGGACAGGTGGTAAGGTCATCAAGGTCGTGTACTAAACCACACACGCCTGCTGCTGTTTACTTTTCTTTAACCTATGTGTTCCTGAGAGAGGAGCAGAGGAACCACTGTGCACACTTCTGCGTTTACATTATGCTGTTTCTGACCTGTTTAGCTGATCTATCACCTTAGCTGACCTTCGAACAGTATTTCTAAATAACAGTGTGTTATACAGTGTCATAGTACCGAACAGCTCCACACGGTTTGAGACATGAATCTGAAATATGTGTCCCTGTTTGCCAGCTTCTTATTTAAAGTTTCATTTCACCTTAAATGATGCAAAAGTCACATTTTGGTACCTTAGGCTGCTGCTGCAAGATTTTCTCAGGCTGTCACTAGAATGGAACTGCTGTACCATTTAAGGTTGGACCAGAAATTACAATAAGAAGTTGTTAAAAAGGAAGCCTGCTAATTTAAGACAGTACGTTCAAAGGTTTGGGGATTAAGGCATGCAGGTAGCACTATGCCTATTAGTGCCTATTAGTGGGGTATTGCTTGTAAGCAATATTACCATTGTAGCTTCAGTGCTGAAACTACATAATGAAGCTGTCTCTGCTGACTGTAACTGTGTTATTTTGCTGAACTGTCACTTAAATCATGTATAACTGTGTGGTGTTCTGTGCTGCAGGTGGGCGGTTAGCTGTGGCACGACTGCTCTCAGGTAAGAGACTCAAGTTCTGTTTCGAGGTTTTAACCCAATTAAGATACTGAGATTTTAATACAGTGGTTCAAAACTATATATAACGATTTTTTATATGGCATTATGTATGTATTAGAGCTGCGCTGCAGTCCTGGGCAGTTTGCCTGTCGCAGTGGGAAGATGCAGTGTATCCCACTGGCCTGGCAGTGTGATGGCTGGACTGCCTGCGAGGACAAAAGCGATGAACTGGACTGTCCACGTAAGTATAATTCAGCACATTTTAGTAAATATGTTCTTATAATGTAATTATTTTTTACATTAGGGATGTAATAATGCACATGTTTTAAATGACAAGTTTTGATATTTTTTGTGAGTAAATGTTGATTCCTCTGAGCTCTTAAGTTTATTGTACACTGAATGATTTGGATCAGTTGAATACACGTTCTCCAGTCTGTTTTACTGTGTGTACTAAATGAGTGTACTTAAATTTGTTTTTTTAAGCTCATCCTTTAAAGTGTATCTCATGTTTGTGCTCACAGAACATCATATAATTACAGTAAAAACAAATAAACACAAAAAAGTAATACATTCCTTGTTTTATGCATACAATTACATGCATATATTTAAATAAAATTTTAAACTCAGTTGCTGTTTGCTACTAAATGTATTCTTTCCTACCTCAGCTATGAAGGAGGCGCGGTATCGCTATGGAAACAGCTTTGAGCAGGGGGAGGATGTGATGGGCGTGGCTCAGCCAGTGCGCTTCAACAGTGAGTCCTACAGGAGTTTACCCCTCTCTAAATGTAGTTGTTAATTCTAGACATGTATACTTCTTTTGCAAATAGCGTAAAACAGCAGCTCCATCTTAAATGTAATGTCTGACAAAATGAATGACTGAATGACTTCATGCGCTTTCAGGCATGAAAGTTGGTTATCCTATCCACCAGCAGCTACATTGTGGAGCCTCAAGTTTAATTTTCTTTTCACCTTAAATGATGCAGCAGCTGCATTCTTGCACTTCATGTCTTAAATGGTGTAATGTACCAAACTGTAACTGCTTCACTATTTAAGGTGGAACAGAAATTAAAACTTCATTGACATATTTGAGGCAAATATAAAAGGATTTGCATTTAGTATAGTGCTAATTAATTAAACTTCAGAAATGTCATGTCTAAGTGACTACATTTGGAATAAATTAGTAATTCACTTGCATACATTTTTCATATGCCAATCATTGTGAGGTTAATAGTATTAAGTTAGGGAGTGACACTAATGAAATAACGTTTTATTTCATTTATTTCTGTTCCTTCTCTGATAAATTTGTGTATATAGTATTACTAAGTGTTCAATATTTTATATATTGTGATATTAAAGTGTGCAGTGTGAGTGAAAATGAAGGTGCAGCTATTGAACCTTGAACTTTGACTTGGTTGTGTCCTGTAGAGAAGTGTCCGAGCGGTTGGCATCACTATGAGAAAACGGCGAGCTGTTATAAAGTGTATCTGCGAAATGAGAACTACTGGCAGGCGGTGGAAACATGTCAAAGAGTGAATGGCTCACTCGCCACCTTCGTCACCAATGAGGAGCTGCAGTTCATCCTCAAGATTGAGGTGGATTTTGACGAGAAAGTGTGTGAACGCAAAGATCAGTGCAAGTAAGTGCTGTCTCACCCAATACAAACAAAAGAGCAAACAGAAGTGGACCGTTGAGCCATTAGTGCTACATCAAATACTACAATACAGTGACTTTCATTCAGAGTTTCACCCACTCTAATTTGAAATTTGTGACCTTACATGATGCAGCAGTTACATTTTGGTCTCTAACATTTAAATTAATGGCTCCACCTTAGATTCGAAGAAAATTCGAATTTGAATTTTGAATTTTCCATTCCAGAGGTGGCAGAATGTAACTGCTGCACCATTAAAGGTAGAGCTTAAAACTGTGATAAGAAGCTGGCAATTTGCAAACCAACTTCACTAACACATTCGAAGCAAGTGTGTCATGTGTTTTAGGTATGCATTTAGGATTGTCCCGACTTTTTTGGGATTTGTTGACGCCATGAAATTTTGAAACAACATATTTTTCCCCTTAAAATGATCCATTCTCTCAGTTTAAACTTTTGATCTGTGATTTGTGTTCTATTCTGAATGAAATATTAGATGTTGGCACCTCCACATCATTGCATTCAGTTTTTATTCACAATTTGTTTAGTGTCCCAACTTTTTTGGAATCCGGTTTGTATATATGAATGGAGACTTAAAATATGGTTTAGACCAAAATCTTAAGTTATCAGTGTTGCAGACATCAGGTACTGTATTGATAACCAGTTTTAACTTTCTGTGAGGAAGATTTTATAGTGGACAGTTATTTCCTATCACTACTATCACCGCTAATAAACAAATTTGACTCTGTATGTTTGTTTAAACCAGCTTTTCATCTCAAATATTCAATAGTGCAGAAATTCCAACTGAATTAAATACTGGCATTAAATGAGATTTTGATTAGGTTCATAAAATACCACCCATAGAGGTAAACTACTGAGGCATGTTCTATATCATATAAACAGCAGCAAGTGATGTTGTTGTGCTTCTCTGTTTTGTCTGTGCAGTTTTTGGGTGGGATATCAATATGTCATCACTAATCAGAGTCGCTCACTGGAGGGCCGCTGGGAGGTGGCCAATAAAGGTTAGTTGGTGGTGTGATGTTTAAATGTCCTACTTTACTGAGGTCGAAGCCCTCAATAAAGGATCCATATCACGTTTTTTTCGTTTTGGTTTTAATTCTTAGTATTATTAATAATGCTATGAGGGTAGGTGTTTGATAAGGCTAAATAAAACATTTACATAACAGTAGACTAAACTAAAACTCTGTTCTGGCTTTCCTTAAAGATGTCTGAACACAGAAGCTCACTTGTAAATTCTCTTTTAGTGCACTGAAAAAGCATGATTCTACTTAGTTTTAGTGGAATCACTTTAGTTTGATGGTTTGATGTAGCCATTCACTCCCCAGGACATACAGTTCATATATGGTTTATCATGATGATATCAGCATGTAGAAGCCTGAGCATTTTTGTTGAATTATTTTATTACTGTTTTTAAGCTCATTGCTAGACTAATTTGATTCCTAAGTACATTGTTCTTTCTGTCCACAAGAGGGCAGTGAGATGTATATTTTGGTACAGTCCAGCTTCAGTCAGCGGTGTTAGTGCTTAAGTGAAGATACTGTAAACGTTAATTTATCTGTTTCACATTACACAGCTTGGTTCAGCGAAAAGGACTAAATTCATGTGACCAACGTGTAAACTTTGCTATTACAACATATCTTTTAGGATGCAATAACAGTATCATGGTTTAAATATCATAATATTTGAGGGTGATATTGTTCTCTAACAAATGCATGATAATGGTGATGATGATGCTGATGTGTCTCCCAGGTTCTCTGCAGGTGTTCCTGCCCCCAGAGGGTTTGACCAGTTTTTCAGAGGCCAGTCCAACTCAGGAAAGCATTTTCTGTGCTCAGCTTCAGCGCTTTCAAAACAAAAACATCAACGAGCACGGCCTGCACAGCTGGCATGCCGAGAACTGCGACAAGTTATTCCCCTTTCTCTGCAAAAGGAGTATGCACAATCGCACACGCACACACTTTTACAAGCTTTCTAAATCCCAAATCACAGAATTTGTCTGTCTTGCATTAAGAACCAAAAAATAAAACTGTATATTAATATAAATAAAGAAGGCAGGTCAGTATTGAACGCTCTCAATGATAACTGACTCCCCCCTCCTTTTTCTCTGTGTGTGTAGGGCAGACGTGTGTGGATATAAAGGACAACGTGGTAAGTGAGGGTTATTACTTCACGCCTAAAGGAGATGATCCATGTCTGAGCTGCACCTGCCACGATGGAGAGCCAGAGATGTGTGTGGCCGCCTTGTGTGACCGACCACAGGGGTGCACGCACTTCCGCAAAGACCCCAAAGAGTGCTGCAAATTCACCTGCCTTGACCCAGGTAACAGTGACCACTCCAGCAGGACCAGTCACCAATCCACAGAGACGCAGTAACCTCTAAAGAGATTTTGTTGAATTATGAATTGGACACCAGATGGCATTATTATTATTGTTTCCTGGTGATGGGGATCTCTACTTTAATGCTGTGACTGTGCTGTGTGTGTTTCAGACGGCAGCAGTTTGTTTGACTCCATGGCCAGTGGGATGCGCCTGATTGTCAGCTGTATCTCGTCCTTCCTCATCCTCTCCCTGCTGCTCTTTATGGTGCACCGTCTGCGTCAGCGCCGGCGAGAGAGGATAGAGACGCTGATTGGTGGAAACTGTAAGTTCAAAAAACGAATAATGAAAAATAGCAAAAAAAGGGATAAAAGTAAAGAAAGAAAAGCCTAATTGGCTCTGATGTTGTTTTTTCTGCTGCAGTGCATCATTTCAACTTGGGCCGGCGTGTTGCTGGATTTGATTATGGTCCAGATGCGTTCGGGACGGGCCTGACGCCACTGCATCTTTCTGATGATGGAGAGGGTGGGGCTTTCCACTTCCAGGAGCCACCACCCCCTTATGCTGCGTATAAATACCCAGACATCCAGCACCCAGATGACCCGCCCCCTCCATACGAGGCGTCAATCAACCCTGACAGTATCCTATATGTGGACCTCGGTACGTCAGGGGCAAGATGTGTTCTACTGACAGGCACAGTTACTGCAGCCTGTACTAACATTTCATAATTCTAATAGATGAGACAACACCTGTTCTATCCTGACAATGTGACATGTATCACACATTCTCAAATAACGTTCTGCAGTTTCTCATTAGGCTATATTAATAACTGTTCTTTCCAAAATAGCGTCATAGTATCAACATCAGCATGGCTTCTCCATTAAAATATTGTCAGTTCAGTAATTTTAATCTGGATTAATAAAGACATTGACATAAATTATCTCTGTTTCTCTCCCTCTCTCTTTCTGTCTCCCAATATATTTTATTTCTCTCTATTATCTTTCTCTCTCCCTCTTGTTCTTTTACCTTCTGTTTTTATCTCTCTCTTTCTCTGAATCTTTTTCTGTGTCTCTTTTTCTCTCTTTGTGTTTCTCTCCTTTTCTCCATCTCTAATTTTTTGTCTATCTTTGTCTCTCCCTCTTTTCTGTGTCTTTGGTTATTTATTTATTTATTTATTTATTTTGCTGTCACTTATGTTTGTCTCTCTTTCTGCATCATGCTTTCTGTCTCTCTCTTTCTCTGTCTGACTCTCTCTTTATCACACTCTCTCTTAGGTCGGACCGGGCTGAATCTGTCTCCCCCTCAGATGGGGGGAGAACGGGGAGGCCTCTGCAGACCACTCCAGGTCCCACCCCCTGTCTTGCCTCCACGACCAGACCATGCCCTGGAGCAGAGGGCGGAGTCTATTGATAGTAGCACCTTGCTGGTTGCCCCGGATACGCCCACAGAGACACATGACATAATCCAGAGCTCCACCTCCAGTACCTCCAGCCCCACCTCTCTCAGCACGGTGGTGTAAGGAGCAGGAAAGGGCGGGGCTTCTGGGGCGGAGCTTTTTAACAGCTCAAGAACAGTATGAGCGAACTGAGCGTGCTCAGAAGAGGAAAAAAAAATACACTGCAGACTCAAACACTAGAGCATGATGGGATTTTGGGGGAGGGCTGGGGATTTTGAGGTGTCCTCTCTAACTTGTTAAAACGGTTTTCCATGTAAATACAGTCCCTGCTCCTCAGTTGACCTGTTTTCATTGTTTTTGTCTGAGCATGTGGCACTGGCGCCCCCTGCTGGATCCCGAACAAATGACTTCCCAGTTTGTTTCTACACCTGGAATGTACAGCTCTGTCCAGACTGACCCGCTCATTCATACTCTTCTAAAGCTAACTCTTACACTAACTCCTGCGTTCTGCTGCCTCTCCTGACCCTCACACTATCTTCATCTGTTATACTGCTCTTTCTAAAACCAACGTTGACACTTTGCCATAGACAACCTGTTTCTGGAGTGGGAGCTTCAGCATCTGCATGCTGCATCGCTTTCTGCATTACATCTTCCTCATTTGAAGAACATGGTGCAATTGGGGGTAGGCAGGTGGATTTGGACCTGCACTTGGTGCAAGTACAAATTCAAACACTGTAGCAGTTAAGCATCTTTACCAGGTAAAGGTCTTTTAGCCTGGAGCTTGGGAGGTACTGAGAGTTCTGGGGCTCTGGAGCTATATAACTTTGAATTGTTAGTTTGGGACTTGGGATGTTCTAGAACTTTTGAGGTTCTAGAGCTTTTAGTCATTTGTCCTGGAGCTTTGGCAATAAGACAGGTATATCAGAGTATACCTGAATAGTTTTAAACTAATGTAACTTAAGATTAAGTTGGCGTCCAGAACCTGCACTCATTTACACATGAGACACCCACATTGCAGCGTTCAGACAGCGTTCAGTAGTTTAAAGACCTGGAGTTTTGTGGAACTGACAGAAGGATCCAGAGCTTTGATCTCGAAGGAGCATTGTGAAACCAATCAAAGGATCAGGAGCTGTGTGGAGCAGGCTGAAGGAACTTCGTGGGACAGAATGAAGGATCAGGAGCTTTGTGGGACAGACTGAGGGATCTGAAGCTTCATGGAGCAGTCCTACGGAGCTTTGTGGAGTTGTGCTGATCAGTACCTAATAACACATGGGCTGAATCTAAAATGCCTCCCTTCTCCTTTTATGGTTCCTTTATGGCTTTTATGGAAATTTTGGCTCCTTCATCCAAATAGTGCACCATATGTCCAGGAGTTGTGCAGATGGGACTGAACCCTAAGTGACTGTTTGTTTGTTTGCACTGTTTGGATTCATGAGCTACAGGAGTTGTCCGCTATGCAGGGAGGAGGGAGCTGTTTGGGATTGAGCCTCTGAGTCTGTTCTGGATTGTGATGAATGAGGTTATAGGTATTAATTTGTGTGTATTTGGTAACTGCTTTGTTTATAGTTGTTTTGATGTTTATTACAGACGGTTCAGCTTGTTTTTTGTTACTTGTCAATAAGTGTACATATTTACACATGATGGCGGATAGAAACGGTCAAATTGGGGAAAACGGTTCCTTTGAAAATGTCTTTCCTTTTTCATAGTTTGGGGGAAGGGGGTGCTGCCTACTTACCCCTAACTCTAGTCTCACATTTTTAGAAATAATTTTAGTATTTATAATGAAATATATGAGGCAATGAACTGTGTGCTGTGTGGAGACTCTGGTATGTGATTATTGACAATGGACAGACTTTTCAGAAACAGAAATTAATCTGTTTCTCCTGTTTAAAAGTCCCTGTATAAAGCTGTTTTTTATTTCCCCAGTTTAAAAGGTCCTGTGTGAGAAGACAGATTTTTATTTCTCCTGTTTAAAGTCGTTGTGTTAAACTGTTCTTTATTTATTTCTCCTGTTTAAAAAAAGACCCTGTGTGACACAGATTTTCCAGTTTAAAAGTCCTGGGGTTTGTAAAAGAGTGGGCACTAACTGATTTGTAAGAAAACAGAAAATCACAAATTGGACTTTGACAATCAATTCTGGGGCATTTGGCTTTGTGACCCGCAAGCTGGACTCTGACAGCACCAGCATTGAAACGATAGACGGTTTCCCTCCAGCTGCCCTGTTTACCGTCCATCACTCTAACACTACTGTTCATCTTTTGCTCTGCGTCCTCTGGCAAGTCAGCACAGACAATCTTCAGTGGATGGTGTTTTTCCTCTACAGTGGTGACAGAGTGGAGGGCACTGTGATGGAGTCTGTACAAACTGAGAGTCACTAAAACGGATTTAAACTTTCTGTTCTCGTAGCTGCTGTGCATGTTTTTGCTCTTGGGGCATGTAGATTTTTAATCTGTCCAGTTTTATTCTGTCCAGTTCCCTCACTGCTGAGCCGCAGTAGATCATTTGTAGTGGTGCGAAAAAAAAAAAAAGGTTTATGTGAAAATGCTACTATTGATGCGTTTATTTTCCAATTTCTTTCAGTTTTTTAATGTAATTTTTGTTTAGTTTTTTTTTTGTCAGGGGTTTCACATTTTACTCTGATGTAGATGTACATCTAATCAAAAGCCAAATAAACTCCAGTGAAGGACGATGAAGGCCATGCTGAGTGATGTTGACTTTTTCATAATCCTAAATCAGAAAAAACAGGTTTTTTACAAATGCTTTTTTACAAATGCTTTGACTAATTTCATCGCACTCCGTATGAACACCATATGAACATTCATTCCTGTATTTCAGCCCTGCAACACATTCCAAAAAAGGTTGGGCCAGTAAAGCGTTTACCACTTTGTAATGTTGCTTTTCCTACTTGCAACACTTAAAGGACATTTTGGCACTGAGGATATCCAGCCATGAAGTGATCAGGTGTGATTTCGTCCCATTCATCCTTCAAATACATTTTAAGGTATGCGACAGTACAGGGTTGCTGTCGTCACAGTTTTGGTTTCAAAATTCTCCACACATTCGCTATTGGGTACTTCTCTGCATTAATGCTACCCCACAAAAATCCACTGACACAACCCCATACTATGACGAACCCTGGCTTCTGGACTTCTTGCTGATAACTGTCTGGATAGTTATTTTCAGTTTTGGATCTGGAGTATTGATTAGTCTGACCACAATACATCTGGTGGTCCATACTGGTTGCCTCAGAGCCCAGAGAAGTAGACGCCGCTTCTGGACACAGTTAACATAAGGTTTCTGTTTTGCACAGTGAAGTTTAATTGGCATTTGTGAAAGTAATTTTGTATTGTAGTGCTTGACAAAGGTTTGCCAAAGTAATCCTTTGCACATGTGGTTAGGAGGAACCCCCGGAAAGGAGGGTCTTGTTTGTTTGGGGGTGGGGCTTCAGAAACAAGGCTTATGTATAAGGGTATACAAAAATCTTTCATCAGTTTTATTTAAGTTGTGAATGTTTATTTCCTAATATTCTGGTTTTTGGTATAAATTATATTGTGTTGGGTTTTTTATTCACCAGCCTTGAATTTTAATGGTGCTGCTTCTTCATTTAAGGTGGAGTGGAACATTTGATCCTGAAGCCTCAATCAGTCTTGTTGATCCTGTGCTGATCTTCCCCTAATTCCTTCATACTAGCATGGTGAAGTGTTAAAGGTCCAGCAGGGTAAATATCAGAGAGACTGGACCGTGATCATCTGGTCCTGAATGGTCACTCTGTGTCCACTTCATATCAGAGTGTTTCAGTTTCCGGACGCAGATTAAACCCAGCCGGTTATATTACAATCCAATACTCAGAGCTTAAGGAGCCGCCGGAAACCCGTCTCTGAGCACCGGGAAATCCATACACCTGAACCTCAGCGTGAGTCAGAGGGGGAACCCCTCCAAGACACAAAGAAATGCCTTAGAGAAACCAGAGAATCCTCCCAGCACTGCAGCAGGAGATCAGAAACCACTAAACTCACAACACTGTCCTGTTTCAATAGAGGCATTCAGATTCCCAGAGGTACAATCAGTCATTCAATACATCCTAGAATTCATATTCATATCTCATACTGAATAATGTACAGTGGATATTAAATAGTTCCTAGTCGATTCTGAATGATTCGTAGTAGATGCTGAAACGTAGCTGCTGAATAGTTCACAGTAGTTGTGGAATAATTTATACTGAATCATTAACAGTTCACTTCTGTTTTTCTAATGGCCCACTCAGTGGTCAGCACTCTGGCTGATGGTCACTGTTCACATGTCCATCTTTGTCCCAGTAGCTACAAATGCCACTTGTGTTGGTGATGAGCTCAGTGGGAGCAGGCAGCGTGCCGGACGTCCTGCAGGGGTCAGAAGCTGTATTTAAACCCGGTACACTGCAGCACTACAGCATGCTCAGTTGCACTAGGAGAACATGCTGCTGTTTCTGATTCTGCTCCAGGCCCTCCTCACGCTCACTCTGACTTATGATGGTGAGTAAGACCTCTCTCATCTAATATTATATTATTTTTTAGTTTAGTTTTATTTTTATTTATCTCTTTTATGTTTAATTCTTTTTGTATTTTTCCTCTTTTGTTTCAGTATTTGAATGTTTTATTAACATATTTATATATTGTTTTTTTTTACATAGATATGTTTGTTATTTTAAGTCAATTTCAAAACCACATTTGTACTAACTGCTGAGAGGATTTTAATGTGTGACCTTTTAAACTGTAGACTTACTATGAACTTATTAACCTTATGCTTAATATTCAACAAATATTACATCAGTAATATAACAACAGTGAATGATTTAGTATCTACTATAAATGATTTACTATATACTTTCAATGATTTAATAATGAATATAAATTATTTAGTATATTATAAATAGTAAATACTATGAATTATTCAGGATTTCCTATGAGTTATAGACTATCTGCTATGAATAATTCTTTATCTAGTATAAATTATATGATATCTATATAGTTCTGAGTGAAGAATGTACATGTCAAAGGTCAGATTTTGCAGACCCTGTTTCTGATGTTTTTATTGTGGTAGTGAGTAATTTCTCTGATTACTTGTCAGATTTCTGTTATGATGATGGTCAGTGTGGTGAGTATGAACCGATTACCGATGTAATTTACGCGTATTAGCTAATCCACCCTGCAGTGATGTAAATGATTATTAAATGGCTGTGGTTGTCTTTGTTAGACCCATATGCATGGGGAGATATGTTCCCATCCTGCCACCCACTGCTGGATGCTCATCACTCCCCGATTGACCTCGGGCAGCAGCAGGTCAGGGATGCCCAGTTAGACGCTCTGCAGCTCTCGGGATTCAACAGCACTCCTAAAGGCCAGTGGAGACTGATCAACCAGGGACACTCAGGTCAGTTTATATTCCACCTCAGGACAAACATGTGCTGCACTGTTATGCCTGCTCCAGAATATTAGTGACACCAGTAATCTACTTTTCATTTTAATTTAAGTCCTTAATGTTAGATTTCTGGGTTTAACCATAAAAGCGTTTCTGTTGGTGCTCAGTGGTCTTTGCTGGTGAACTTCCTGCTCTCCTGCACATAATCACTTATTAGTTTTTGCCTGTTGTCTGTATTATAATGAAAACATGTTCACTGCTTTGCTTTTATGTTATTTTGCTTCAGGGTGTGTTTTTACTTCGGTGGGTCTGAGAATAACTGCAAATATATTTTAGAAGACAATGTGTAATAAATAAAGATAAGGTCCAGTAAGCAGTAGCACCCTGATGTTCTCTAACTAGCCCAAGTAGCACCCTTATGTTCTCCACCTAGACCTAGATAGGCCACAGTCTTCTCTACGTAGCCTATCAAGGCTAGCCGTCTGCCTAGCAATTGACTAAAGAACTACTCATGCATATTTATACAAAGAACAATTACCTGTAGCAGCAGTGAAAGTTTACACTGGCACAGATGTGTAACAGCTGGGTAGCTGGGTGAATAGGATCTACACTGCTTAGAGTGAGGAGTTTAGATAAGTTTGTTGATGTGAAGAAAAAATCTTCAGGCTGCAGCGTTCTGTGATGTATCATGATGTTCTGAGAGGTTCGCTGCAGGTATAACTGTTACTCAATACTTAAGCTTTTTTTTTTTATATACGTGTATGTGTGTAGTGGTGTTGGAGGTGGGCGGTGGGCTGTCGGTGAGCGGCAGTGGTCTTCCCGGATCATATCGGACCGTCCAGTTGCATTTCCATTGGGGCAGCGCGTCCACCAACGGCTCCGAACACACTCTCCTCCTGCAGCGCTTTCCCATGGAGGTCTGAGACAGTCCTAACCCTAAACCCCAAACCTGACTTCAAGTGTGGAACCCTCTGACTCTACTGGGTGTTCAGAGAAGGTCTAATGATTTTAGTGATTTCAATGTTGTTGGTATCTATGTAGATACAGCTGAGTGAGCTGCCTTATTGGTTAAGGCTTTAGGAGCAAAGGCCTTACATGTTCCAATTACCATGTTTGACCAGTGTTAGCTCAGAGATGACATGCTATTAGAGATCCCGTAGGGACGCTAGCGAGTGTTACCTTTATTTTAAGCTCTGATAGTTCATGGTGTGCTACCATTACCCGATCTGTGGTTTATTTGACTTATCAGACAGATAACTTCACATTAAAGATGTAAACATCAGACACCAAGCATGTCTGAGATATTTCTCCTGGCAGCTTTAGTTTGTTCACTAACACATTAACATTATTATTTATTATCATTCATCATTTTTTATTGTCATTATTATTACAGTTGATCATTATTATCGTCTTTCTTTGTTAGTATTTTTGAGTGCAATTAGTGTGAACTGTTCTCTTACAGATGCATATCGTCAGTATTAAATCCTCTCACCCGAATCTGACCGCTGCTCTGGATGACCCGACCGGCCTCGCCGTACTTGCCGTCTTCATTGATGTAAATAAGCTTTAAAGTCTGTTAGTTGGGTTGTTCTGTGACCCTACGGGTCAGTTTATTTACACATGTCTCTAACTGCACTACAGTTGATCTACATGGACAACGAGAACTTCCAGCCGATTTCCAGCGCTCTGCCGTTCATCACCTACAAAGGTTTGTTCATTAAATCCTTCTCAGTTCAGCAAATTTCAGAAACAAATGGTGGACAATTGTTTCATATTAAGCTAATATTTTCCACAAACTGCTTCCTGTAGTTTCTAATAGAATAATGCAAATATTGATGCTGTGTCCAGTAGTGTGACACATGTGGGCTGGTATTTGTACAGGTCTATAAAGTATTTAAATCATTATTTTTAGTAAAACATGCAAATTTAACAATATTGATTATTACCTGGGGGCCTTTCTCAGACATGACCTAACCAAGATGTGGGGGTTTAATGTGACCAGCTTGTTTTAACAAAACCTAATGATAATTCCTGAACCATGAATAGATCAACCAGTAAAAATTCTTTTAGTTTAATAATTCTCTCTGACTTAATATGGCATTTTGAATTTTTGATACATTTTCCTTATATTTAATTTTTCTCATACATGGCATTTATGTGGTTTGGTGTATAAATCATAAATCATTCTACATGATCATTCTCCAGCCTCTTTTTACCGATTACATTACAGGCTGTTTTTGTTAGTGGCTCCTCAATGGGCTGTAAGCTGAATTGGTGGATTGGTCATGTAAATATACGTTTTTTCTAACATCACAAAAACAACTAATTAAAACCAGGCTGTATTTGCAGTTTAATGCTCATATATGAACTCTATGAACTACAGAGTAAATGGTACATTTTGAAACTGAATAATGTTTATGTAAAACGCTTGTTTCAAATAGTGTGGAAAATTTGGATATCCATAATATGGGCCTTTTGTAGCAATATTTTAAGCCACACCCACTTTTTCAAGCTGTAATCAAACAGAGCTTTAAAGATACAAGCCTACAGTTTTACACACTATCTGCTGGACACAGTGACATCATCCCTGATTATTAAGAAAATCTGAAACTGCTACTCATTTGACTTCAGACATTCCTGATCAGTAAGAAATTGGTGTTTGACTGAAGGTTCTGATTTGTTCTCTCCATCCACCTCCAGGTCAAGAGAAGTCTATCAAGCCATTCCCCTTGCTGTCTCTGCTACCCCAGGCTAACCTGTCTCAGTATTACCGTTATCATGGCAGTCTGACCACACCCCCCTGCTCACAGGCTGTGCTGTGGACTGTGTATGAGGTGCCCATATTCATCTCCTGGGCACAGGTACAGAATCTACATTCATTCATATCTGTAGAATATCTGCAGAACTCCTAGAAGCTACAGGTCACAGAGCTGGAAGCAACCCTTACAAACTAGCCTAAAACCCTAAAAACACACAAAACCATTAAAAATATTAAAATATAATTAAATATTTTAAAATATTTTTTTAAAAATAAAGGGATTTAAGGGTTTTAATAGTTTAAGTCGACTATGGATCTTAAACCACTTAAAAACCTCAAAACACTTTATTCCTTTAAAATGATTACAATTATTTAAGCCCATGTTAATGTAAAGCATGTTAAAACCATTAAAAGCACCAAAAACCCTCAAAACACTTATAGGACATACAACACTGCAAACCCATAACAGACTAAAACTTTATAAAGATCGTAGAAATAAAGGGTTTTTAAGGATTTTAATAGTTTTAGTCTTTTATGGATTTTAATTTTAAAATACTTAAAACCCTTAAAAACACTTAAAACCCTTAAAAACACTTAAACCCCTTAGAAGACTAAAACAATTAAAGCCCCTAAAAACCCATAAGACTAAAATTATGTAAAAACCCTTAAAAACACAGATATTGAGGCACTAATGAGGATTGAACGTGCAGAAGTGCACCCTCTACTGGTTGTGTTGGAAACATTTTGAGTTGTATTGATTTCTCCGTTAAGTCATATAACTATTACACTGCCTGGCCAAAAATAAGCTGCACATTCTAGTATTTGGTTTGACTGTCTTTAGCTTACGGGGTAAATTTGCTGTGCAAAATGCAGTGTCACAACATTACCAGCCAGAGGTGCCATTATTTTAACACAAGATCATTTACTGACTACAAGAGAGTCAAACCACTCCTGAAGTGTCCTGAAGACTTACAATGGGGTAAAGGTCAGGGCTTTGTAGTGGCCAACGATTTCTCATTCTCTCTAAACCACTCTTTCACAATATGAGCCCAGTAAATCTTGACACTGTCATCCCGGAATATGCCTGTGCCATCAGGGACGAGAAATCCATTTGTGTGTTAACTGGCCATCCAGTACATTGTGGTTTGTCGGCTAGATTTATGTTTATGTTTGCCACAAAATGTTCTGATTCTTGACCTGACCAACTGATACGACCCAAGATCATAACACTGGCTCTAGAGGCTTGTACAGTGGGCACCATGCACGATGGCTACATCACTTCATGTGCTTCCCTATTTACCCTGACACGCCCATCATTCTGGAATATTGTAAATCTGGACTCCTCAGACCCCAGTTCTACTATTGGATCTTAAACAAGAAGTGTTGGAATGAGCCCAGTTACAGGCATTCAAACTTTTATTTTAGCCACATTTCTTCCACACAGTTCTCACCCCTTCGTCTTTGCCACTCACTGTTCACTAGCAGTGCAACAACATTTCGCACACAGAGAAACAACGTCCTGGTTTTAATAACAGTCATTTTATTTAATAACAGTCAGTTCTTCTGTTCCGCTGGTGTAGTGGCCAGTAGGGAGTGCTGCAGAAAGAGGTTATACACTGTAACGGTCACTTTAAGGCATGTGCACGGTGGAGAGCCGGAGCGAATAATGGAGAGTGTGGAGGAAACCGCGGGAGAGAATGCGCGTGTGGTGAACTGTACTAGGTTGTAGCCTGGGTTCTCCAACTGGTGTTATCTGGGAACTTGTGACGAGCGAAGTCACTGTGCTCTCATTGTTCATTTAACTGACCCGAAACCCCGTTCACGACGTGTTCCCTGCGTGTCTCTTCATGGAAGCTAAGTATCCACCTCTCTACGAGAGCACCCACCTAACACCATACTTCCATTCGTTACAACACTCATCATCAAAGAATAGTTGCACTAATTTTTGCACCCAGGAGGAATCGCCTGACAGGAATGAAACCTGGTGGGTAGTATTGATATTGTGAGACATGTGAATGATTCACGCTCGACCACACGTGAGGTAAACAAAGATGAGCCTTATCGTAGAATTTGATTATAGGGATTCAGCGAGCAGTGAGGCATACATCCCAAGACTACGTGTGACACCCTGTGATACAGCCTGAAATGTGCAGCACCTCTAGTTCAGTGATAATCAAGGTTTTGAATATGACCACTCTTCATTAATGTATCTTATAAACACAGAACCAGTCAGTTGAGTCCAGTTTCAAGTCCTGGATTTGTTAGGACTGGCCTGTTATAACTGGTGTAATAACTGTTAAAGTAACAAATTGGCCAGCTTGAGTCTGGATTTGCTAGAACAATTAAAGGAACGCTGTAATGTTAAATGTCAGCTGTAATGTTAAATGTCAGTGGCTGCTACCATGTTTATGGCCTACGGTGTTTGTCTGAATTCTATTGAAGCCCATTTCCACCACTTAAAGACAAAAGGCCATTTAGTGAGTCATAATTATGGGATGGTAAGTCCTCAGTAACATTCAGATCTTATTAATCCTATTAAATAACTGATGATCTAATGAGGCTCTGTTTATGTTTCCTCCTCAGTATGAGCGGTTCATCAATGGGATTTACTCCACACAGGAGGGAGATGAACATGCAGCTCTTCTACAGAACAACTTCAGACACATCCACCCCACCTACAGCCACGTTTACGCCTCCAAACACGCCCGCCTGCTCTCCAGTGCCCCCCCGCAGGTCACCTGGCCAGCCACCCTCATCCTCGTGCTCACTGCTCTCAGATCAGCTTTTAGCGTACTGAGCTGATAGAACTGATCTCCTTTAGTGAGGGACCTTCAGCATATCCGGTGGAGAGAAGGGGAGGAAACAGCAGGTCGAAGGTCAGGAGCTCCAGTGAAGAGATGAAGAGGAAAACAGCACTGTCTGATACAGATCAGATTTTACTGGACGTGACTGGTTGTAGTGCGGTTTGGTGTGATTAGATTATGAAACTTTTCAGTGAATCATAACATCTCAGAATTTACAATTCACTTTGATTCAGGTCAGTTTAATTCAGCAAACCACCGAACTCTACTATAAACACAGAACGCAAAAGTAAATCCGGATTCCAGTCTTGGATTTTGTGATAACTGGTAGTCAAGTGAACTGCTAATGTAACTGATTGGCTGCCAAGTGACTTGCAAAACAAAAGACCAGACACTTCAATGCAGAATTATCGCTTATTTATTAAAGTATGCTGGAAAAATGGAGAATACACCGAAAGTTTTGTCACTTTTTACCATTTATGTTTTATATTATTCCAATATGTTCATTCCGGTAACTTGTGTATTAAAATATTCAGAAGTGTGTTACTAGTAGAGGATGACTTTTTCCACTCAACAACAAAGAATTTGCCAAACCTTTGGACGCAGCAACAGATTCTATTCAGTACTGCGTAATCCGAACATGCTGCCACTGTTTATTCTATTCATACACACAGTGAGTGTGTAACCAGCACTGGCCCCTGTTCAGGCAGTGTCTAAGCTCATGGTGTCAAGTTAAGGCTCTAACCTTCCTGTACTAGCTGGAAATGTTATCCAACAGAACACTAAGCACAGTTGTAAGTCGCTCTGGATAGGAGCGTCTGCTAAATGCCTAAAATGCAAATGTAGCCAGTAAAACACTATAAGATATTAGAATAAATGCATATAAACATACAGTAAAAGTATCAAGACTCTGTTGGTGTAAAAGTATGAGGTTGTTTTTGTGAGCTAGTTTAAAGAATAAGTCTGGTTCCTGATTTCTGCATCAGGCTTTGCTTGAATTGGTTAAAGTTTAAAAGCAGGTCCAGGTTTCTCAATCTGTGGGCCATGGGCCCCTAGCAAGGCAAGGCAGGTTTATTTATATAGTAGGTTTCATATACAAAGGCTGTGCTTTAAGAAATCAGCAAAAGCAAAAAAAAGACAAACAGCTTAAGATTTGATAACAATAAAAATATAAAAATCTTTCAAAAAACATCATTACGCTCATTATTACAGCCTCTGCTCTCCATCCGCTCTCTCAGTCCCCGCAAACATTTTTACCCAAGCTCTGGTTCCTTATCCCACAAAGATTGTTAATTGATCACTGCTTCTTGGCCAGGTTCCAATTGCCTGCCTATAAGCTGAAGCCACTTCAATTCAAACACCACAGACTTCAGTAAATACCACTCACTTTCAAACCCTCCTTCCACCTCACACCTGGCGTCTCCCTGAGAGAGGCAGTTTATTTCTCTTTGGCTTTACTTTATCACCTTTGATTGTCACTCAGAGGGTCCCGGAAGGTTAGTCCTTTCCCCAGTCTTCTTCTGTTGTCCTTCTTCCTGGTTGTCTTCTGCTGTTTTGTGTTTAATTACAGCTATAAGTGCCTTTGGGTTCTTGAAAATCACTATATATGAGGCATGTATTATTATTATTATTATTATTATTATTATAATTCCAAGTCAGAAAACAGATAAGGTGTAGCTGCCACTCTGTGGTAAACACTCAGAGGCCTTTTTAAATAAAGCTGAAAAGTCAAACATTACCTTGTCAGTTGGAGGCTAAACAAATATGCCTTTACACCTGAACTGAGTCAAACATCCTTTTCACAACTTCAGTGTCTTCAGCATGATTTTAGGTAGCCTACCGCACCTGGTAGCTACCCAACTTCACCTCACTAGGCCAATTAGAACACATTTAGTCATTTATTAATGTTTATTGTGTTTGTTGTATTCACAGGCTGCCTTGATTATTGTATTATATTTGTTTTCATGTTCAATGATCTGGTTGGTTAAATCTCATGGGCTGTGAGTTAGAGAAGGTTGGGAACCTCAGGGCTAAAAGAAAATAACATAATACGTCCTCTACAGAGAACACAACTCTTTCTGTTTATTTGCTGAATTTAATATACTGGGAATAAATAAAACATAAAATTATTATTTTTAGATGCACTGATCAATGTAAAAATCATTGGGTTAGTGAGTTTATTCACTCACTGAGCACTCCATTGGTAAACCTCCTGGTATCTACACTGATTGCCCATTTTATCATTTACATTTACATCATTCAGCTGACGCTCTTATCCAGAGCAACTTACAAGGTTGATGATTACAGGTAGGCCAATGTAGTGTTAGGAGTCTTGCCCAAGGACTCTTATTGGTGTAGCTCAGCATAGTCAGCCAGACTGGGATTCGAACCCCAGTCTCCTACCTGAGAAGTGTCACCCTGAGTAGTGGTGTTACCCACTGAGCTACCCCAACCAGCTCCGCTTACCTTATAGGACCACTTTGTAGTTCTACAATTCCAGACTGTAGTCCATCTGACTTGCTGCTTACATCGTTAGCCCCCTTTTACCCCATTCATCAGTGGTCCACCACAGAGCCTGTATTATTTTGTCTGGCGGATCATTCGCAGAACACTGATGATCTTATGAGGCTCTATTTATGTTTCTCTCTCAGTACGAGACGCTCATCAGTGGGATTTACTCCACATAGGAGGGAGTTACTCCGCACAGGAGGGAGCAGAACATTCAACTCTTCTGCAGAACAACTTCAGACACATCCACGCAGTGGTGGTGTGTTAGCGTGGGTTGTGCTTGTGTGAGTGGATCTGACTCGAAAGTGCTACTAGAGTGTTTAAACACAGTGTCCACTCATGGTCCACACTATTAAACACTGCTACCATGCTGCTCCACCATGTAGATGCACGTAAGAGAAGATGGCTCATCGACGATGGTCATCCTCTAGTCCTTCATCAGCGTACACTGGTACTGCCCATAGGACGCTGCCCAAGGAACACTGCCCACAGGATGCTATTGGCTGAAGAGTTTTGGTCTGGGGACTATTCTCAGTTCAGCAGTGACACTGAGGCACAGCACTGCTGTGTCTGATCCACCCACACCAGCACAACACACACCACCTCTAAGTCGGTGTTTCAGCCGTGCTGAGAATGATCCACCACCTAAATAATACCTGCTCTGTGGTGGCCCTGACCACAGGGTGCAAGGGGACCAACAATAGACTGTCTGTAATTGTAAAACAGTAAAGTGCATGTGAATGCTAAGTGGAGCTGATAAAATGGACAAAGTATGTAGAAACAAGCGGGTGTTCCTAACAAAGAGTGTGGGGAGTATACATACAAACACAATCTCCCCACAGTGTTCAGTAACTCATATATATATATATATATATATATATATATATATATCTATATATATATATATATATATATATATATATATATATATATATATATAGTGTATATGTTCAGCCTGAAGACGAGTCACTTCATGAGAGAAATAATGGAATAATGAAGCTGTTTGTAGTAGCGTAGGAACTCTGAGCAGGTTACAGTCAAGTTTTCAGTCTGCAGAGATCCCATCTTTTGTTTTACATGATAATCGGTAAATGAGAAGAAACAGCAGGCGTTTAAACACCATGACGTTCAGTGTGTGTCTGTACCAGCCTACACCGGGGCGCATCGTCACACTCTGCCTGAGCGGAGGACGGTGGAAGTGTTGGTGTTTGCTCTTTATTGTTGAGTTTCTGTAGAGCTCTGTGTTTACACTGTCCACCCCAGTAACAGGGGACACAGTTAAAGCGATAGCTCACTCAAAAATCCAATTCATTCAGTTTCTCACAAATACCGCGGCTCCTGTTTCCTTTTTCCCCCCTTCCTGTTATTTTGGCTTCCAAAACGTAACTACTGCACAATTTAAACATGTAATAAAAATGTTAAATTATTTACCCAACACAGTTTAAGGCCAGATCTAAATGCTATAGTGTTCATTACTGCTTACATTAGCGGTCTCATAGCCAGTTGTCAGCTATTTTAGCCGTGTTGCTAACCTTGCAGGCTACTGCTTTCTTTTCTTAGCCATATTACCTTGGTATGTGGGCTAAAAGCTTCTTTCAATTGTTAGCTAAATCAGTCTCATAGCTAACTGCTAAGGTCCAGCGTCTTTTATTAGCTTCATCAGCAGTTAAATATTCTTTGTAGGGCTAAACTTTGGCTTGCTGCAGCTTTGTTAGCCTCATAGATGGGCCACACTTTTACTCATTAGTTACATAAGCAACTAGATAACTTTTCAGCCATAAGCACATGATTTTACATAAGTTTTCTTTTGCTACATTTTCCTCTCAGCTAACTAGTAGACTGTTTTTTTTTTCTTAACTTGTTAGAAACGTTTGTCTCATGGTTAACTGGGCTGCAAGATTTCTCACTTTCCTAGCTAGATAAGCTTATTAGCTAAATGCAGGCTAATTAATGGGCTACTTTCAGTTATTAGGAAATTATCAACTTGCTAACTGCTGGGCACCCTTTCTCGTTAGCTACATTAGCCCTGCAGCTAAGTGAGGCTTCTTGTTAGCTACATTAGCATCTAGCTACCTGGTCAGCCATATGCTACACTATCCTCTCAGCTAACTGGAACAATGAAGGCGTCCTTTTTTTGTTAAATGATCCAAGATGGCGGTGTTCAGCAGCGGCTACTTCAGCTCCCGTTAGCGATTTAAATGTACTCTCTATACCGACACAGTCGAATAAGAGATTAGTCTATGGTCGCACTACTTTGCTCGGATTTCGTGATTCTGTTTCATCCCTATTTGTTATTCCCCTTCCACCCCTTCTATATTTATACTTATGTCTCGTCTGCACAGTTATGTTACTAGTATGTCTGGTGTGTTTGCACTATGTATACTTCAGAATCCTTGTAATGAACAGGTGGGGTTAATGTCTTTTACTCTATATTAGCTTACAGCTAAAGAAGTAAACATCATGGCTGATACTACTGTGTACTGGGACAGTTTACCATCTTTGTTCACTTTAATACCTGCTCTGTACTAAAAGAGTGACTGATAAACTGATTCTGAATGAAGGTGTAGAAACAAGCATGACAAAGTTGTTCGAAAAGAAAAATCCTTTATTTTTTCCCATGATTTCTGTTTTTTCATACATTTGTGGTAATAAATAGACTCGGGGAAAACCAGCGGCTCCCCTCGCCGATTCTGCATCAGAACTCCCCCCACACGCACTGCAAACAAGTTTTCATAGAATTTACAACACAAAATAAAAAATAAAGCTTGACACAAGCTGAAATACTGCCCTCAGCTCCTCACACTCGCTCTGTAGACCTCTCTGAGCTGCCATTCTGTAGCAAATCCTCAGGAACAAAAAATATAATATATATTTATATATTTATATATTCACAGTTTACGTATTTACACATAAGTTTACAAAGGAAAGCGGGCAGGAAAAAAAAAAGACGTTTCTACAAGAAACAATCTTTCCAAAGGGAGAACAGATCGCTTTTATGTACAAGATGCATCATTTTCTTACATATATGTGTATGTATATATATATTTATATATTTTACCCTTTTTTAATCTTAACGATCCCTGAAAAATCAGATACTTAATTTCTGCTTATTAAAAAGGATGCATCATCTTCAGAACTCCCTATTGTGGTAAAAAGCCCCGTTCCTCCATACAAATGATTCGATTCTGTACAATATAAACACTTTTGAAGGAAAAAGCTCCGCCCCTGCAGCCTGACTGTAGAGGAAGTGGGGGGTGGGGATGTCTGGATGGCCTGATGGGAAGAAAATACAACAAGCCTCTAGTGTTCAAATTAAACCACCAAAAAGAAGAAATGCGGCCTTAACAGGAATCACAGCGAAGGCTTTAGAGGGACAACAAACGGCTATTAAAGCAAAAGCTCAGCACACAAAACTCAAACTTACCCAGTTTGCTCCCTCTATTCTACATGGAACTCAGAAAGTAAGACAGGTTTGGTGTTTGCTGCCTGACACTAATCTATGACGCTAATGCAGCCAACGAGTAATTAAAGCCATCCATTAAATAGCCTGGTGCTAGGTGCTTCCATTACTTATTAGCTACACTAGATGTTGAAAAGAAGCTACAGGTACTACAATGGCCTTTGACGCCATGAGAAGAACCAGTTTAGTTTCCCTAAAGAACCTGGTTCTTCTGAGAAAAGAGATGTGCAAGTGTGAAGAACCTTTGTTAAGCTTACGAAGAACCTTCACATAATGTAAAGCTTCTAGGAGGAACCCTTATACTGGTACAGATCCTTTACATTACATGTAAGCCCTTGATTTGTTTTTCCAAAAACAGCTCCTTATGGAACCAAAAGTGGTTCTATGGCACTGCTTAGGAGTAGACGTTTGGGGGTAAATTAAAACTTTCACTAAACTATCATTTTAAACACTTGAGAACTTGAGGAATACTACAGTGCTGTTTCAGCCAAAGCACAGACAGGCTTAAGATAACTCTCAGTCACACACTCACTCTGTAATAACAGCCTAAGCTGTTTTATATGCATAAGTTTGGCACAATATATCTGGTCTCTTCTCGTCACCTGATAACTTCCCATTGGTGGAGATTCAGTACTGACTACAGCAGAAGCTTTGCCCAAGTTCAGAAATACAGCATTATGCAGGGAGAGCGCAATACTAAAGGTAACCAGCAGGAGGAGCAGTACGTGCTAAAAAGAGCTGTGTTGATTTGTAGTCAGCAGTACACATGGATACACGGAATGCATGGATATAAGGAATTGCATGTCTGAGCCGTTTATCTTTACGGGAATATCAACAGGGTCTGCTGATCATTCATTCTGAAATGCTCCAAACAATGCTCTGAGCAGAGATGGGAAAATACTAATCTATGAACGCCGTGATTTATACATATCCTTTACACACGCCTGCACTTAAGTTCAACAGGACCATTTCTGCTCCCTCTCTAATCAAACATGCAGTAGGGAGGTGTTGGAGCACTGAGGCTATCCACCATATACTCAGAAATGTATATATATTGTGAAGTTATTTATGATACCGTCCTAGTGTCCAGCATTACCTTTGAACAAATGGAACTTTTTAAGAAGCCAAAATGTGAACATCGTGACACGTGCCATGCACGGTATGTGACATGATGCGCTTACATCATAAGACTGACCTCACCAAAATACCTTACACAGACCAGCAGGTGCTGTCCAGCAAGGTATTTCATAGGCTTTGGCAGTTTTAGGCTGCAGCTTGAGCAGCTGGTGTTGGTTTAGAACAGTGACAAGTCATTTCAGTGTGCAGTGCTAGCTTCCATCTAGCATGTTAACAGCATCATGCTTTGTTCCCGGTTCCTTGCTTCATCTTTGTACATGACGAACAAGTAGCCATTCAAATAATGACATGATGACAGTGATACTGGCATAAAGGATGATTGGAGCTTTAGCAGTGCAATGTATTTAAGGTGGAAAAAAGGCAGCGGGACACGGTGTATTCCTGTTCTGTGTTATATAATACTGACTTTGTCTGAAATTCAACAGTGTGATGTTTGGCCTTAATGGCTCAACAAAAAAACAAATCAATATCTGGTTTATTTTACCGCTGCTGTCAGCAGTTACGACTACTTTCACCGGTGCTGTTGGCGGTGGCCGAATCACGGCTCTATTAAAAGCAACAGAAAATCCGGTTCGCAGTCATCGATCTACCGACAACATGCGCACAGATTCTAACGTATTTTGACTGCTACACAATCTCACTTAGAGGATCAGGTTTGGAACATCTATGAATATTGGGTGAGAAGGCAGCAGTTTTCCCAAAACACCACTCACTGTTCCCAGAGAGATAAACAGCTCAGATCCAGAGTTCCTTATACGGCCATCCATTATAGAGTGGCGAGACTTCAGAGGTCTATTAGCATGAAGCCACATAGCAGCGCAGCAATGCGTTAGAGCCCCCCCATCATCACTAATGCAGCACCAGTGATGAAAAGCCTTTAGTGGAATAATGAATATTGATGGTGTTAATACTAAGCTTCATGAACAGTGTTTAGCTTAAAGAGTATTAGAGCAGCTCTGAGGGTCAGGAATCATGAACAGTAGGGTTATTACAGAACTCATTGCTAAACTCCAGACTCTAAGACCAGACTCTCAGTGACATTACAACACAAACGCACCACCTGCTGTTTGGCCACTCCTCATATAAACAGGACTAAACAGGAGATAATTTAAGCCCAAAGTGAGGATTGTTGAATAGGACCAGGCTTTACATCTTCTGCTATTGCACAGGCTATAATCTTTGGCTTAAATTATCTGCTAAATCCTGCGCTGTGAAACATTTTAAGGGATTAGAACAGCATTTTCTTAAGGTGCTCTTTTTAGAAGCATTTTCAATAGGAAATACCACATATGAAAAAATATTATGCATAATTAAATGGTTAAGATGTAAACAAAGTTATTTAGACTGGTTTGGTGTGAAATGCTCTGTTGTAGAGAAACTTAAGACGTGAAAGGAACTAGACGTCTGCACTGCAAGGCAAAATGGCCTCCAGAGAAAACGTGTTGTCTCAGGTTTTCTACCATTTTATCATCATTAACATTACACCAAAATCAGAAGACATGTGTATATTCACTGGTGTTATGGATAGTAAATAAAAGGGCTATATTTGTCGGGCAGACATGGCAACTCCTGGTTCTGAGCCGCTACAATTAAGCATTTCACATATCCAAAAAAGGGGGAGTTTCACATTCACGTATATACTGTTATCCTGAAAGCTGCATTTGCAGTGTACATCCAGCAGGGGGTGGTGCACTCACTCAAACCCTCAGGCTGCAGTACGAACTCCAATGACTGATTTTGATTTATGCAGTCAATGCAGCAAAAAAATTAATAAGAAATGAACATGGTTGTGACCGTTAGCAGGAAGAGTGACTTAGCCTAACCTTACTTTAAGTGGCCAACACAGGTGGACTGCGCCATAACATTTTCAGACATATACGATGTGAGTTTCGCTCTTGGTGCAAAAAGAATCCTTTCAAATCAACAGTATGAAAATAAAAACCATAGTAAGAGGGGGGAAAGTGAGCTTAATGAACACTTACTGAACAGGAAATGACCTGGATTATTACTGTGAAGGCCTGTTTCTCCCTTTGTGCAGCTGAGGCCTTTTGTGCGTTTAGACAGAGAGAGGCAGGATAGAGGAGGAAACTGGGGGGTAGGCGGGTCTAATAACCCAGACGCTACTTTGGTGGGGCAGGGGGCGGGGCTACAGTTTTCTTCTTTCTCCATACAAAGCTGAATGGAAGAGTGGTAGAAAAATTCATCTTAACGTGGTTGAAAGAGCACCTGTAAATCGTAAACAATCATCAGACGTGTTTATAAAAAAAGCCCTCGACACTCCAGGAGGTGAGGGTAGGGGCAGGGATCAATCCCTCTCCTTCTTGAGCTGCTCCGCGGGGCGGCAGTGCCCACCTAGTGCCCACCTTGTGCCCACCTGTACGGGCGCTCGAACAGTGCTGCGGTTCCTCTGGGCTAGTTCAACGTTCCGCGGCAGTTCTCCGCTCCGCACAGACACGGAATCTTTTCGTCCTCGATGGGGAATTTATAATCGTACGTGATCTCCTCATTCACATTAATCGGCTGTCGGGAGTAGATGACAATCTTCTTCTGCGACTCCACAGTGATGACCTTGGCATAGCAATTCGGCTAAAGGAAACGCAAGCAAACATGTATATATTATTATATTAATAGATAACGTAGCTTTTTCAGAATGGCAAACATCTGTGAGGTGAACTAGTTGTGAATCACTCTCAGTGTTGGTGTGCTGAACTCTTACATTGCAGCTGTGGTTGATAAATCGAGCAAAGTTTCCACACTTGGTCGCATCGATGATGGTGTCGTGATCCACACGGAACATGTAGCTGCTGCCGATTCCCTCCTCCTCGTATCGTTTCTCTCTCATATCAGCAATCACCTGGACAACACAGTCACAAATACCTCAGATACAGCTCAGACCAGTGCAGCTCCTCCAGCAACAAACATTTTATTTATTCAAAGCTGTTTCAGCTAGCTGTATTAGTGTGGAAAGCCACCAATATTAACACCAGTACATTAACACACACAGTTCCCACTGTTTCCTGTGTTGCAAAATATGTTGCTAGGTGGTTGGTACAGTATCTCAAGTGGTTGTTAAGGTGTTAACTGTTAACAACTTATCTTCTATGTATGGATCATCTAATCAATGCTTGACTAAATTAAATTAGGTGCTGCTAATGGAACTACAGAAGTCCAGCTGATGGCTGCAGTTTGGCAAAATGTCAGTGATCACCTTAATTCTAATTGAAAAACACAGTTGAACAACTTAATAAAACAATTTAAAACAAACATACATGTATGAGACTTGTGAAATTGTTACCTGTCTAATATTCTGACCCACGTATTCAATAACCATCTCATCAGCAGCAATTGGCTCCATGGCGAAAAGACCCCAATCATGGATGTGACTCTTACAGAATCGGATCTTCTTCTTTCGGAACTACACAAACAAACAAACAAACAAACAAACAAACAAACAAACAAACAGTTTATTAAGGAGAAAGCTGCAGTTACAGCAACAACAGCAGGTTTTTGTGCTTAAATACAGTAATAGCATATAATATAAGCTGCTATAGACAAAAATAATGCAGACGTTTACATCCTATATTAGATCACCAATACCAACCTATGTCCGTGTGTGTGCGCATGAGTGTGTGTCTGTGATAGTGTGTGTGCATGAGTGTGTGTGTGCTTGTGTCTGTGATAGTGCATGAGTGAGTATGTATGTATGTATGTATGTATGTATGTATGTATGTATGTATGTATGTATGTATGTGAGAGAGTGAGTGAGTGAGTGAGCGTGTATGTGTGTATGTATGTATGTATGTATGTGAGAGAGAGTGAGTGAGTGAGTGAGCGTGTATGTGTGTATGTATGTATGTATGTATGTATGTATGTATGTGAGAGAGAGTGAGTGAGTGAGCGTGTATGTGTGTATGTATGTATGTATGTATGTATGTATGTATGTATGTATGTGACTGAGTGAGTGAGTGTTTTTTTTCCTCACTTTAAGCTGGTTGAATTTCAGCAGGTCACTGTCACAGCTGAAAGAGGACAACAGGCGGCGCTGTTCTGACCGCCTCTCTGATCCAGCTCTGGTAGAGGCATGCGGCTGAGCCGGAATGCTCCTCCCCTTTAACCAAACACAAAAACACACTTGCATATTAAAACTTTCAGCACAGCATAGTGGAACACTGACCAGCTTCACTGTTAACAATACTGCAAGCACTGCTTTACTGATAATTAATTACTGATGCGCCCGTTACCTATAAAACTGAGCAACAGTTAAATTATATTCAGTCTGCTGAATTTAAACATATCATTAAATCATTTCAGTGACAAAGTAGTCTAAAAGGGAGTACTGCAACACACTGCCACATACTTAACTAACACTGCTGTACACTGGACTGACATCACCTAAATAGCCAGCAGACTTTGTCCAGTAATAGAACACAACAGATCTGCTTAGGACAACTTTGTTTACCACAGTATAAAAATGAGATTAATATGTTTATGACGTCGACTACAATAATGATGTCTGTTAATTAAACGATGAATGGAGTATTGCTGATGTTGCAAGGCTGTGGTCTGATGTACCTGTGTGTCCTTGTCTGGCTCGTCAAACTGCAGTCGCGTACTGTTCAGGTACTTCATTTTGTCCTTTTTGTCGATTTTGTAGTAGCCCTCACTCCGGGCACAGCCGGTCACATGATCCCGCATGCCATCTTCACGTCGCTTCTTCTTTATCCCGGGCAGACTGCCCCCACTGGTGGGTGCAGGGGAGTTAAGGGAACACACTTGCACATGCTACAGTAAATATCAGGACAGATGGTCTAATGCAGTGTTTCCTATTCAGTCCTCCTGTTATGTGGACTGTGGTGTTTACCTGCTCCATCCAGGTGCAAAACCTCTGCATGCCAAGTAAATGGCCCATAATACCAAACTCACCAAAAAATGATGGCTGTTTGGTATATCATCAGCTGTTGCAAATAAAGAGCATCTTCTCTACTTAAATTGCTAGAGTTTGGTAGAGAAATCGCTTGAAGTCAACTGGTCACTGGACTTAAACAAAGAAAATAAATCTACTTATTAACTGAGACTCTGCGTCCTCATATGAGGACATTACATTTACGCAGATTTTGGAAAAGTGTTATAAGGTGCAGAGATTAATAAATTAAAGATAAGATTACAAATTCCAACAACAATAACAACAACAAAAAAAAAGATAACTTGAAACAATCATTATTTCTAGCCGCAGACTGTAGCAGTGAAGGATATGAGGGTGATGCACCCACAGCGTGTCATTGAGCCAGTCATTGCCATTGTCCTGCTGTAGTAGTTTGTCATAGGTGATCTTCAGATAGCGAATGTCCTCCTCATCGATGCCATCATTCCAGATGTCATAGAGGATGGTCATTTCCTCAAATTCAGAGCGGGGCATGTAGCTGGGCCGCTGCGGCGAAGCAGCGGGGGAGTGCATGGAAAGGAGGAGTTCCTTCCAGCTGCGCCGCTGACGTCGGGTCTTCTGAACCGGTTCTTCAAACAGCAGGTCATCATGGATTCCTGGGCTTGATGGCAGAAGCGTTTGACCAATGTCGTCCAGATCGTCATCCTCCGGCTCTGGTGGCCGGGGCTCTGCATCCGACCTCTTGATGATGTCGCTGGGCCGGTCGGGGAACAGGTCCCTCACTGCAGGGTCTGAGGTCAGCGAGGGCATCCTGGGGGTCACAGGCGGAGGCTCTGGAGGAGCATCTTCAGGACTGAGAGCTACTGATGGCTTTTTAGCTTTCGAACGTCCCAGTTTCTTCTTGCTTGGAGTAATATCTAAGGGCACAGGAAGCTCTATGAGTGGGACAGGTTGATCGGTGGGAACGCTAGGGGTGGAGCACTCTATAGATGGGGGTGACGAGGCTTGAGGGGCTGCGGGAAGCTCCTGGGGGGAAGCAGCAGCAGCAGCAGGGAGCGGAAGGGAAGCAGCAGTGCTAGGTAGGTTAGTGCTGAGTGTCGGCTCTTTAAACACTGGCTCTTTAAAAACAGACTTCTCCTCCAGACTCTCAGACGAGGCCTTCCTCTGTGGGAGGCCAGTGGCTGCGACAGCATCGGGGAAGGCAGGAGCGAAAGTCAGGTCCCTGCCCGGCGTCCGTGGGATGCCTGCACTGAGGACGGGGGACTGAGCAGGGTAAGAGAAAGGACTGCCAGGGACGTGGGGGGAGCTGAGTGGCAAGCTGAGCGTCAAGCTGTTACCTGTGAGCGGGGCGTCTCCGCCGGGCGTTTCAGGTGCTGTCTCAGTACTCTGAGTCTTCCGCAGGTCACGCCCCGGCGTGCGTGGGACATCCTCGTCTGTCGGCAGACGTGGCCGGCCGCAAGAGTCAGAGGGCGGGGGCAAGAGGGCATGGCCAGGAGGGAGAGGGATGTGAACAGACTGACCTGAAGAGGAGATCTGGCTGGCGGTATCCAGCTCGGAAGGCGCAGGGCCATCACGGCCAGGGGTCCGCGGGACCTCTTCCTCAGACTGGCTCTTCGGTCGGACATCCAAATCGCTGTCAGCCAAAGAACCTGTCGGGGTTGGGGGTCGCAGAGCACCCACATCCTCTAGAGATGGCTCCACCTTTGAAACGTCCACATCTATGTCTGGTTCCTCCACTGAGAATGTGACAAAAAAAGATTATCACAATTTGAACTATGATTAATGAAGAATAAATTCACCTCCAGAATTACATTCTTATGAAATTAATATGCAGTAATAACCTCATTATTTTAAAAATCATTATGAAATTTCAGGCAGAAACTTCAAAAACTGCTGTAAGTAGATTATCACAGTGATTTATTTCTTTTCATTTCAATCCCAAAAACACTTTGCATACTGAAAAATGAGCTGAATCTACCTTCTGGAGTAATAAACACTATTCATATGATAATTGCTAGTAAATCTGAACGTCAGTATTAACATTAATTTGCAGTCTAAGATTATAATCAGTACTGATATTTGAACATACTGATAGAAATCAGTGTTAATATTCATACCTGGTAGTCCTTTTGGTGACGGAGGTTGAAGATCATCCAGAGCTGCTCTGACTGATCGTGTTGCCTCTTCTGCCTCCAGTTGACCAGACTCGCACTCCTCCTCCAGTGATGGGGCTGGGGGTGTTCCAGGGGCTTTCAGCTCAGACTCCTCCTCTTCATCAGATGAAGACGTGGAGGAAGATGAGGAAGACGAAGATGTCCGCGTTTCTGCCTCCTCACCCATCTCCATGACAACTTCCTCTTCCTCCTCCTCACGCTCCTCCTCTGAGCTGGAGTCGTACTCAGAAGAGCTATCGGATGCTGACGAGTCTGAGTCGGATTTAGAGGAGGAAGAACTCTCGGCCTCTGAATAGACAGTGACAAATTGATTCTGTTATTACACTGAAGAGAGCTATAAGGAAATCCACATTAAAGGTCTCAATTATTACCATCATCAGACGAGTCCGATGAAGAACTGGCCTCAGACTCACTCTCTTCTTCTTCATCATCACCGTCATCATCCGCCTCCTGCAAAAGTCAATATAGCAATTAGACAAGCTCACACGCAGCTTGAGAAACCTTAATCTTACACTGTTTACATGCTAATAATGCCACTAATTGATGCCACACGTTTTCATTGTTTGATGTTGTTAACTCATTCTAGGGTGGCCGCCCTCTGAGGGCTGCCCTGCTATAAACACGTCACAGACTCATTTTAACTCTACAGACTCACTGACCTCAACTCTAATTCTAATAAACCTACAGTACAGGGAAAAAGTCGGACCAAACCAGAAATTACATTGAAATTATCTTTGTCTAGGCAAACAAAAAAAAAGTGTTTAAAATGTTTATGCTCCAATATAAGAAATTAAAAAATATATCTAAATTAACATCTAATAAAAAGGCTCCTAAATTGTTTGGAATTATGAAAATTTTAATGATCCTAACCTAATCCAATATTAGCATAGACATTATTAAGGAATAAGAATAAAACATCTAACACCATTTAAAACATCTAGCCAATCTTTACTTGGGCTTAATTATACAAACATATGCACCAAAGAGAAGCTCAAATGAATCACCAGATACACTTTGGTGGGGTTTGAGTGCATCGATCGTCAGAGCAAACTCACTCCAACAGCATAAAATCACTTCTCAGGCCAGCTGTTTTTAGATAGCTGGCTAACACCAGGGAGCACTGTAGAACACATAGCATGGCTGAACTGTTGGTACCATTTTTTCTTTTTACATTTTTTGGTTTGTTTTTAAATTATGAATCAATATCAATTATGAATAACTGTTGCATGGCAAGTGTTTCCCATCTGACATCTATCGTAATAACTGATTTATTGTAAACTGTTTATTGTAATTAGGTTTTAGCCCAGCCCTAGCTGAAACAGTCACAGACTTTCATGTGTCGCTCCTTCATTACCTGCTGCAGGTGTGTTCTCTTACCTTGCCTGACGAAAGCCTCTCTGATGTTTCTCCTTCAGGTTCCTCCTCTCTATCGGACAGAGACAACTCCTCCCTGCCAGACATCTCCTCCTCCTCCTCCTCCTCTCCTTCGCTGTCCAGCTCCACCGGTCTGGCATGCCGGCGCTTTGCAGATAAGTTTTCAGCATCCAGTCTGGCGCCATCTGCTGGCAGCTCTGCTCGCTCTAATTCAGAAAAGGAGGACTCGGTTTAACTACAGACTCAGAGACTTTAACTTTTCCAAGCTCTGATTATACATAAAGCTGTTTATCTGAGCAGCAAGTGTTTCCGTGAAAGTAACACTAATTACTAATACGCATTTAATAAATGGCATCTTAATCTCTTGGTCAATAAAATCATCTTAAATCTAATTTATATAAAATCAATCAATATTTCTAGCTATTTTTAACTTGAGCTGATTCATTTTGACAGATCCGGACTGTAAGCATTCATTTGCTAATAATACACCAACATCAGAAAGAATAGTGATGGTTCATTGAGGAGAAGAAGCAGCAGCATGACTGTTCTTATGACCACCATACAAATGAATTACACTTATTTGTATTTGTGTATTTGGTCTGTTGTGTTTTTCATTTTAAAGGCCATACAAAATGTTTTAAGACATTTCAACAGGAGGCCTGAGGCTTTTGCACAGTAGCATCTTCTACCATCAACAGTGAAAGACAACAAAACACTGCATGTTATGTGTGATGTGTTCATTATAAATGTGCTGGCTAGGTGTTGGTCATGTGGAGTCTAAAGATTGTTATAAAGAGGCTGACCTTCATCCTCCAGCTCATCGTCTACAGGAGTAGATGGTCGTGCTCGTTTGTTCTCTGCAGTGGAGGCTGGGTCAGGAGGCTCTTTCCGCTTCACCTAAGAACAACATGTTCATCAGTCAGCTATTGATCCCTAAAGCCAAAAGTGAACTCAGATTCAGAGCTGAAGGCTGGTACCTTAAATGAAGGCAGACGGATGGCACCGCGAAGCCCAATGCCCAGGCCCATACCCTCGTATCCCAGGCCCTCGCCTTTACTCCAGTTCTCCAGCAGGCTGGATGATAATGTCTCCTTTGGCTTCGCTCGCTCCTTCTCTTCTTCTTTACCCTCACCAGGTTTTACTGGAGTGGATGTAGCCTGTAGATTAACACATTATTAACACTCGATTTACCACAATATTTTTAAACACAGATTTTATTTTAAATAGACATTATATTGCCAAAATAAGTGGGCACACTTCCTGTTGTGTTCTACACATCCATTGCTCACAGACAAAATCAAGCACACATCCACGAAGTCTCTAAAAATGAAAACTGGCAGTAGAGTGGACAGGACTTTATACAAGGCAATGTTATAGGCTGCCACTTCTGCCACAAGTTATTTTTTAAAAACGGCATTTCTTCCATGCTAGATCTGTCCTGGTCAGCTTAGTATTATTATTGTGAAATGGAAGCATCCAGGAGGAAATACAGACTCACAGAGATGGACCGCAACTAATTTCCAAATTGACTTTGGAAGCAAAAATAACTGTGCATCGGGAACTTCATAAAATGGGTTCCAATGTCTTAGCAGCTGCACACAAGCCTAAGAACTCTACGTGCAATCCCAAACATTGGCTAGAGTTGTTTAAAGCAAGCCACTACTAAACTCTGGAGCAGTGGAAACATGTGTTTAATCATACTTCACTATCTGGCAGTCCAATGGACCAATTTGGGCTTGGCATATGCCAGGACAATGCCACTCACTGGAATACTTAGTACCAACAATAAGTTTTTTAGGCATCTTCCAGT
Source organism: Prochilodus magdalenae (assembly GCA_024036415.1). NCBI lineage: Eukaryota > Metazoa > Chordata > Actinopteri > Characiformes > Prochilodontidae > Prochilodus > Prochilodus magdalenae. The sequence continues at coordinate 152,442 of JAMWET010001815.1, forward strand.
GAGGGTTAATGATAATTCTATGGCATACAAAGACATGTTACACAATTATTTGCTTCCAGCAGCAAGACCCTTTCCTGTTCCAGCATGACTGCACTCCTAGCAACTTTTATAAAGGCATGGTTTGATTAATTTGGTGTGGAGGTATTCCAGAGGCCAACAATTCCCACAGACACACAACACAATTTTGCAGAAGAGTGAAGAAATACTAATGCCTATGTCCATAAATTTGATATAAGCTTGGTGGTCAAGTGTCCACACACATTTGACCATATATTTTAGTTAAAAAAAGTGCTTTAGTTAAAAAAATATAATAATAATAATTATATATATATATATAATATAATATAATATAATATAATATGTGCTTCCATGTACTGGTCAGTTTATTGAAAACACCCAACTCATTTCTACATTATACAGTTTTTACAGCATGGCTCCGAGGATTTTTTTTTTTATTAAATTAAAAAAATTCTCACCTTGGCAGAACGCTCCTTCTTCTCCCACCATTCATCAAAGGCCCTGAATGCTACCACCTCCACCATCTTGCGGTTCAGGTCTCGTTTCATGATGGCCTTCAGCTCTTTGACAATGACCATAAGGACTCCATCCACTGTGGCTTTATGGGGGTCTTCCTTCTGTGTCTCGTACCCAGGAGGGGGTACAGTAGGGTTAAATGTGGGCATGTTGGGTAAAGGCCAGTGCTGCCCATGCGCCACTGCTCCCGCAGGTGTGCCCACCACAGACAAAGGCTGGTAGGGACCACCAAACTGCATGGCCCCAGCAGTTGCTCCCGCTGCAGCGGCTCCACTCAAGTAGTGGGGGTATGGGTATGGGCCCTGGCTCTGTGCCATCCGGCTCAGCATCTGTGTCTGCATCTGGAAGGACATGTGGACGCTACCCCACTGTGGCAGGCAGCTCATCAGGTCTACCGGCACCATAGGCACCATTCCATGGTACGGAGGCAGGGGGGGCAACAGCGGGTGGGCAGTGAGATGATGTGAGTGTGGACCCGGGACAGTGGAATGGTGGGCTAAGTGGTGGTGGGGCAAGGCGTACCCAGCCTGAGGGTGGTGGGGTAGTGGGGGGAATCCGGGTGGTGGGATGCCTAAGGCCTGCGGGCCCAAAGGCGACACGGCGGAGTTCACCACGATGCCCTTCGCACAGTCGCCAGAGAACGGAGTGCCTGGCATCTCATCATCTGAGATCTCCATATCCTCCCCTGACGACTGGACACCCTAAGAAACAAGCAAATGTAGATAGAAAATACATGTAAGAGCACATCAAAAGATACAGTTACAGGTGTATGTTTTTAAATGATGTTTGGTTCATTTTTGAAACGTAAATTAAGGTTAAAAGCATTATAATGAATTGTTTAAATGTGTTTGCTGAATTTTGCACACTGGGAGAAAACTGAAACAAAATGTGCCGTGTGCAAAATTTTAAGCTTGGAGTTGAATCTATGAATCTGTGTGGAAGTCAGCTGAACAGGTGGTGCTCATGCAATAACGGAAAGAAAGGACAATACAAAATATCAACAAATTCTTAGCCAACACCACGATAGCTCAAATGTGTTTTTCCAAGTAATTACTGGTGCCAATAATATGCAGAAGCCACATTTTATGTTTAATTATGTTTATGAATCAGCAAATAAATAAATAACAACATAAACAACTATACATAAAATCAACCGAAATGTGGCACATTTCTGCCTGTTCCCCCCAGGGTGGTGCTAACTTTCACTAACTGAGGGTGCACAAACTGTATGTGCAGGTTTGGTCTGTGTGAGCTGAAATGTGGACAGTCCTGCTGTGCTGAAGCAGGAAGTTGAGGCATTATGGACTTTAACAACATTTCATTGTTTTTTGTGTTGAACTGACAAAGAGGAAGTGAAAGTGTTCCGAGCTCAGCCAATCAGCTCTCAGCTCACAAGCAGTTTGGTTACAAACAGACTGCACTGACTACACTATACTATAAAGGGGAACCCCACCAAAGCATGTCAGTGATGTAAACAAAGCTCATTCAGAGCGGACTGGAGTGAAATATTTTGAGACTAGATTTTTAGATTTTGGATCTGCTCTGTTCAAGAGAAACGTACAGAATGTTATGACATAAAACTGTTATGTATGTAAATATTAAACTGTTTGTCTGAGACATTGTTTTACGATAGTTTTGAGAAGATTTTGGTGATTCATCATCAACAAGACATGTGTTATCCCACATGACACGTGTAGGTTCACTGGTGGGTTTGGATAGTAAATAAAAAGCCTGTATTTGTGTTATAGACATGGTGACCCCTGGTTCCTATCACCACCACTGTAAAGAATCTTGAGTCTCTAAAATCAATCATTTCACACAAAACCACTCCAAATGATGTTTAATCAACAACTACTGAACTACAGAGGAATTCTGGAAAGCCTTAAAACGCACCCTGTGAGTGCACCTGTGTGTTATTGTGCTTATTTTGACTGAAGCAGTTCTGATAGAGTGACTATAGAGTGAGTGGAGGGCGTGTGGCGTGGAGATGTGTCTCTCTGGGGAGAGGAGGAAACCCTCAGCTGTTCGGTTTTTGTTTTCATTTCTTTCTGCACTGGAGTGCATGTGATATACAGATATGGGCAAATTTGTTGGTAGCCTTACAGCTCACTGAAACAACGCTCTGTTCCTCCTGAAAAGTGCTGAAATTAAAGCAGTTTTCTCATGTATAACTGCATGCCTTCGGAAAGTCATAGGAGTAAACCAAAGCAAGTGTGAAAGAGATCAGTCTTTGCTTATTCTACAAAGACATTCTACAATGGCTGGACATATTTGTTGGTACCCGCAGAAGAGAGATCAGAAATAAATGGATTACAGTAAAAATGTCAAACTAACAGTTTCTTTTAATACGCATCTTCAATCTAATAAGCACCATGTAGCCATTTTAAATGAAGAAAAGTAGTCACTCTGCCGTCTGGAAGCATCATGTGCACCACATTAAACATGGGCAAGCAAAGGAGAGAGGAGAGAGTCGTCTAAGGAGATCATTCAGAAAATGGTAGACAATAACGCTAAATGTAAAGGCTATGAGACTCCAAGCAGCTTGATGTTACTTTGACTACAGTTGCCAATGTTACTGAGAAGTTTAAGGTCCATGGCACTGTAAATAACCTCCCTGGATAAGGAAAGTCGACCAAAGTTCGAACATGAGGATGGTGTGAATGGTAGAGAAAGTAGGAAAGCTTCTAAAAAAGACACATGCTGAACTCCAAGGTCATGGTATGCCATTCTCTAATTGCACCATCCGTCATTTTTTGAGCAACAGTGGGTTCCAAGAAAATTAACCATACAGAAGGAAAAACACAAAAAACAGCCAGACTGGAAATGGCTGAACTGCACATTGACAAACCACAATGCTTTTGGGAAAATGTTCTTTAAACAGATTAGACAAATCTGTAGCTGTTGGCAAATCACATCAGCTCCATGTTCACATGTGGAAAAAAATTAGCTTTTAAATGTACACCATGCCTATGTGAAACACGAGGAGGTTTGGTTATGTTTTGGGGCTGTTCTGCTGTGTCTGGCACAGGGCTATCAAAGGATTCTGGAGCAAAACATACTGCCAAGTGTCAGAAAGCTCTCTTGGCCGCAGGTCATGGGTCCTCCAACAGGACAATGACCCTAAACACAGCTAAAAGCACTCAAGAACGGCTAATAACAAAAACACTAGACTATGCAAAAAAGCCTGTGAGCCCTGATCTGAACATTATTGAACATGTACAGACACAGCTGAAACATGGAGTTTGAAGAAGACACACTTTAAACCTGAGACAGCTAAAGCAGTTTTCTAAGAGGGGGACAAACTACCTACAAGATGACAGGTAGCAAAATCGTGTTCAGAGCTACAGAATTGTGATACTTTCTGTGACTGCCTTTAAAGGTTAAAATATAAGGTTAGAGGTACCATCGGTTTTGTCCATGTTATTGTTACTTGTTTTATTATTTAAAATATAGCACAAGTCTAAAATAAGTCTGCCTTCTATTAACTATGGGATAAACAATGATGGATGCCAATTATTATTATTCTTAAATTAAATTACTTCAAAGAAAATTATGGGTTCTTTTTCATGGAAGCGTCAACGCATCAACACATGTCTAAAACTACTACAGCGCAGCTACAGGCCTGTAATAACGCTACTACAGCGCAGCTACAGGCCTGTAATAGCGCTACTGCAGCACAGCTACAGGCCTGTAATAGCGCTACTGCAGCACAGCTACAGGCCTGTAATAGCGCTACTGCAGCACAGCTACAGGCCTGTAATAGCGCTACTGCAGCGCAGCTACAGGCCTGTAATAGCGCTACTGCAGCACAGCTACAGGCCTGTAATAACGCTTCTACAGCGCAGCTACAGGCCTGTAATAACGCTACTACAGCGCAGCTACAGGCCTGTAATAGCGCTACTACAGCGCAGCTACAGGCCTGTAATAGCGCTACTACAGCACAGCTACAGGCCTGTAATAACGCTTCTACAGCGCAGCTACAGGCCTGTAATAACGCTACTACAGCGCAGCTACAGGCCTGTAATAGCGCTACTACAGCACAGCTACAGGCCTGTAATAACGCTACTACAGCGCAGCTACAGGCCTGTAATAGCGCTACTACAGCGCAGCTACAGGCCTGTAATAACGCTACTACAGCACAGCTACAGGCTTGTAATAGCGCTACTACAGCGCAGCTACAGGCCTGTAATAACGCTACTACAGCGCAGCTACAGGCCTGTAATAACGCTACTACAGCGCAGCTACAGGCCTGTAATAGCGCTACTACAGCGCAGCTACAGGCCTGTAATAGCGCTACTGCAGCGCAGCTACAGGCCTGTAATAGCGCTACTACAGCGCAGCTACAGGCCTGTAATAGCGCTACTACAGCACAGCTACAGGCCTGTAATAACGCTACTACAGCGCAGCTACAGGCCTGTAATAGCGCTACTACAGCGCAGCTACAGGCCTGTAATAACGCTACTACAGCACAGCTACAGGCCTGTAATAGCGCTACTGCAGCGCAGCTACAGGCCTGCAATAACGCTACTACAGCACAGCTACAGGCCTGTAATAGCGCTACTGCAGCGCAGCTACAGGCCTGCAATAACGCTACTACAGCACAGCTACAGGCCTGTAATAGCGCTACTACAGCGCAGCTACAGGCCTGTAATAACGCTACTACAGCGCAGCTACAGGCCTGTAATAACGCTACTACAGCGCAGCTACAGGCCTGTAATAGCGTTACTACAGCACAGCTACAGGCCTGTAATAACGCTACTGCAGCACAGCTACAGGCCTGTAATAACGTTACTACAGCGCAGCTACAGGCCTGTAATAGCGCTACTGCAGCGCAGCTACAGGCCTGTAATAACGCTACTACAGCGCAGCTACAGGCCTGCAATAACGTTACTACAGCGCAGCTACAGGCCTGTAATAGCGCTACTGCAGCGCAGCTACAGGCCTGCAATAACGCTACTACAGCACAGCTACAGGCCTGTAATAGCGCTACTGCAGCGCAGCTACAGGCCTGCAATAACGCTACTACAGCACAGCTACAGGCCTGTAATAGCGCTACTACTCCAGCTCAGCTACAGTCCTGCAATAACGCTACTACAGCACAGCTACAGGCCTGTAATAACGCTACTACAGCACAGCTACAGGCCTGCAATAACGCTACTACAGCACAGCTACAGGCCTGTAATAACGCTACTACAGCACAGCTACAGGCCTGTAATAACGCTTCTACAGCACAGCTACAGGCCTGTAATAACGCTACTACAGCGCAGCTACAGGCCTGTAATAGCGCTACTACAGCACAGCTACAGGCCTGTAATAACGCTACTACAGCACAGCTACAGGCCTGTAATAGCGCTACTACAGCACAGCTACAGGCCTGTAATAACGCTACTACAGCACAGCTACAGGCCTGTAATAGCGCTACTGCAGCGCAGCTACAGGCCTGTAATAACGCTACTACAGCACAGCTACAGGCCTGTAATAACGCTACTACAGCGCAGCTACAGGCCTGTAATAACGCTACTACAGCGCAGCTACAGGCCTGCAATAACGCTACTACAGCACAGCTACAGGCCTGTAATAGCGCTACTGCAGCGCAGCTACAGGCCTGCAATAACGCTACTACAGCACAGCTACAGGCCTGTAATAGCGCTACTGCAGCGCAGCTACAGGCCTGCAATAACGCTACTACAGCACAGCTACAGGCCTGTAATAGCGCTACTGCAGCGCAGCTACAGGCCTGTAATAACGCTACTACAGCGCAGCTACAGGCCTGCAATAACGTTACTACAGCGCAGCTACAGGCCTGTAATAGCGCTACTGCAGCGCAGCTACAGGCCTGCAATAACGCTACTACAGCACAGCTACAGGCCTGTAATAGCGCTACTGCAGCGCAGCTACAGGCCTGCAATAACGCTACTACAGCACAGCTACAGGCCTGTAATAACGCTACTACAGCACAGCTACAGGCCTGTAATAACGCTACTACAGCACAGCTACAGGCCTGTAATAGCGCTACTACAGCACAGCTACAGGCCTGTAATAACGCTTCTACAGCACAGCTACAGGCCTGTAATAGCGCTACTACAGCACAGCTACAGGCCTGTAATAACGCTACTACAGCGCAGCTACAGGCCTGTAATAGCGCTACTACAGCACAGCTACAGGCCTGTAATAACGCTACTACAGCACAGCTACAGGCCTGTAATAGCGCTACTACAGCACAGCTACAGGCCTGTAATAACGCTACTACAGCACAGCTACAGGCCTGTAATAGCGCTACTGCAGCGCAGCTACAGGCCTGTAATAACGCTACTACAGCACAGCTACAGGCCTGTAATAACGCTACTACAGCGCAGCTACAGGCCTGTAATAACGCTACTACAGCGCAGCTACAGGCCTGTAATAACGCTACTACAGCACAGCTACAGGCCTGCAATAACGTTACTACAGCACAGCTACAGGCGTGTAATAACACTACTACTACAAAGTATTTGACTGTGCTTATGGAAGGCAAGTAGCAACTTTTGAGTCTGTCCATGTTGCAGCTTTAACTTCACAAGTGGATAAGACCTCTCTCTCTCTCTCTCTCTCTTTCTCTCTCACTCTTTCTCTCTCAAGCTAGCTTCTTATCCACCAACTTTCAATTTTAATTTTCAATTCCACCTTAAATAGTGCTGCAGTTACACTGCAGTGCTTTATATGAAGAATACACTTCAAACAAAAAGCTGATAGATATGAAGACAACATCATCTTACTACAACAAATGTATTAATTTACCTCAATAAATACTTAATCAGGAAACACATTAAACCTCAGAGATGTTTAATAAGGCAGCCAAGAGGCACATAGGAGCATCTGCTGGACTGTTGAATGCCGCTAATGCTGCATCCCAAAACACACACTTTCAAAATTTACTTACTACATTAAAGTGCACTTCTAATGGTATTTGTGCCATTTCAGCATACTTAGTGTACATCGAGTGTGCAAGTATGTAGTTTGGGACACAGCAGAAAATCTCACCCACTTAGATTTCAGGGCTGATCTGTTGTCACTACAGCAACAAATTACAGTGGCCCAGCCCCTTCTCGACTGCTCGACTGTCGAATCATCAGTCTGAGACCAGACAGTCGTCCATTGAGCAAGCGAGAAGTGTCAGTCAGCATGCATGGTAATAACAGGAAAAACAGATCAAAGCTGACAAAAATGAACAGGGGATCACAATTTTAAGGTTACATTTTTAAATAAGGGGATCATAAATTTATAGATATGTTATATTTTGTCGTGCTTTCTGACACACAAATCTGTGTAACAATGGGCACTGGTGGGTAACTAATCAGAGAACTAAGGTGAAGTAGTCGGTAAGCTTTAACCAGGTCTCAGAATACTACAGTGGCAGCAGGCCTGTAGTTATCTGGGTAGATTTTCTACTGCATACACGCACATACACAGAAGGTGGGAAATCTTTATAAACCACCAGCAGTCTCACATGCAGCACCTACATTAGCTAGCAGAAGATCTGATCGGTTAGAAAGTGGCAAACCCTGTCTAAACTCCAACATTTTCAGACCTGCTGTTTGTGTCATCTAAAACAATCCCAATCTTAAATAATTCCACCTGTTTATGAGTTTATGTTAAGGAAAATAAAGAAGTAGGCCTGTCTTGTTTAAGAAGAGATGCTGGTTATTTTACAATGGCATTTTAATTTTTTGTTTATTCGTTTGCAGGTAGTTTTTAATGTTTAATGCCAATTAGTTACCTGACTGCTAGACAATATGAATAACAAGAACAAACAGTCGAATCTTAACTAAAGATCCGACTAAACTAAACAGCCAAATTTGATTAAACTGACAAAGTTCAGGGCCGGTACAGCCTTACAGCAAAACAAAATATTAATTAAATGAATAGACGTCACAGAGATGAATAGTGCCACAGAAATGGTCCAAAATGGCACAGAATAAAACTGAAGATACACGGTTTGGTTCTAACAGTATATCATGCAGATTTATGATCATTACACTCAGTAAGGTTATAATTTTTTTTCGTGTGCCATCACCAATTTAACTTACACACAGAATCTTTTAGCACTGCTTTGTCTTTTAGAACAGAAGCAGATAATAATGTCAGATGTGCTGTGAGCTGTATATGATGAGTTCAGTAAACTGGAGACTTTGCTGAAGGTCTAGAAACTGGTATATTTCTAACAGCAGATTTCACAACTTCCTGCAGCACCGGCTGAACCAACGCAGGGGCCCCTCGCTTAACGCTTAGCGTTTAGCATGTGTGGTCACATACAAATTCACCGCATACACCCACCCCCTCCTCCTCGCACACACCCCTGTGTGTCATCTGTCATTCACTCTTTGAAAAAAAGGAACCTGTTAGAGAAACTCAATGGAGCAGCACTGTCTGTGTTATTCTGGCCACACAGTACTATCAACAACTTGGTTGCAGAAAAATAAATAAATAAAAAACCAAAATAAACAACACCCCCCCCCGCCCCCCCCCCAGATGCAGTCAATCAGCTGTGGCATAATTTAACTCTCTAATGACCAGAGTACAATCAATTACACACAAACAAAGTTATTTGGAGAAACATCACCGCTATCTAACAGAACTGATTTTATTTTGACTGTTTGTGTTCTGCAAGCTTAACTACAATTTTTGGAGGACTTTACAGCTGTGCTAATTACGCTACATCCATGTGCTAACAACAGGTTTGCTGTCTGTTAGAGAATGGCCCATCATAAGGCCCACTTCGGGCGTTGGAGCGGTTTAAAAATTGCACTCTCAGTTTTTCCCCCATCCTAAAAAGTCTATGTCCCCCAACATTTGACACTATTTGGGGCAGGCAGAGAAACTAAACTTTTGCCAAAGGTTTAATAAATTTGCTGTAGTGTTGTTTAGTAAATCACTGTAAGAGGAAGACCTTCTTACCGAGTCTGGTTTTTCAGTGGGGGTCCGCGGCCCTCCTGTCATGCTCTGGCCATGCGTGTTTTGTGGTGATGTGCCCTGTGGGCAGTGCAACAGTGCAGCGGTGCCAGCGATGGGTTCGTCCTCATCAGAGTCGGGTAGGGGGGTAGGACTGATGTCCTCCAGGCCAGTGCTGGGGGGACGTGAGGGGCGCTGTGGTGGGCATGGTGGGATGGGGGAAAGCTGCGAGGAGGAGGAGGAGATGGGGCTTCCCTCCATCCGCACCTCTCCATCTGAATCTCCACGGTCGAGAAAAGGCAGCTTCGTTCGCTTTTCCTTTAGCAGCATCTCGATTCTGGAGTCCAGGCTGTTCCGCTCTGCCTCCGGGGCAGGAGAGGGGCATGGCTCAGGTGTGACTGCGGGTGGGGTGCAGGCAGAGGGTGGCTTGGTGGGTACTGGCGGCGGCTCAGGTATGGGTGGGGTCTCTGGGCGATCCCTGCCAGACATGAAGTCAGGGGTTGTGGGTAACGGCGCCTGTGGAGGCCGCCTATAGTCCAGCTCCCTTTGTGGGGGCTGCGGGGGGTACACAGGAGGCTCGGAGTGGGGATACACTGGGGGCAAGGGGGGCTGGTAGGGTGGGAATGCGGCGGGTTTGAAGCTGGGCGTGACCGGTGGAGGGGGCGTGTTAGAAAATGCTGGCGAAGGTGGCTCAGGTGGCTGGTGCTGTTTAAAGCTGCTCTGCTGCTCTGCATTTCCACGAAAAGCTCCACCCACTCCGTGAACGTAGTGCCTCTCTGGTCTGCGATTATATGCATCCTGAAATTTGGTCTCATGTCGCCTGGACTTGTATCCTCCTGACCCCTCTGCACGGTTTGACTGGATTGCCGGTGTGCCCTGCCTGAGGGGGAGGAGGGGACAGTGTTAAGGCTGGGCAGTACAGCAACAATATAACATCAAAAGTGTTTGAGATATATTCATGCTGTACGACATGCATTAGAACATGCAGCACTCACTTCAAAAAGGTGATGGAATGACAATAAAAACACATAGCCATATCACCCACTGCTAGATACAGTGCAAATTTTCAACCGTGACCAAAATTATGTTGGTTATTATGTTGGTTATTGCTGAAGTCCTACAATAAACTAAAAAAAAAATTAATAAATTACCTTAAAATTTTAAGACCAATCAACTAACTTAGTTATATGTAGTAGAGAATAGGATGGAGCAAAAATTTAAAAATGGCAAAATGACAATTTCTGATGGTTTTATTCGTTTTTCTACAAATAAACCACTTCAAATACTTAAGGTCTAGGATTCTGCATAAGGACTGCTGATGTTTGAAGTTTTAGTTTTTAGAAAAACTCCTTTAGATCTTTGTGGCTTGAGTTACTGCTCCCTACATATCCAGCAGAAACAGCAACCTCCTCATTTCCCTTTCCATGTTTTCAGCTTGTCAAAGTCGAAAAAAAAAGTCTCTTTTTTTAATTTTTTTTAATTTTATTTTAACCGTTCCACCTTAAATGGTGCAGCAGATCCATTTCAGTGACTTGGCTGCTTGCTCCAATTTTCTTGTTGCACTTTAAATTAATGGTGCAGTATTTCATACATGCAATACTTTGCACGAGGTGCAACAACGACCTGCAAAATGTAAGTGCAGCACCTTTTAATGTGGAGTGGGAACATAAAAAAAAAAATTGCCAATAAGAAAGCTGAATTTTGCTGAATTTTACTAAATGTGTATTTTAAAATCATATACATCGCCCTTAATTACAGATGTACACAGTTACAGAGAACATTTACAACATGTAATAATAAACAAATTATAAACTAAATAATAACGGGAATATTTGTCATTAGTGAAACAGGTATGATGAAAACCTGCAGCACCATTTAAGGTGGAACGAGAACACTGGAAAAGATGTTGGCCAATAATAAAGCTGGCCCTAGCCTTTTAGATTGCTTCACCATTGACTTCATCAGGATTTGCTAGTTCACTAATTCATGATGTTTGCGTTATCTGTGCTCATTTGTGTTCCGGTTTAATGTAATTAAGTAGCATGCGAGTATAATCTATTGTCGTTTCGACTGAAGTGGCGGTACCTGCTGGAGTCCTGAGAGAACGGTGTTCCTGCGGGGCGGGGGGTGTGAGGGGTTCCCTGAGACTGAGGTGTGTCCTGTCTCATGCTGGAGTATGCTGTATCCAGACTCAGGGGCGTGCTGGTGCTGCCCGGTGTTACGGGTCCCCCAACCACCGAGGAACTGCCCTCAGATAACCTCCGCAACGGCTCACATGCCTACACACACACACACACACACACACGTTTATATGTACATGTAAATATTAATTTTTTAGAGAAGCAATAATAATTGGGAAAAATACAAATATAATTACAGAAAATATGTCATGATGATTTGTCTCCCAGCTAAGCTTAACAAGATATCAACTAGCTTTCTCAAATAAGAATGAATATTACATTTTACTTTGTTCTTTAAGAATTTTTCATGATGGCAATAAAATGGTCATATTGCCCAGTCATAGGTAACTGTTATTTTACTTCTTCCTCTGTTAGTGCAAAGTACTTTTAATAATGTACAGCCAGGTTCTGAGGTGCTGTTGTAAACTTTTTTTTGTGAAGGCGGCGCTGAGAGTGTTTATATGTACAGATTACTCAACAATCTGATAAAAGTCTCCGTCTATGCACACACTACAAGTAATCAGATCTAAAGTTATGTACATGTAAAGAGTACCACTAAGTGTCCACGTTATTATGGTAACAAGCATTACGTGAGTCCTGTCAGTGAGACAAACAGCAGTACATGACCTCAGCTTTGTTTTGGCCTTGTAATAGGTTGATCTGAGAAACTTCCATCTGTTTTTAATTTGGTCTATAGCCGGTGTAAACCCACTTTCATTCAATTGCTCATATGCTTGTCTGGACAGCTTGTTATTGCCAGCTTCACAGCCTAACTTCCTGCTATCTTCGACTCCTTGCCTCTGATTCCTGACATGTCGAGCACAAATTTACATGTGCAGAGGGAACCTTTTCCATTCATTTGTTAATGTAAACAGATATAACCAATTACATGGGTATTATTCTTCTATTTAACAGATTATTAACAGGATCATCCACAATGTGCAATCAAGTTTATTATTATTATTATTATTTGGGTGAATACACAAACGTATTATATTCTGTTTCTGCTATTAGTTGGGTTATTAATGGATGTGTGTAGACATGGACACTGTAGTGTAATCTGAGTGGACAGTGTACACTAACAGAGGAGAGACATAGAACGGAAATGTCATGTGTGTCAAACAAGTGCCCTGGGGGGCAGAAACATCTCTGAACTTCAGTACAACCAGCTTAATAAAACTCTCGAACAACTGTCGAAGAGTATCAGTGATTTGTCAGTTCTGTTATCGTTTACCTTGCAAAGCAGTGGAGAACACTTTTACACTGATTTACATTAAAGATAACTTCTTCCTAAATATAAAGGTTCTTTGGGCAACTGGTTCCCAAATAAACACCTTCTCAGCAGATGGTTCTTTGGCAGTGGCTCCTAGACCAGTCAAACCAAACAACCGCAGGTACACAGCAAAAATGTGGACGTAGTAAGGGGTAACAAACCTCTAAAAGTTCTAGGAAAAGTGTAGAAAGAGAGATTTACTATGGATTCTTTAAGCGTTTAAAATATTCTTCACTTTTACACAAATCTTTGGGAAGCAGAAACGCTTCTCCTATCGCTCAACGAACCCTGTTTTTGTCCACATTTATTCAGTGCAGTAATAAAAAAAATTAAATAAATATCAATACCTGAGTAATGGGTATCACTAACTGTGCTTTTCCTCCAGTTCTGCCAGTGCTAATAATGTCCACTGCAGGTAAACAGCACACCAAATAAAACATTCATCTGTTTGTGTCTCACCATTAGAGCCTCGGCCAGGCTGCGTGGAGAAACCTCGCAAGACTCCTCTCCCACCGGCAGCGTGAGTGGTGTAAAACTGCCGTTAACCAGACGCTCAAAATAGCGCAGCCGGTTCTCACCTGTACAGGTAAGTGTAGAGATCAACAACAGGTAAGTATTAATGATCAGGCCTTGCTAAGCTTTCTTTCGTGTGCTGTAAGCATCCTGACACACCTCACATGAGGTTCTATAAGTGATTTGATATCAATAACAGTACATCACTCAAATTATACATTTTAACACAAACAGAATACAGATCTTGAACATTATACAAATTGGTCCACTTCAACTTAATGCAAAACATTCCACAAGTGTAATACATATACAAAACTGTAACACATATACATAATTGTAAGACATATATACACAATATGTACACATTTACAATACACACTGTACAATCCACATCATGCAGCCTAGTTATAATTTCAAAGGGCAACAGTTTTTCAACATTTTTGCTTAATTAAATAAAGTAAAAATTACAGTTGGGAGCTGTCTGATGTGAAACACTCATCTCGAGAGAAACTTGCCAAGACAGATGTACCTCTAAAAGCCACCTGGCAGAAAGTTATTACATGAAATGCTTATAAATACACTGTCTGATGTTCGAGACACTGTTTAATGAAAGTTTGGAGAAGTTTTCAGTCTTCAAAACTGTTCATTTTGGAGGGATACATGCAAGGTGCAGTGAGGCAAAAATAATCCCAAATAAAAGAACCCTAATTGTTTTCACACACTTTCCACTATTTTACCATCATTAGCATCACACACAAAATCCCAGCAGGGGCATATTAAGGTTACTGGTGGGTTTGGATAGCAAATAAAATAGTTATGTGTGTGTTGTAGACATGGTGAACCCTGGTTCCTATCCTCACCATTGTAATGAAACCGCTCTTATTTCACACCAGAGCATTCTAAATGACTTTGTTTACAACTCGAATACTGAATTATGGGTTCGTTTTTGTAAAAATTAAAAGAATTTGACTTGAATAAAAAGTCTTATGAAGTGTATTCTCTATTCGTGCTCCAAATTATGACAACAAATCCTTATGATAAATCTCAGCAACTGCAGGATGCTGTGTTTTAGATGGTCACTGTCTCTTTAAGAGAGAGAGCGAGCAGGAGAGAGAGTGAGCTAGTGAGCCGGTACGGTTGTAAACTCCTTCAGACTGTGGCTTTGTACGGAGTTATGGCCTTTCAGTTTCCCTCCAAAACAAAATGAACTGTCAGTGATAAGGCTGAACGTCTCTCTCCTTCGCAAGATCAATGAACTAAACCTCCACACAAGCTCCTGATCAGCTCAGATACCTGATCTATCCATCATATCTCACTCATGCACCCATCCAGAACTGAGCCCTTCGCTGCGATTCTTCTCCATTCATCATTTTTATGAAGAAGCGTGTGGCACTCTGCCTGCAGTTACGGTGGTTACTAGGCAACCAATGTAAATCTCCAAGCCAGAGGTGATATCACAAGTAAACTAAACAAATAAACACGTGTGTTTGTGTAAGCACCGGTGAGCCGAGCAGACTGAAGCTCCCTCACCTTTAGGATCCAGCTCCACGTGGATGATGTTGCCCATGACAGAGGTGTTGTGGAGGTTCTGCACGGCGTCCTTGGCTGCCCGCACTGATCCAAACACCACTTTGGCTATTCCCAAGTGCTTCTTGTTCTTGGGGTTATACAAAATCTCCACCTCCTCGATCTCTCCAAACTTTTTGCACATGTCCGTGAGGAAGCCCTCTCTGATGTTGTCATTTAGCCGGGCAAAGGTGACCTCCTTAGGAGGCACGCGGCCGATGTAGCACTCGTCAATCTGTGGAGGAATCGCCCCATGTCCAGTCAGGCACCACCAACATCCTCAAAAATACTCAGTTACAGTGAACATGCAAGAGCCCAACACGGGAAACTTAACGTACTTACAGCCAAATGAAGCTCAAAGTGTTTTCAACCTAAACTGTGCTGCTAATTAAACCGACACAATACTAAACCCAGAGTTTAAGAGTCCAGGATAGACTTACTTTAAATTTGGGCACCGGCAGGTCTGTCTCCTTATATTTCGTCCAAAGGCGACCAATCCTGGGGTCTCTGACCATGTCCACCGGGGGAATGCCAGGATTCTACAAAAACAAACACAGGTGCTCACAAACCTGCTCCAATGTCAACAACGATCTGACCTGAGCACAAGCCTGACCCACAGTGTGGATACGAGAGCCTCTACTTCAGCATTGTCCCTTTCTAGCACCTGCTACAGCTCATCAGATGATTCCCAAGCTGGACAAGGTGTGTTGGAGCAGTGAAGACTCTACAGCTCTAAGATGGACATTAAGGGAGCCTTATGACAGGGCTGAGCAGGTGCTAGAGGTCCAGCAGCAGGCTCAGCAGAGGTTCAGGTCTAATGGATCTTTAGCGGACATTTGCTGAACCTTCTAGGTATCCAGCTTCTCTGCTGGACCCTGTAGATTACAGCAGCCATAGTGGACATACTGAAAGTCTTCTAGACCCCTAGATCTCCTACGTCCCCTGCACATCTGCTGTATCTTTACAGGATCTCTTCTGGACCATCTAGACCTGTGGAACCTCCACTGAACCTTAACTAGAGCTTCTACTCCTCCAGCACCTCGACGGAACCTTTTCTAGAGCTTTTAGACCTTCAGCTCCTACACTGAACCACTGCTGGAGCTCTGCTGGAATTTCCAGACCTCCGGCACCACTAATGAACCGCTGCCGGACCTACTGGACCTCTAGCTGATCGGAACGGAAGGTGAATGCCGTAACGTAAAACTGACCGGTGAACTAAAGTGCTGTCCATCGTATCGGTAAAGCTTGTGGGATCCTTTCCGGAGAGCAGGGTCAATAATCAACTTATAACTCCTCCAATGGTGACTCCGCTTCTCTCCCGAACTGTTCTCCATGCCGTTGGGCAAAGCTGCGAAAACAAGAAGATGAACGCGTATTTATAAACACGGCAACACAGTTTACTGACCAAAGGAGCACGAAGGGGGACAAAAGCGAACCCCACCGAGTGAAAACGAACATTAGAGAGGAGAGAAAGGCAGAGAAAGACAGACAGTGAGAGAAAGCTCTTACTTGAACTCCTTCTGCCGTGCTCTTCATTCACCCTGCTTCTTTCTCCTGGTCTGGACATTATTTTCGGCGTCCGACTCAAGTTCGTTTTGAACGTGAAATGTTGAGAGATGCGAGTGAGCTCGTTCTTTGTGTTTTTTCGCTTCTTGCATTACATGGTTTTAAAGAGTCTGCCTCCTTTTTGCGAGCCAACACATATTGTGTGTCTCCAGACTGCTTTCTGCTTTCTGTCTCTCCCACAATACACCACTATAACAGCTTCCAGCAGCGGACTCGCCCGCACATTCAACACGAAACACAAAATCAACATCTCATTCGCACAGCACATGTACGACACAAAGAAATACGCCACACGTTCAGCAGCACATGTGGACATTATTCGTATATATAATATCCATTTTCGTTCGCTTTTGGCCAATTAACCCGCCTTTAAACCGCGTGTCGAATCTGCGTGCTAGATTTACGTGGACGACAAATACAAGATGGACATGGGCTTCAGCTTCAGGGTGTTTTTTATACATGTTACACATTTTAAATAGACATGTTTTCAACGAGAGGGGTCTGTTTAGGACACAAACGCCCGTTCTGACCTAACATAAAGGCAGTTGTTTGATACTGTTTGACAGGAAGGCGTACAAACGTGCTCACACATTAAATGTAACGTAGGGCTTTGTAAGTTTATGAAAGCATACAGTGTGACTTTTTAGCATGTTCTTAGTCCACATGAGTACATACAAGCACACGTTTACTTCGTCCGTCCGTGTTGTATCGTGTTGTATATTGTGTGTGCTTGGGCAGTTGGCTGGTTAAACAGCAGAGCCGTTTCTGGCCAATCAGAACGCAACGCCCGCCGTGCTTCTTTTTGCACCCGCTTTCAGCCACATCCCGCCTACCCTGTGCTCCGATTGGCTAGCCGACTGCGCTACAATTGGCCAGCAACGCACCCTTGCCCAATAGGTGATTCTCGTGTGAACACGCGTCGACGTCCAATCGTCGGACGGGAGGCGGGACCTGTCGGAATAGGGGTGGGTAAGCAAATACCGTGTAAGCCTCTCCTATTAGAGTCACAACCTTCAGCTTCTCCAACAGAGAGACAGAAAGAAGGGTTGCAGCCATTTTCTACTACACTGGACCTCAATGGCCAAAATGGGTTTCCTTTGTTCCTAAAAGGGATCTAAAGCTTCATTTCATCATCTTTTTATGGACTATCACACATTACAGTCTCTCTGTATACAGGATTTGAGAAGAAGGAAGAAATGTTGGATCATATCCCTTTGACATTTTTTAAACTTGTTCTTTTTTTCCTACCTCTCTCTCTCTCTCACACTCTGTCTTTTTCCAGGAATCCATCTTTGTCCTGGCAAACTAGGTCACGGCACACCCATATAACAGCATTTTCTTTCTAAAGTGAAATGCTACTGAATAAAACAACTGATTGTATAACTTTACTGCTTTAGCCATGTTTTAAAGAGAGAAAAAAGAGAATACACATGAAAACTGATCAGCTGCTTTTGCAGGCCCTACACTGTGCAAGGCCAAGTATGAATGTGCCATTGAGTAAGTTTATCTTTATTGTCTTTGCTTAAATGTATTTATATATATATATATCTAATTAAAGTTTAGTATTATTTTTTTTATGTGGATTGGCTGGGTATTGTGATTTATTATTGACTTTTACTATTATTATTATCATCATCATTATTATTTAATTTATCTGGTCCCTCATGACACTGTGTATGTGTGAGACGGCTTTTTTTAATATTCAGTACATTCAGCTGCATGCCGTTTTATCCACTTTTAAATTGATTGTCTCTCACGTTTCAGAAAACACGGCAGGCCAGAGAGAAAGAGAGCGAGAGAGAAAATAAAGGACGATTGGCCTTTTTGCAAAAACGCTGAATCACAGGAATGGTTGGTAGGTTAATGTGGATGTTGGTAGTGAAGCCTTTCAGCTTAAATAGAAAAGAGTGGATCATCATCCAGACCCCACAATTTATCTTCTGTATTGCAGTCAGCAGGACATTTAACAGCAAAACAAGCAACAGTTTAGTGCTGAAAGTGCCATTAAATGCTATAGCAAGCGTACAGTTGTCTTTCTAAAACATCAGCATTATTATTTATGCAGAGTAAACCTATTTGACCTTGTGTCAAGGATACATTTCATAGCTGTAGTGTTGTTGTTTTTATATAATTCCTAACATCATTTAGTCTCTTTTTCCTTTCTTTGAAGAATGGACAACAAGCACAGAATCAGTGGAGATATGAGATATTTACCTTCACATTTTTGCTGAAATAATTTTATCAGGCCTAAAGGCAGAAGAATGAGGGACGTTTTCATTCCCATCGCCGGGTCCTTTAAACTCCTTTAAGGCTTTTTTCCAACCCCCCTTTTTTAAAAACAGTTTTAACTCCTGAAGAGCACAAACAGGAGTGCAAACCTTCACTACATCGTCAGTTTTCCCTGCTTTCGGTCTTTTTTTAATGCCTGTGAGGAATGAAACTGCTGCAAATGTTCAGCAGATTTAGTTTTAGAGAATATGCAAACCATCACCCCCTCCTCCCCCCAGTGTCTCTCACTCTTTCTCTCTCCCTCTCTCTCTCTCTCTCTCTCTCTCTCCGTCTTCCTTAAGCATTCGCTCTTCATTTTTACTCATCAGGAGAGAAAAGAATTACAGATTTCCATCTGCGGACTGCCTTATGTATAAGGTAATAAAAACAACAACAACAACAACAATAATAATACTAATAATAATAGCAATAATATTAGACACTGGTCATTTGACTGGAGCCTAATTTCTGAGCTGTGCATATTCAAACATGCAACATCTGTGTAATTTGCATTGTTAAATTTACATTTAACCCAGCAGCAGTCTGTAAAGAAACTGCAGTTTATTCAAATAAAGGATTATAAATACTTGAAGATGGTAGTTCACAGTTGAATTGTTAATCTATGTGAGGATAGATGGGTTGATAAAGCCTGTGCTGTGTTTTTGTTGTTTTGCTTTAATGTTAATGGCTCAATTTTGCATTTTCGAGCTGTGTGCTGTTTAATGGCGGATCTGGTGTGCTGTTGCAAAATGGCTCCTTCCCTCCGAGAACAACAGCACACCCACACCCACACATACACACCCTCGGAGCTCTTACACACATTGCCTTCTGCAAAGAGGATTCACAGTGAATGCTAATTTGAATCCGTATTTATGGCCATTTAGGATCAGAATATGGACCAGATTTCACTTTTATTATTAGTTCCAGTAGCTACATTTGACCACTTCGTTCGACTTTAATGGTTACTGCAGCGTCAAGACTGCTGCGCCATTTAAGGTGAAACGGACACACCGAAAACCATCCCCCACTCTTTCACTTACTTCCTCGACTCATTTATAGGGAAGAGAGTAAAGAGGAAATAAAGATCATCTCCATTATGTGATCAGAGACGACATAGATGTCAAATGTTAGGCTTTAATGTGCATACAACGACGACCTATCATTTGAAGCCAGCGCTGCATAGGAACTAAATATAAAAACAACCGTGCCCCTCCCCCCCCAAAAAAAAATCTGAAAAATGAATAAAAGTAATCAAATTAAAATTATTCTCGAGGATGGGACGTTTAAAAACAACAGCAAGGTCGCATGCAACCTATTGAATGTGCTAAAACAAACCAGGGCTGACGTTTCTTTACCTCCCCTCTGTTAAGCAAAACAAGCACTAACAGTACCCAGAGAAGCGCGTGGCACAGTGTGTAAGCTCGTGCTGGAGCTCGCGCGCGCACTTTCTCTCGCCCTCTCTTTCTCTCTCTCTGTTCCAGAACATTCTGTGCAGTAGCTCTGGGTGACCGCTGGAGCTCAGAGGGAGAACGTTTTGGGTGTTTCTGTGTGGAGAGCAGTTTAATCTTCTAGTTAAAGCCCACTTTTGAGCTTCTTTTGGTAAGGCTGGTGTTTTTGTCTTCGTCTTTGAGGCCACTGCTGCTACGGGTGTAGTTAAAGGAAAGTGAAATTCCACTATTTCCACATTACTTACATAATTCAGTGGTTAAGATGGCGTAAAATGGTTAAGTGTTGGGTGATTAGGGTGATGGGAAGCAGGAGTCGCCGTGTCTACATGTCTGTTGATGATGGAAAACTAGTGGAGAATCTGAAATAAGCCTATGTTTTCATTGGAGACTATATTGCCACATGTTTCCCTCCAATATAAATTAATTTCAGAATGACCAGAGTCATAAAAACAGTGTTTTTATAAATATGTAAACAGTGTATTTATAACCATTTCATTTAATAACGTTGTGTGGGGGAGCTTGTACAGGTGGACGGCTGGTTCCTACCATCATCAGTGTGATCAGTACTGAACAGCATTTCACACCAAACCACTGAATTACTACGTTTCCATCTTAAGTGCTTAATTTTGGAGAAAAAATGGAATGGATGGGGTTCCCCTTTTAAACAAACAGCTCCATGATGCTGCTTTAGTGTATAACTGTGCCGAAAATGGGAGCTTCGGGCGCTGTTCATCAGCAGGGCTGCATAATTAGTGCTTTGTGATACATTTATCAATACTGTAACCCATTATAATTATATTATTCAATATCAAATATGCATTTTTTTGTGTTGGAAAATAAAGTCTCAGACTACTTAAAAACAAAAACAAAAATCAGTGTGTGTTGTCTTCATTAGGTGTGAATAACAACAGATTATCTTTTCATACTGTGACCCTCGAAACGGGGAGGATCTAAGAGCTGGAAGAGGCTTTTCTCTGCCTCCCTGAGAGGTGGTGGGGGCGGTGGGAGGTGAAACATGATATTGGTTAATGGTATTTTGCCCCGCCTGATATGGTTTGATTAATCATGCTTATAATGATCAGATGCATGAACCAACATGCTCAAAAAGCCTTGTGATACTAACGTAATCTAGTCCAAGTGATGCATTGAACCATTTCCCAAAGAAAGCTAATCATATAACGAGGTCACAGATTTACACTTTTCATTGTCTTTGCTGAAGAAAGTCCTGCATTGTTTCATGTGCAGAAGCTCGGTGTCAGCCAGCAGTTCTCTTTAATCAGTACAGAAAGAGATAAGCTGCTGTAAACAGAGCCAAGCGTGAGATTCTGTGGACGATGATAACCCCGAAATAACCCCTGTATTATCACCTTTCACTCCCGAGTACTTACAAAGAATGCAGGTCTGCATGCTACAGGCCAACTCTGAAGTTGAGCATGTTTCTAATATTAGCTGGTTTTCTAATATGCTGACACCATATAATCAGCGCGGAGTTGCTGTGTTGTTCTTATAGTTTGAAATAAACTTGAGCACTTAAGAGGTTGAACTGCTTTGATCCAAGTTAAACCTCTCCTTAAAGCCCCCAGGCTGCAGTGGGTTAGCTTAGTAGGCCGGAGGTCAGGCAGGCTGCACCTGGTATGGTAGCGTGTTGAAGTCAGTCCTGCGTTCCCCTTTATCTCTGCTTTACTTTCTGTTCCTCCACTCTGTTTAAAGAGTTTAGAGGAACAGCCGTGAGCCAGACTCTTAACTCCATTACTTCATGAACCTTAGTTTTAAAGCTTAGTGTTTTTAAATCTCAAACCCTACCCTTTAGGTACACTAGAGTGATTTTAAATATTAACACTTAACCTAAAGCGTTAATCCTTAAACACTACTCTTATAGTATACTAGAGTGATTTTAAACCCTACACTTTTAGAACACTAGGGTGATTTCAAATCTTAATCCTAGCCTTAAAGTATACTGGAGTGATTTTAAACCCTAAACCCTACACTTTTAGAACACTAGGGCAATTTTAAGTCTTGATCCTACTCTTAAAGTTTACTAGAGTAAGTTTTAAACCTTAAACCCTAATCTTAAAAAATTCTAAAGTAATTTTGAACCTTACACACTATTCGTGAAGTACACTAGATTGTTTTTAAACCTTAAAATCTACCCTAAAATACACTAGGCTGATTTTAAACCTTAAACCATACCCTTAAATTACACTAGAGTGATTTTAAATCTTAATCCCGAACCTTCCCCTAAAATACAATAGAGTGATTTAAAACCTTAAACTCTACCCTTAAAGTATACTACAGCAATTTTAAACACTGCCCTTTAAGAAAAAGTACACTAGAGTGATTTTGAACCTTGAACTACCCTACCGAACACTTGAGTAGTTTAAATTCTAAATCCAGCCTGTAAAGCACAAGAGAATGATTCAAAACCTTAATACTAAAACCTACCCCTAAAACTACACTAGAGTGATTTTAAACTGTATACCGTAAAGTATTCAGGAGTGATTTTAAATGTTAAATTCTCACCATACCCTTAGAGTTTATATATTAGAGAATTATATATATATATATATATATATATATATATATATATATATATATATATATATATATATATAGAATATTTCTACAACCTATCCCTTAAAGTATACTGGAACGATTTTAAACTTTAAGCTGTAGATTAAAGCACAAAGTGATCTTAAACCTTAAGACATAACCTTGAAGTACAATAAATTGATCTTAAATCATAATCCTAAACCTTAAACTCTATTTATGATAAACTCATTTGTCATAAATCCTTCCTATACAGTACACTAGAGTGATGTGATTTGGGGGACTAAGGGAGTTATGGTTAAGAGGTTTAGGGATTTTGGTGTCGGGAGCTATGGTTATGGAGATAGGGTTTAGGAGTAATGAATGAAGAACATGTAACGTAGTATATAAGGGTATTTTCTTACATTAATTCTAGAGATGAATTAACCCTTAAGGTCACCCTTAAATAACCCTTTGTTATCCACATGAAGATCTGTCGTTGTTTTACCCTGTTGTAAAATGTGAAAATAAAGCAAACTAAATCTTTACATTGCTCTGTTTTTTTATTTTACAAACACACAGGGTTACATTCAATAATATGCAAACACACACCATTTTATCCCTGCCAATTGAGCTTACCTGCAGCACTTTAGCCCCACCCATTATACCTAGAACACTTTAGCCACGCCCATCAAACCTACAGCAGTTTACCCCTGCTCACACAACCTACAGCACTTTATCTTCATTCATTCAACCTGCATCACGTTACCCACACCCACCCAATCTACAACATTTTGGCCTCCCCGGTTCAACCTGCGTGCTGCGTTAGTCACGCCCACCCAACCTACCTCATTTTAGTTCCACCCATTCAATCTTCTGCAGTTTCGCCCTGCCCATTCAGTATACAGCAGTTTAGCCACACCCATGTAGCCTAGAGCATGTTTGCCCCGCCCATTCACATTGAAGTGAACTGTTTTAGCCAGGACTGAGCAAACATCTCTTTTACATATAGCAGTCTTAAAAGTAAAAACAGTCTAAGATGAATTACACCAGATAACTTAAAAAAACAGTAATAAATCACAGGGAATGAATCCAATTCAGGACACCTTGGTTTCCATATATAGGCTGGGGAGACTTTGAAACTAGCCATGTTTACATACTTCATCAGATTTATGTATTTATTTAAAAATTGAGGAGAGCATGAAGATCTGGGGTTTTTATGATGTGGGCCCTTTAAGGCGATGAAGACCGCGCGTTCAGTTCTTTTCGCTGGTGCAGGAACAGACAGTGCAGCTCGCCCTCGTGTGGCCAAGAACGGCACGGCACCGATTACACGCCTGCTGTGGGAGGAGACTCGCGCTCTCTTCAATGATGCAGGTTCTCTCTTTCAGTCTCACGCACACACGCGTTGTAGAGGTTCGGTAAGGAAGAGGAAGCTGCGAGCACAATCGAGTTACCTGTACCGCTCCCACATGAGCTTCTCCATGCCGGACATGCTGACCTTCTGACCCACAGAGGTGCGTTTATTTTACTCAGTTACATCCAATGTAGACAGATTTACACTATGGTGATAATGATGCTGCTTCTACTTAAGTATATTCACGTGTACCTTTACCTCATTTCATGTTATTCATTAGTATTATGTTCCTAATTCTCTCCTATTTGGTTAAATCTCATTCTATTGTAGTGTTTCAGCTCCTGTGTTGCTTTACAGTTGATAGTTCCTTTCAGTTAGGATGTTTTGCAATTTAGTTTAGACCAAAGGATCCAAAAGGAGAAGAAACTTCAGTTCCTATAGCTTCTTATTTTAGTTTTCCGTTCCACCTTAAATAGTGGAGCTTTTCTTATACTCTATTACTCAGTTCCATGTGGATGGATGTGGCTTCTTAATCCACCTTAAATGTAGGCGTCAGAATGTAACAGTCACACCATTTAAGATAGACCGGAAAGTTCTATAGAGAGGGAAAGTTCAGACTGACTGCTAAGAGATGCTGCAAATTCCGGTTCAGTACTTAAGACACTCTGTATTTAGTTTTTAAGGAGTGGCTAAGCTAGCTTGGCCACTGAGTGATGCTATAACATAAACGTCTGTTTCAAACTTTCACTCTGTCGTTTGTGTAAAAAATATTTCATTAAAATATCAGTATTTTCTCTGCAGGATGGGTTTTTAGTTTACTCCGCACACCACTGCTATCCGACTGACCCTCTGGCCTCAGGGGCCTGACCACAGTGTACACCATGCAGAACGGTTCTGCGACCGAGAAAACCTTTAATGGAGAACAGCTCAAAATTGTGATCGTAGGGGACGGAGGCTGTGGGAAAACGTCCCTGCTGATGGTGTATGCTAAAGGAGACTTTCCTGAGGTCAGTCACACTCTGTACAGCTTATTGTTTCTACCATGAAGTATCCAGTGACTACCATGAATAGTTTAGTATATACTATAAATTATTTTGTATCTACTATGAAATATTCACTATCCTCTATGCATTATCCAGTAACAGCTATGATTTATGTGGAGTGGGATGGGGGTGTAGTGGGTAGTGCTGTTACCTCACAGCAAGAAGGGCCTGGGTTTCTACTATGAATGATTGAGTTTCTATTAAGAATTATTCAGAATATACAATGAATTATTGAGTTTTGTTATGAATTATTCAGTTTCTACTCTGAATTATTGAGCTTCTATTATGAATTATTGAGTTTCTACTATGAAGTATTCAGTTTATACTATGAATGATTGAGCTTCTATTATGAATTATTGAGTTTCTACTATGAATGATGGAGCTTCTATTATGAATTATTGAGCTTCTATTATAAATTATTCAGTTTCTACCATTAATTATTTAGTTTCTATTATGAATTATTGAGTTTCTACTATAAAGTATTCAGTCTACACCCTGAATTGTTCAATATACTTTGTGAATTGTTATATTGTGCGTTTAAAAGGTTATATTAAGTATTGTTCATTTTCACTTTCTCACATGATGCCATGGAGTATATTGCCCTTTATTGTAGCGCACATACAGTGGGATGGGCAGGGCTGATTTTGAAATGTTCCTAATGGTGAGCTCGGGGAAGGAAGCTCAATTGCAAAAGAAGTCGTGATGGTTTACACACCCTCAGCTAGTTCTCACACTGTGGTAATGCCTTGTCATTTTTAAAAGGTACGTCAGTAAAACATTTACAGAGCCCTCCCCAACCCAGTGTAGTCATTCAGCTAAGACATGCCTAGTGTGTAAAGTTTGCTGCTTTACATTTACTGCTGTAACAAGTAATGACAGCTTATACCCCACCAAATAGCATAGTGCTAACTGTGTATGTGTATATCATCAGTCAATCGCTGTTGTTTTGCTCTGGAGTTAATAGATACATCATCACATACTGGCGTACTTTAGTAAATGTTTGTAGATAACAACATTCACTCAGTGCCAGAAACCACATAATCAAGTCTATACCAGCTATCAGCTTTCAGATGCCATTCTCAAGCATATTTAGGCTGAATCTTTTTTCTTTGGCTTTAAAGATAACTCTTGTGAAAATTCTGTGTTCCTCAGAAATACGCTCCATCAGTGTTTGAGAAGTATGTAACCACAGTGACTCACGGAGGGAAAGAAATTCAGCTGAACCTGTACGACACGGCAGGTGAGAGTTCACTCCCACTGACACACCCCTTTTCAGTGATGCTTGGTGAAACGAACACAAAAACGAAATACTAAGAGTAAACATTGACCATGAACACTAAATCCCTACTGGATCTGGGGAGGTGCTGTAATTTGATTGATTGCTGAGAAGGTCTTTTTTTGTGACCAAGAATAATGGCTAAAATGGAACTGGACTTGATCCTCAATTTACTACCCCTCAAATTCGTGACCAGACTTCTGAAATTCCTAACACTTGTTGTTAGGAAAATCAAATATCTCAAATGTACTCAATGTTATTTGCGTTTTGGTGTATTAAACTCGTTGGCATAATGCTGGTCTTGCACTAACTAGGTTTTTTCTTTTAATAGGCTTTAATAGATCCTTTATTCCATATAGATTGGCCAGTCAAATCAAGAACAATTGCCAGGCCTCCTCTAAAACTTATCCAGCTCCAGTAGAGCTTAGGAATGAACACTGAAAGTAAATACTGAGCGTGAACCCTGAGACTGAACCATGACTCACACAGTGTGAACATTAAACATGAACACTGAGCATGAACATTGAGGGTGTAAAGTATTTAATGTCTTTGAACGTCATGTTGTAGGTGTCAACAGGTGGAGAATTTCTGTTGCTCTGTAAACATGCTGTCGATACTGAATGAGTCATAAGTTTGTAACATGCTGCTACAGGTCTGATTTAACTGAGGTCTGGGTTCAGCTAAGCCCTTCCACAATGATAAACATTCAACACTTTAATGGATGTAATTGTGCATGTTTAGAACATTCGGCTATGCTGTGATCAGTTAGTCTGTAATTATTTAGCATACAGTCTGTTAGCCCTTTAACACATAGCTACATTGGGTTAGCCTGCAGTGGGTTAACCTTTAACTGATTAAATTAGGATTGGTTAACCTATCATTTATTAGCTTGTGTTAGTTAACCCTGGGTTGGTTTAGGCTGGGTTGTAATTAGGTAGTCTGGATTGTTTCCTGTAATTCTATTTAAGGAATGATCATTTAGTCAGACAGATCGTTTAGTCTACAAAGGGTTAGCCTTCATGGGATTTGCATGTGGTTAGTTTGTGTGTGATTGGGATCTTGGGATTAGTTAGTTTGAGACTGGTTACCTTGTGAGTGGTTAGCCTGGGACTGGTTAGCTTATGATTGGTTAGCTGGAGATTGGTTAGCTTGTAATTGACTACGCAGTGATTAGTTACCCCTGGATTTATTAGCCTGTGATTGGTTAGTCTTTGATGAGTTAGCCTCCACACTGAAAATATATAGTGCTTTGGTTGTAAGTAAATTAAATATGTTATATCAACATCACAGCTATTTATCATTTTACTTTATTTGTGAAGCATTGTACATTATATCAATGTTCAAATGATTTAATAAATATAATACATAGAGCAGAACATTTAAATAATATAAATTATAATGACAGCGCATGTAAAATTTATAGAATAGCAAAACAAGACATATCATATCCACAAACACACATATAAGCTCAAGTGTCAAAGGTTCTATCGTTAGTCCTATTTGCTAGAATAAAAGGCGTGCATGGAGTGCTGCAGTATAATATTTGCACTTTTGCTGTTCTAGCCCATCTTGTGAATGTGTCACCGGTGTGATAACAGGAAGTGGTTCTTCACCTTCACAGCGCCACTTCCTCTACATGAAACAGCTCTTTCAGACAGAATCAACGAAAAAGTCACACCGGTCACACCATCATCCTGACACTCTAATCATCTTCTAAATCCCAAGATCATCATAAAGAGTCATTTAGGGTGAACAATGAGTCACAATGAAGAAAAATCTGTGAACACTGCACAATTACATTTTTTCTAGATGCTAAGTATCTCTTAAAGGCCTGATTATATGGTTCATTAGTGTAGCTGAAAACAGTAACAACTACCCAGAGGCCTGAATTTTATCTACTTTTGTCCATAACTACTACAACGTATGTCTATCACTGATTACCGTAACAACTCCACACATCGTGAATTAAGTATTACACAAAATGCCTTTTTTAATCACTCATTTTCTGCTCAGTGTCAAATGTATTAATCTTTTTTTTTGTTAGCACAGTGTCAACAACATTTTTATATGAGTACTTTTATATTGGGTTTATATTTATATAAGGTCATTATATGGTCATTATATGTTTTTCTTTAAGTTGTTTGTAATATTTGTTGAAAATCTGTTTGAGAAGATAAAAAATGTGTTAGATCTTGCACACAGGACAATAACCTGACTTTATTAAGCCAGCCGATCATTATATGCTCACTATGTGGTAGGGTTTGTCT
Organism: Prochilodus magdalenae; assembly: GCA_024036415.1. Classification (NCBI taxonomy): domain Eukaryota; kingdom Metazoa; phylum Chordata; class Actinopteri; order Characiformes; family Prochilodontidae; genus Prochilodus; species Prochilodus magdalenae. The sequence continues at coordinate 181,187 of JAMWET010001815.1, forward strand.
GTCTAGTTACTTTAAAAAAAAGTTAAAACCTTTTTTAACTCAACATTTTAACCTGCTTTCCTTGATTTTGACTGATCTTTAGTGGTCCCACTAAATATGTTTAAAGGGATGACATGCATGTGGATCTACAGCTAAAAGATTAGATCAAAATCAAGGACAGAATATTAAAAAGGAAGGTTAAATAAGCTATTCAGACGTAGCTCTGGTTAAACAGCACATAGGAAGCCTCACAGTGAGCATATCCATTAAACTTATGTCACCTTGTAGGTATAATGGAAAAAAAAAACTTTAGTATCATTTAGTGGATTCATCATGATTGGAAGCAGCTAACTAACCGTTGGACGCCCTCATGGGCACCAGGATGAACCTGCTGCACTGTTTAAAGTGAAATTGAAAACTGGAATAAGAAGAAAGTGGCCAGCATGCAGCAAATCTCAGCTTTGTGGCAGTGATACCATCACCACCTTCACGTTTCTCTCTTAAACCCCACTGTGAGCCAGCTAAGGTGTACAAGATGAAAGAGTTAAAACTGATGAGATCATCTCATTAGTTTGCTTATAGGTAGGCAAGGCATGCAGGGTTTGCTGAAAAGCTACCTTGAATTGAATAGGCCAAGACCGAGAGCTACATGGCAGAGCTAAGTCAAAGGTTGTGTAAATCGACTCCTTTTTAAATATTGCCACTGACTGAGTTAAATATGGCAGTAAGGTAACTGAGGTAAATCTGCCTGTGGCTGAATGCAACCTTTTGTGAACTATACATAGGCTTTGAGGGTGCTTGAACTTTTACGAGTGCACAGTCTGTAGACTTACAAACAGGTACTTAAGCAGGGAAAAATGTCTGTGAATGAAAGAGGAGGTAACAATCGTATGTCGCTATTATTAATCCACTTGAAAGTTTGTACGGAACAACAATCTCTTTAACCTCTTACAGTGTGAGCATTTGCAGCTTTTAAAACAAAGGAGGAACCTTTCCAACATGGTGGAACGATCCCATAGTGTAGCACAACGTGATGCACCTTCTCAAACAGTATTCGATTTGCAGTTATGTGTACTATGATAATTGCTAATTTCTTTGTTTAATTGGCAGTGTAGCACTAAAGAGAACACTGTAGAATCACTTATCTATCAGAAGAATTCTCTGATTAAGGTGTAGTTATACAACACCCATTAGCACAGTGCTAACTGAATGCTAACTTGGCTGGTTGGTTTTCCTGTTGATGAATTAGGCCGTTAGCACCTTGCTGATCTGCCATTTGTTTTCGGAGTAAAGAGTTCTCCACAGTTAACTCTCCTCAGGGTTTGATGTGATGTTAGCGAGTTTGGCTGTTATCGTAGCCAGACGTTTCTATGAAACCGAGTGACGGTTCTTGTGGCTGCTGTTTATCTGAGCTGCGGAACAGGAAGTTTGGTGCAGGATGTGGTTTAATACCAAAATTGTGCATTGAACAGCTCGAGACACGCAGTAATGCTTCAGGCTCTGCCGGCGTTAGCCACATGCTTTCTGACTCAGCCGGTACAAGAGGATATACCCTACAGAATAATACACTCGTTTATTACTACTAGAACGTTGGACAAGCTGATTATATGTGCCGACATTAGACGAGTCGTGTTCTACACTTTCTCATTAGGCTGAATGAATAACTCGCTGTAAATGAAGGTGTTGTGATAAAAGCTGTGTGGTGCTGTACAGTTTCTCATTCTAATCAAACAGTCCAGATTTATTGCATTTCTTTAACCCTCTGTGTTTTTTGCAGGGCAGGATGATTATGACCGTCTAAGACCACTGTCCTACCAGAACGCAGACCTCCTCCTTATCTGCTATGATGTCACCAACCCTACCAGCTATGAAAATGTTTTAATTAAGGTAACTCTAAAAACATTTCTCCGTCTGCTAGATGATAGTCAGTCTGGAAAACACATAGTAAACCCTTCTTGTTTTATGTCTCTCCCTCATGTGTATGTGTTTCAGCATACAACCATTTTAACAATCAATCAACTCGCCAATCACTCAAGATTTGTTTATATAGAACTATTTACAATTGAAGTTGTCTCAAAGCAGCTTTACAGTAAAACAGTTTTACCCCACTCACTCACTCAGTCTATAGCAGTTTAACCTGGCTTATTCGGTCTACAGCAGGCTAGCCCACCCATTCAGTTTAGTCCCACCCATTCACACTGAAATTAAGAGTGTGTAAAAGAGTGTAGATTGTTCCAGCCTGGACTGAGTGAGGCTTGATAGAGGATGTTCTAAGGGATAAAGAGATGTGGACATACATACAAAAAACAGCATAAACTAAAACAGGAAAATATAAAACAAATAAGAAAATAGAGAAACGTACAACACAGCCCTTTTAACTGTGTGTGTCCTGCAGTGGTACCCTGAGGTTAATCATTTCTGCCAAGATGTCCCCATGATATTGATCGGCTGCAAAACTGACCTCAGAAAGGACAAAGAGAAGACAAGGAAGCTCAGAGCGGTGGAGCAAGCGCCAATCACATATACCCAGGTGAGAGGAAAAGAGTGAGAGAGATAAACAACATTTAATAGCTATAAATAAATATAGAAAATATCAGTCAGTGGAGCGATACTGTGTTAATTCATATTTATTCTGATCTTTCTGATGTTTCAGGGGGAGGAGACACAGAAGCAAATGAATGCTGAGCTTTATCTGGAGTGTTCCGCCAAATACCGCGAAAACGTGGAGGACATTTTCAAAGAGGCCACAAAAATTGCTATGGCATCCAGGCGGAAATTGCAAAAAGCTCGAAAAAAGAGAAAACCCTGCTCCATCCTGTAGAACCAGAGAAAACCCTGCTCCATCCTATGGAACCAAAGAAAAGCCTGCTCCATCCTATGGAACCAAAGAAAAGCCTGCTCCATCATGTAGGACCAGAGAAAACCATGCTCCATTATATAGAACCAGAGAACAAACCCGTTCCATCCTGTAGAACCAAAGAAAAAAGTGGAGGAACCACAGGAGAATATTTACAAACTCTTTTGATCATTAGGAAACATGGGAAATATTCAAGAACTTGCAGGACTATTCTGAAAGATTCAGGAACTTTCAGAAATATTCGGGAACCTCAGCAACCTTCCGAAACATTCTAGAACTTTAAGAAACATTCAGGAATGTTAAGAAACATTGAGAAACTTTAGGACTCCTGAATGTATGAAGACTCAGGGAAATGCATGACTTTTTGAAGTGAGCACTTCCTTTTTTAATATTATCATTATTATTATCATTATCATTATTATTATCATTATTATTATTGCACTTGTGGAAGTGAGCAATAGTTAAAAAGGTGAGGCCTGTCTGATCGATGTTCTCCACGGGTGCTAAGAGACAGAAATGATTTGCACTGATGCGGTGGTCACTCAGGTCAGGGGTCAGTGTGAGATGACCTGTTGATATTTGCTGCTATCGTCCCAGCAGTATTCCACTGGACGTGAACTTTGAATTCATTATTCATACAGAATCCATTACAATCATTTACTCGCACAATAATACTCCACTCCGGGCTTCGCCCATAAACATGTGCTTTCCTAGCTCTTGTTGTGAGGCAGAACGCTGAGGAAAATCTGGGCTGGGATGAAAGGACATCTCAGAAAATGAAATGATCTTAAATCTAGTCGTTATAAAAATATGTCTCATTCTAAGATTGATACAAAAGATCACTGTCACAACATTTTACTCATTACTGAGATCATTTAACTACCTCATAACCTGTAACTGTGAAAGCACATGTTGGTAGGCGGAGCCCGGAGAGGGTAATTACAGCAGTGTCCTGTAATAGAGAAGTACTGTTGTGTGGATAAACGTTACTGCTGTGCAGTAGCTGATTTTCCACAGTAGCTGAAGCTGCTTCTAGTGGTAATAATAGGAAGGACTCTGATGCCAGAACGTCAGCTCAAAGTTTGTATTTAGCTTTAGTCAAAGTTTTTAGCCCTGTGATAATTTCATGATTTCAGTCAATACAGTCACAAAAAAATCTATTGAACATTTGAGCAGAAGTGATGCAAACAAGGTCAGAGCAAGAACTGTTCAGTGGTGGTGACGGGCAGATTTTGCACTAAGTAAAGATAGCCAGACATCTCGAGACCACGTAGCCAAAGGCCCCTTGAACATATATTTATTAGATACACAGAGAGATGTATGGATAGATAGTCATTTTGTTAAGTGAAATGATCTAACTGTACTGACAGTTTTTATTGTGCTTGTTTTTTTAAATATATTTCTTAACAAGCAAAATAAGGGCTCAGAGCAAAAAGTGCCTGGGTTCAGTTCCCGGCTGGGTCGCCTGGGGTTCCTTCTTTGTGGAGTTTGCATGTTCTTCCCATGTGTGTGTGTGTTTCCTCCAGATGCTATAATTTTAGGTGAAGTAGAGATGCTAAATTACCCCTAGGTGTGAATGCGTATGTCTGTATGTCTGTCTGACCTAAGATGGATCGGCAACCCAGAAAGATTAGCGTCTTAAAAGATGAATTAATGCATGAATGAAAAACTTACAAAAATAATAAAACCAAATGTTCTTTGTTCAAACTACACTGCAAACACAAAAGGTTTGATTGAATTCTCATGCATTTGGATTGAAGTCATAAACCACCAAACAATGTACATTTACATTGTTATTGCTACATTGTTACATATATAAGGGGTTAGCCTACAGCACTTTAGCCCCGCCCATTCACACCGAGTGTTTTTGGACAACTTTTTATGATACGCAATCACAGCAGAGCTCCTTTACATACATGAGCCTTAAACACAGCCTTAAACAAAAACAGCTGCTTAATTCCAATGCCTAAAGAGAGACTGGAAAAATTATCATGTAGAAATAAATGATGAGGATTTTGTAAATAAAACCACACAACCATTATAACTGGGCCTAAAAGAAAATCTTTTATAATATGCAATAAACATAGCATGCAAGGAAATGCAGGATATGAGTATTTGTTTAAAATGTATAAGGAGAAAAAAATGTGTATTCAGGTGCTCCCATTTCTGTTTTTTGCCAATCCCAACCTGAAGGCAACCAAGCGTCCACATTTATAAAAAGTTATTAAATGAATTCAAAGGTTCTTTAACAAACAAACTTTGTAACTCTTTGTCTGATTAAAACCATCATAATAGGGTTCCTCAACTTGAATGAGGTGCTGTGTAGGGTTCTATATGGAACCTTTCTTGGTGCTATACAGAACCCCTTTCATGGTGCAAACAACCCTTTAATCATGCAAAGCGTTCTTTGTCAAATAACTCTTGAAGAGCACGTGTGATCTTTGGAAAAGATTCTGGCATTAAAATCTATCCATGGTGGGGGGATACATGGAGGGTGTTGTGAGGTGACATAGTCCCAACAAACTATTATTGTTATAATCTTATAATCTTATTTAACCCTAGGCAGGCTAGTTTCGGGCTCATTACGGTGTTGATGATGATAGTGACGTTCAGTCAGTTTGTGCAGGAACACTGCGGCTGCTCTGCGGTTGATTCGACTGATCTCAGCACCTGTTTACTTTTACCTGTGTACAGGAAAGAGCCATCAAACCACCAGCACCGTCTCACATAACATCACAATGAACAGAAACTAGTTTTATATGAAATATTTTTAAATGCAAATTGCATTGGTACGAAAGAACAGGAACTCAGTTCTGAACCATCCATACCAATTTAATAACACTGTTGTTTTTTAGAAAAGTTCACCAGGATCGTTCTAGGACAGAATCTCAAATAGCCAGCTACTTCCAGTGTAGTGCACCATGTAGGTCATGAAATAACCCAAACAGTGTTTTCATAAGATGTCTAATACAAAGCCATTTATACTCAGGTTGCTGCTCCCCATTGAACAGTCAGTGCATAACTTGAATATGGAAGCCACAGTTATAATAATATGCACTTCAGAAACTGCAGATTTTCACTTGGCAGCCGTCTGGATGGGGAGAAATTCATGGCAAACAAATTACATTCACTTGAAAGAGAAGGTGTGAAATACAATTAATTAAAAATGAACCTAAATGCTAAATTTGTGGCAGAATCGAATTAAATCACTATAACAATCAGTGCACAGCTATAATGCTCAGGAGTGTGTAGGACCAGCAGCAGTTCAGCCACGAAGCGGTAGACCACAGAAACTCACAGATCAAGACTGTTGAACTGCAGAGGTACATAACATGTAGACGCCTGTTGCATCACTCGTTACAATGTTCCAAATTGTCTCTGGAAGCAACACTGGAACAAGAACTGGGTGTTGTGACCTTCATGAAACGGCCTAGCAACTGAACAAAAGTCAGTTTTAAACAAAAGGTCTTAAAGCACAATGCCAAGCCTCGCTTTGAGTGGTGTTAAATAATGCCACTGTGTCCACTCACTGAAACATTTTCCAGCTTTTATATAGAGAACCTTAAAGAAGGTTCTTGTTCACTTCAGTGCTGGTTCTGCACTGGGGGCAATGCAGGACAGCTGGATAGCCCAGTTATGCCTGCTAGGTTAGATTTCACTTTGTGGTTAGTGGTCTCTGTATGTTTCTCTTTCTGAACTTCTCTGACTGAACCACCTCAACCTTGTGTTAGGCTTTCCCAAGATTCAGGCTGCACAGCTTATATTAAAAATGGAGCAACTTAGCAAAATTAGCCCTTTATTGGACACTGGAAAATGACCACATAATGTGTACATGTCTAGTCTTACCTTAGGAGCAAGATTTAGGTCCCCTGGGGATTTAAACTGGAAGCTAACTTGGATCTGAGCATATCATACACTATTAAGTGATCACTAGTTAGTAAATGAATGGGAAGCTCATAATGCTCAACATGCCTTTTGCATACCAGGAAAGACCCATCCTTCAATAAAGCCTTCTATTAAAACGGCTTGCTGTTTAAGTGAGCAAGATGTGTACGGTAGTTTCTTTGTGGTATTTGACCCAAACATTATAAACTGCTGTATTTGTCAGACATGCATGACTTTAAATATGTATTTAAAAGTTTTTTATGGCTTTTAGTTTTATAGGTATCTGGCCTTTCAAAGAGAAAGGACTCTTGCCTAGCACCACTGCCAAGATGGCTGTCTAGTGAACAGACTTTCTCATAAAGACTTGTGTTGTAGACTTATGGGTAGGATCCAGCGTTGCTCATCTTTCATCAAAACACATTTCAGTCCATAAGAAAACAGAAGAGCACTGATTAAAAAAAAAAATCTAAAACTTAGCATGCTAAACTCATGTTCAACTCTAATCATGTTCACTTTTATAAAAGTCCTAATTCCTGCCTACGACTCAGGTTTGCCTAAAACATTGCTTGCTAATTGTAATTATTGTTATCATTGTAATAACATTAATAAACTGTAATGGGCAGACACATGCAAATAAGAATATTCAACCATTCAAAAATAAATGAGGTGGTTAGTGTGTGCTGCGAGAACCCATGTGATCAATCTCTCTCTCTATAGAGAGCAGAACAGTCCAGGCCAATCTAACTCTATATACAGCCTAGTACCATCCTCTTATGACTACTTTTAGCATAGTGATGCACCATGACACAAAGTAAGTCATGAACATGGTAACAAGACCTGTGTTTGTCAGTGGAAATAAAAAAAACAAGACTAACGTTACAGTAGAGGCCAAACGTTCTTAACTTTGAATGGAAGCTTATGCAAAGTAATTATAAAGAATTTATGTAGGTCGATTCACCATGACGTTTTAGCACAATGTAAGATTGCGCTTTAAAAAAAACGCAATTTTAAAATAAGAGAAAAATAAAATGGAGTTTTGTTCAGACAACAGTATAACCAGTCCCAAGAGCGCCAGCCTGTATATGAATGACGTATGAGACCTGTGTTTCGAAACTTTAAACTTCAAATACTATCAGAGCCACCGATTCATTTTCAGTATCACCAATGATACCATGCAGCTCTGCTATAGACTCAATTACAAAACACAATTTAGGCACTTGGGTCTCAACACTGGCCCATAATCATCCTCTTACTCTTCCTGAATGCGTAGGGAGGTCCGCTCTGCCCCACCACCTCATTCCGCCCAATGTGGGTGTCCTGTAGGTGATGTAACGGAACTGACACAATGACACTGCTTTAGGGAAAGTTGGGAAAAGATGCTATTAAGCTTTACATGTCACCTGGGCTTGCCTTCAGACCTGGTAGTATTGTGTAAGCATGTGAACACTCTCAGTGGCTTTGGGAGACAGTCAGTAACACTGATCTTTTATTCATCATCATGTCACTGTACAGCATCAGCAGCAGAATCTCTCACACTCTCGCTCTCTCTCTCACACACACACACACACACACACACACACACACACACACACACACGTCCCTTTGACCCCTACCAAGCGCCTCCCAGAAAAATGCAAAATAAAGTGGTCCTGTGATTCTATGTAAACATTCATGCACTGACCCAAAACAAACCCGAGTTTGTTCGCTTATTGAAGCTACGGCATCTAAAATGCTGAAGTGCGCAGTGTTCTAGCCCAAAATTACCATTAAAACCTTGTAACAGCAGAGACAACAGAGCCGAAAAATAAAGAGGGAAATGTTAGGGGGTCTGTGAGCTGCTCTCGGACCCTCAGGACCGCAGTCTCTGTAGTGTTTACAGTTGTGACTCCAGTGAGCTCCCAAGCACCTTACAGTGGCCACAGCCAGAGTCATTTGCTCTTATGTTCATCCTCCTTCTCTTTCTTCTGGTTCTTTTGGAACTTCTGATGAACCACCTTCAACGTAGTCAGGAAGTTCCCCAGAAACAGCACCAGAAATGTCAGAGCAAGCATGAACACCTGTAGGGAAAGAGGTATTATTATTGATATTAACAACAATAGTTATTGTTTATCGGAGGAAACACAGGTATATTAAAATGCAAATAAAAGATGACAAACAGGGTAAAAGCAAAAAAAAAAAAATATATATAAATTATCTTATATAATGCTTTTATTACTATTTAATTATTACACAGTTATACTTATCCCAGTGTCATTCTCAGGAGACATCTAATATAAAAAACGTATCCACAATACGCAGTATATAGTATAAACTGTATTCAGACAATCCTGCGGCAGCAGCATAGTACCTCCATTGGAATTGGGAAAATTTTGATCTCAGTAATTTTGAGCATGGTGTGATTCTTTCTATTTTTTCTATGAAGTATTTCTATAACTGCTGGTCTCCTGAAATTTTCACACAATCTCTAGACACAGATTAGTACAATACAGAAAGCACACTCAGTAAGCATCAGTTCTGCATATGGAGAGAGAGGACACTGGAGAATGGTCAGACTAATTCAAACTGACAAACCTGAAACGGTAAAAGCATCTCAAAGTGTAGAAAACATCAAACAGAAGCTACAACAGCAGAAGACTATGTTGTGTTTCACTTCTGTCAGGCAGTAACAAAAGGTGTGGCTGTTACAATGGGCACAGGCTCAGCAAAACTGGACAGCTGAAGACTAAAAAAAAACTTTTGGCACCGACAGCATGAATCCATGCGTCATGTTAATACCAATTAACCACTGCATGAATGCCACCGCCTATTTCAGTACTGCCTAGTTCATGACCACAATTTACCATCCTCTAATGGCTACTTTTAGCATAATGATGCACCATGACACAAAGTCATCCCAAACTGGATATCTTAATAAGACCTGTGTTCTTCAGTGGAAACTGCATGTCAAACAGAAGGTCTAAGAAATATTTCCATCCATGTCACAAATCCATGTCACAAAATATTGAGCCTGTTTTGGGAGCAACAGGAGGCTCTATCCAGGAATTATATAAGTGGGGAAAACAAATCACCATAATGATCAAATGCATGCACATTTTTAAACTTTCCAATATGCAAACTCAACAAAATAAAAGAATTCAAGTGTGTTGTCTGCAGAGAAAGTAGTAGACTTATTCTCACTTTGGAATAATATCATAACTATCATAAATAGTTCAGCAGAAGGAGGTATGTGGTTCATTTTACATATGCTGTATGTGGTATAACTGAACTATATAATTCAGTGTAAAAGTGCTGAAATGTGCATGCGTGTGTTTACCTGCCACTCTTTGCAGTCGTCACGTGCAGCCAGTCGGAACAGTGTCACAGAGTTAGACAGCTGCCAGAACTACACACAATAACACAACGTCTATTAATACATGCAGTCATACAGGTTCCCTTCTGACATAATGACCTTACTTCATTCACTCTGTATAATCATCTGTACTAAACACTCTAATACGTTCAGCCTAATCTCTGAGTAGGATGTAAACAAACCTAACAAAACAAATGCAAACAAAAATGAAGCTAGTATCTTTCCATTGATTTCTATTCTAAATGAGTTTAGAGCTACGTCGAGAATTGTGCTCACATGTCCAAAGAAGAGAAATGGAAGCAGGAAGGTTAACCCTCTCCACATCCATGACTGGAAACCCTCTATAAAAACACACACACACAATTACATCGAAAACACATACAAAATCTTCACTGAATACTAACACCTCATTATTACAGGGCATTTTTTTTAAAGTCAGATTTTCTATTAGTGATCTAGTCCATTTTATTTCACCTTCTGAACTTGAGTGTAAATCAAGTCATGTATTAAATTTACTTTGCATGCTTGATTTGCTTTGAAACATTCTTCCCACACTGCAAGCAAGCTGAAACAAATTAAATTAAAAAAAAAAATTTAAAAAAATGAGAGCACAGAATGTTTCTGCACTGTTCAGTTGTCACTGTTCATAAATCCAAGCAGTCAGAGTCACAGTCAATGATGAGGTCACTCTATTGTTCTGAAAACACCAGCAGCTTCTCTGTTTCATGCTTCTGTCTCAATTTCACAGTAAGAACTTCTTGACAGCTACACATCCTTTCAGATATATTGCATTGAGTTGTCATATACTGAATTACTGTGTAAACAGAATATTAAAGAAACGCCTACATTCTTGACCATGAGAAGCAGCAGTCAGAAAAACCTGAAACATCTGTTCTAAATACGAATCTCAGATCTTTGCATTTCAGTTCCTCTTGATTAAGATTTGTTTCGTGCATTTTCAGTGTGACTTAGCGTGTTAATGAGTTTAGGGATGGGCATCTCAAACAGAAGACAATGTCTTGACTTAAATACAGGAATGGTACAGGTTGAGATTTTTGATTTGCGCACACTCGACTGGGCACTCCATACTCTGTTTCTTTACATACACTGCTTTCTTGGTTCTGGATTTAATGACTTGAGCGAGTGAAGTTAAGTGGCTGGTGTTTTGAATTTGACCTGTTCTGTGGTGAGTTATTAGGCTACTAAGTTAGAACTAACATAATCAGTTCCACTGTGCATAATCTGCTCCACTGTGCTGCAATTGTTCATTTCATAGTTAAACATTTATTAAGAGGTGAACTGAATTTTACAAGTTTATTTTTTGATTGCTAATGTTAGAACATGCTCAGTCTGTTTAAAACAGAGATAACTAAACTCTATATTCCCAAAGGACAAATAGCATAATAAAGGCAGTGGTTAGATTTTAAACCATTTCATGCTTTAAGGGGATTCTTTGCATGGTGAAATGGTTCTGCATAGCGCCAAACAAGTTTCTGCTATTGTGACAATGTCAAACTTATAAAATACAAGGACCATTTTTGGGGTCACACTGAACCACACTGTAGCAATTAATCCAAAGAACCATTTAAGCATCTGGTTCTATATTGTGTGTGTTATATCATATTTAATTATTTAAATTATGACTTCAGGCGCATGTTAGAATTTCAATAGTGCACAAAAGCTCTGCAGTGATCCATTTATTCTCTCCTGAGCACCCTCTTGTGTCTAAATAGGCCTACTACTACTACTACAAATTCTATGGTGGTGGTGTTTGTTCTTGTTGTAGATTAACTCACCTACAGTCAGATCCAGCTGATTCCTCTCCCCCAGAGCACGGAGCCGGTACAGACACCCACTCTGATAATAATACTGCAGAAACTGGACAAAACCTACAATAACCAAGCACACCATGTCAACACATAACGCTTACAGCTCTCAGTGAAGGAGATTAAGCTCACTGCCGACAAGCTGCCATGGATCAACTTACTCTGGTAGATGGAAAAGGCCAGAAACTGACTTCTGAACAGCTGATATATCGGCCCTTCGGGCCTACGAGAGGGAAATAAATACATTTAGGATGTAGTTAAGTCTTCAGCTTTTTAAAATCAGTGCTCTAACAACTTGTTGCTAAGGAGATTAGTCAGAGCAAAGCATTTAGAAAGACCTGTTCTGTAATGTTCTAATAATCTGTAATACAGTTCAGAAACTGTAGGAGTGATATGGCTTCTTCTGTTGCATGTAAAAAGCATTCTACAAATGTCCATATGATCTACAGTCATTCTGACAGACTGCAATACATTCCTGGTAGAGGGTAAATGTAGAGGGCGAAACAATTTCGACTGTATCATTTAAAAAGTGCTCTACAAGGTGTAACATGAACACAGATTGCCTGAATCTCACCATGTAAGCATGACACCTGACAGGAATGTCGACACGTAGTGATGTGTAACCCACCAGCCTTTAATCCTGTGGTAAAAAAAGTAAAATGTGATGCTAATGCTCTATTACAAGCAAATAAAAGGCTTTTAAAAACACAATTTGCATAAAATCTGCAATTTTGTCCATCTTGGAATGTAATACAGTTGCTTAATACTTGACAATACTTAACATATCTATTCCACAAACACTAAACACACGTGTCAAAGAAGAGACTTCACAGTCTGAGCTCACCTGGATCCGTTACTCATGAGTATGCTCTCCCTTATGGTTAGTGTGCAATAGTACCACACCAGTAAAAAATTGAAGATTTCGTCAGTCACACTGAAACACAGAACAAAATTGATTCATTTCTATTAGGGGTTTTGTTATTACAACATTACTATATGTGTCAGGACACGCTCTGGCCACTCAAGCTAAACAAGTTTAGACCCAGCAGCTGACGCCCACGTACAGCTTACAGAAGTTTAACTGCACCTGTCCATACTGTTTTAAGGTTTGTTTTAACCTGGACTGCTTTTCAAATCAGGCACAGCCAATAGGAGCAAACCTCATTTACAATCAGGCTAAGGAAAATAAAAAAGCCCTTTTATTTGTAGGTGTAAGGATAGACTGGAAAAGTCCAAGTGAAGTCCAGCTCACCGGTAGTTGAGTACAAAGAGGCAAGTTATGGCACCAAGCATCAGGATTATCGTCATATAAAGCTTAAACTTCTCATATTCATCTTTGTATGCAAACCTGAGAGAAATAAGAAGAAGTGACAGAGGGAATCAGATAAAATGATTTAAGCTAATAATCACAGTTTGGAATGCAGAAGATGCTGATGGACTTACTTTGCTTGATTACTAAGTAGTGTTACATTCACATTTCCAAGGACCAGATTTAAGTACAACCTGAAAAATACAAGCACATTTACATTTAGCTGATGCTCTAATCCAGACCAATTTACGAAGTCCTCCGCTTTACAAATAGGCCTGTGCAGTGTTAGCAGTCTTCCCCAAGGACTCTTATTGGTGTAGCTCAGCCTTTGCTACCTAGACTGGGATTCGAACCCCAGTCTCCCACATGGGGTGGTAGCTCTCTGGTGGGTAGTGGTGTTAACCACTGAGCCACACCAACCAAGTACAGCAGGTTTAGGGCTGCAAATGAGGTTAACAGCGCTGAAGGAATAATGGTCCACTCAGCTAGCTCAAACTGCATCCAGGTCATCATTAAGGTGGTGCAGACCTGTAGATGTAAGTTTAGGGAACAGTAGGCACTGTCTGAACAAAACCCCCTTTGACACAGCTCAGGTGGTGTCTGACTGCAAGTTGCATTCATAGTCAATCACATTGTGTCCTTCAAGTCTGTGCTACCTTACTGAAGACCTGCATGCAGTTTTAGCTATCTGAGAAAATTCTTTAGATGTGTGCAACAGCCTTTAGAAAGATGCAGTCAAGTTTAGATGTGTGCAGCAGCCTTTCTCTGACTGCACAAGTCTGTAGATCTGTGTGGTAGTCTTTAGGTGGCTGCAGTAGATTTTAGATGGTGTGTGTTAGCATTTAGGCATGAGTGGTACAGTTTAGATGGTATGAAGTAGCCCTTTAATCATTGCATTAATCTTTAAAGAGTGTGAAGTAGTCTTTAGATGGTATGTGGTGGCCTTTAAACAGCTTCAGTAGTGCTTAGAAGGTGTGTGATGGCCTTTAGATGGCTGCAGTAGACTTTAGATGATGTGCAGTAGCGTTTAGATGGCTGCAGTAGCCCTTAGACAGTGTGTGTTAGCATTTGGACATGTGCGATACAGTTTAGATGATATGAGGTAGCCCTTTAATCGCAGCGGTAATCTTTTAGCAGTGTGAAGTAGTCTAAAGATGGTATGCGGTGGCCTTTAAACAGCTCCAGTAGGTCTTAGATGGTGTGCATTAGAGTTTAGATGGATGCAGTAGTCTCTAGATGGTGTACGGTAGTGTTTAGATGGCTGCAGTAGTCTCTAGATGATGTGCAGTAGCGTTCTGATGGCTGAAGTAGCCCTTAAACAGTGTGTGTTAGCATTTGGACACGTGCAGTACAGTTTAGATGGTACGGGCTAGCCCTTTAATATCTGCAGCAATCTTTAAACTGTGTGCAGTAGTCTTTAGTTGGCATGCAATAGCCTTTTGACAGCATAGCGCATTTTAGACAGCTCCAACAGTCTTAAGAGTTTCAGCTTCTAAATAAATTAAAACTCTGACCAAAAAGACTCAGGTCTATGCTGCCCGTATGATGCTAGAGGGCAGATAATTGGCTGATTTATAATCTTATTTAGATGTTCCTGACCTATGTGCCATTGTCTGTACAATTTATGATCAGAAGAAAAATTAAAGGACAAAAAACAGGACTCACCCGTTCTTCTTTGGCAAATACGCTTCCATATCAAAGAAAACATTCTGTTTCTCTTTAATCTGCAGTTGCAGGTCATTTATAACCGCGATGTCTTTCTCGTCGCTTGCGTTTCCACACCTGCTCACAGGAGAGACAGTTAGTCACATAGAACTTACTATTTAAAGTGATCCATTGCACTGACCTCTGCAGTACGTACTTATGGAGATTGTGTCTGAGTTCTTTCAGGCCTTTCCTCTGTTTGCAGATGGAACTGCTGCACAGAGTCTGGAGGCTAGTGAGCTCCTCCAGCTTCTGCCTGTACAGTTTGTGAGTCTCCTACAAAGGAATAAAGCACATTTACCACAGTTGTTATGAGACTGTGACAGGTACAGCCTGGAAACAATGTTAAATGAAATGTCGTGTGTCCACAAACAATAAAACAGCCAGACATCAAGGCCAGATCTGGTGTAAGCTTTATCATATTGCACAACACAGAATGTCAAAACTCCAGCAGGAGTGTATTAGCTTACTAGCTAACCCAGGCCGTTGCTAGTAAACCTAGAGAGGCAGGCTTGTTAATATATACGTAAGCTGTTCAGTATGAATTGTGGCCGTCAAACCAAACAACCAACCAAATAAATAAATAAACAAATGAGTGAGTGAACACGCGGCTACTGATGAATGTTGATGAATGGCTGCTTACACCTGGCAAGCGTGCTAGCAGGCTAACATCACTTAGCCAGGTCGAGGGGTGAATTATATTAGCTGTACAAAAGTTTATTTGTTTGTTTAACCGTGTTAAATGAAAAAACACATTCCGAACAATTTACTCTCGCGTTCAAACCTGCAGCTGCTGATATTCTTGTTCTATTTCATTCCATTCACTCTGACATCGCTCCAGTGACATTGTAGCCGCGTCCACACGCTCTCTACCTAGCTGACTCTGGGCGCGTCCCAATATTCGCACTAGCGTACTACAAAGCGCGCTTGTGTTTTATAGTTTTCTCCCGTTCCGGAGCGCTTGTGTTCTACAGTCTTTCGCTGGTGGAACACTGGATGGTCCAGGACATAAACTTTGGTTATTTGCCCTCAGTCGAAGGCTAGAGATATACTGTCTACCTAGGTGCTCTAGAAAGTGAGTGCATATATTAGGACGCGGTCCGCTGTCACTCTGCGCTACTATTAACTTGTTCCTCGTGCCTCGTCGCGCCGCACCAGCGCCACCTACCGAGTGGAGGAGCTGAAAAATGTATGGCTCACGAGTGGACATATATGAACAAGAACTAAAATTAAATAAAGAAAAATTAAGAAATATGTTTTGACGGTATGCAAAGACATCTATGCATCATGTTGCAGACATTTCTACTTATGATAGCATGCTAAACTGTTCTGCCTCGTAATAACACTTTTCACTACTAGAGGTTCTCTGCAAGTTGTGGTTAACTTAGAATAAGCCTATAATACCTACAAAGGAGCAGGTCTTCAGTAGCTCACAAGACACAACCTTACCAGTAAAGGTTACACACTGATCCTTTAAAAAGCAGAGCCGGTATCATTGCAGAAGCATGCTTTCTGCTGGTGTCTTTCAAATCCACTGTAATGTCGAGTTATTGCTCAATGAGAAATTCTTTTTTAAATGAATTAAAGCTGTTGTGTGAATCACTTGTATTGTTTCTGTACGATCACAGCAGCAGAATAATACGATATTATAGCAGAACACTGTACTGGGTCATACTATTAAGTTACTGTATGTCATATACTAAATATAGCTGTGCATAAACGGTGCGCTATTTCTTTTCATTTAGCTTTAAATTAGTCCATCCAGGACATGAACGCATTTCATGCTTTACCGTTTGCTGGAAATCGTGTAGAGAGGGTTAGTGATCAGGTGACGTATGCTAATCGTGCTGATCGCTAATGTAAGCAGACAGTTACTTCAGAATAAAAAGGACAGCTTTTATCTTCAAATAAGATTACGATCTTCAGATCTGATCAATTTAACCGCTTAATAATATTATTATTAAGTTTGGAGGAAGCTGGCCGGTACCCTACATTTTACAGTATACGGTGAACTACGGAGTGCACTATTTCTCCAGGAGGGAGCGAAATGGAGCACAGCCGAGAGACTCGTTGCTAAGATACGCAGCAAACATATACACTAACCATACTGAGAGAGAAGCTGATATTACTGACTACAGGCCGACTAACCATGATGACCTCCTAAACGGAGAGCTCCCCGATGACCCACAGCCAGACCAGGGCAGGTCTGTGAGAAGTTTTGCTGGAGTTTAGGTGAAGTGGAGCGCCTAAACCGTCAGCAGTGTGTAAGCTGAAGAATGCCTCTACTGAAGAATTCACAGAAAATAGAAACTCTCGCAAAACTGCGGGAAAAAAAGGCTCAGAAAAGCGGAGTTCACCGCACCGTCTACTCAGTGAACGGAGATGAATACACAGGAGAATGGCTGGATAACAAAAAGCACGGTACGCTTTCCTTTAAATGACATAGTCCTTCACTTAATTTATCATTTGTTGGGCTGCGTTCAAAATCGCGTAGGCTGCTGGACCAGGTGTACTGCACTACACCCTTAGAACCTAATGAGTACGGAAGCCCGTTCCGACCTCACGGAATACATTACCTTTATGGCTGACGCTTTAGGTGACGCTCTTATCCAGAGCGACCTACAGGGCTAATTATATTACAGGTAGCCCATTTAGAAATGGTGTTAGGAGTCTTGCCCACAGACTCCCACATGTGGTGGTGGCTCCCTGCTGGGTAGTGGTGTTATCCGCTGACCTACACCAACCACACAGAATACATAAGGAATACATACATCAGTCTGCTATATGAGTAAATGAGAACCGGACTGCCACTTTGTGTCTAATGATTAAGCTTTACAATTATAGAATGAGGAGATAATAATGCTGGCCTAAGCTAGTCTACGCTGGTTTATGATGGTCTAGTTGGGTGTCAAAACACAATTTATGCTGGTTTTGCTGGTGAGTAATGCTTTTTTTCTAACAGGGTCGTTAAAATAATGAAAAATCTAATAATGAGATACAATATTATGTCATAATTATGACTTAGAATTTTAACAAATAACAACAACAACAAAACAACAACAATAATAATAACAACAACAACAACAATGATATTTGAACTTATAATTATGTCTTATGACCTTACAATTATGACTTGTGTTTCAGAATAATGACTTACTATCTTTATAATAATGAGATCATGTTTTACATCATAAATGGAAACTTTTCAAAATTACTCATTTATAATTATGAGAAATGATAAGCAATGTGTTTGTCATTATTGTAAAGTCAGCAGATAGTAAAGCACACGGGATGCCATGAATCTACTGCAAGATGTGCTCTTGATGGAAAGGCACATACAGAGCTTGAGTGGGAGTTTCACCACCAACCACAGGTTTCACACTACTCGTGCCCCCCAACCCTCACACACACACACACACACACACACACACACACACACACAAATACATATATACAAACCCACTTCCACCCCACTAACAGACAACAACACTAAACAACATAAACAGTTTTATTTTCAGAGGACGGGTGTCTGCCACGAGCCTTTTGCCTGTGGCTATATGCATAACCACACCTCCAGAGTCTCTTGGAGCCAGCCCCAGCCTTTGGAATCAGGCTTCCATGAATCAGAAAATATAAAACACCATTCTTATAGCAACAGTATCTACATTTAGAGCGAGTTATTCCTTTAGTCTAATGAAAAACTGCAGAACGCAACTCTAGATTTGAATGAACACTTCATTCTGAGTAGCTGATTCAGTCTTGTGTGTGAGGGTAACGGTGTAGTGTTTTCTCATCATGCTGATTATGCTAACTGCACTTCTCGTTTGTTAAGGTAAAGGAACCCAGCTGTGGAAGAAAGCTGGAGTCCTTTATGATGGAGATTGGAGATTTGGAAAGCGTGATGGTTTTGGCACACTGAGTAGACTTGTGCCTCTCTCCACTGAATATGTGCGGGTGTACTCTGGAGAATGGAAAAACGACAAGAAGGAGGTGAGGACCAATCGGGTGTATTTACATGTTGTCTTCGAGTTTAAATAGCACATACCCCAAATTTTCCTTTAATTCCCACCTGGAGCTTTACTTTGAATGTTTGTGAGGTCCATTTTATATACTCATCCATCTGTTAATGTGCCTTTAACACTGTTGTACTGTCTATGATTGAATTCTTTAACATAAATGGTTGAGGCTAAGATGCTGTAGGTTGAATTGGCAGGACTGAACTGGTGTCGGATGATTGTGGTGTTGGTGTGGGGGGGTGACTAATATATATGGGGGTATGTATATTTGTTTTTTAAAAATAGCGAGAAATATTGATAATATTGAAATATTGATGATATCATTCATTTTTATGTGAATAAATGTGTACATGGTCTGTTTAGGGTTTTGGGACACAGTTTTACAGTGCCACCTCATGGTATGAGGGTCAGTGGATGGACCACAAGCGGAGTGGCTCGGGCAGAATGTACTACCCCAACGGAGATGTTTATGAAGGAGAGTGGCTGAAGGACAAACCTCATGGGCAGGGCATACTGACACTTGGTATTAACCGCACAGTCAGAGACATGATTAAAGCAATACTCCAACCACTAACCTAATTCTCCCAGTGTCTCCCAAATACTAGAAAAGTAACTGATCAGGCAAGACGGTTGGTGTCTCATGTTTGATTCTTTAGCTGTAACACTGCAGCTACGAGGCAGATGCAACGTGGTGTTAACAGCTAGTGTGGTAATTACACACAGTGGTAACTACATTCCTAAATAGTAACCCACTTGCTTAGAAACATGTGGAGTTTATACGCAGTTTATATACAGTTAACAGGGCTTATATACAGTTTCTATGTTTCTTTTTGATATGAGTCATGATTTTAGATAACAATTGTCATATATTGACAATTATATTGACAATATATAGTTTTAATAGCAATTGTCATATATTGTTATGACAAATTATGTCTAGTAATAAAGCGATATAATTTTATCTTAATTGTCACGCATTACAAGTTAATGTACAAACACACAAACAGTATGGCATTGTGGCATTCTGTATTAATATCTATGGTATATACAAGGATTGGACAATGAAACTGAAACACCTGTCATTTTAGTGTGGGAGGTCTCATGGCTAAATTGGACCAGCCTGGTGGCCAATCAGTAAGAGCAGAGTGTGAAGGTTCAATTAGCAGGTAAGAGCACAGTTTGCTCAAAATATTGCAATGCACACAGCATTATGGGTGACATACCAGAGTTCAAAAGAGGACAGATTGTTGGTGCACGTCTTGCTGGCGCATCTGTGACCAAGACAGCAAGAGCCACGGTATCCAGGGTAATGTCAGCATACCACCAAGAAGGACGAACCTCCACCAGCATCACGTAGTGACCTGGCCACTATCCTGCAAGAAGAATGGCTTAAACTCCCTCTGACCACTGTGCAGGACTAGTATATGTCATTCCCAAGACGAACTGACGCTGTATTGGCCGCAAAAGGAGGCCCTACACCATACTAATAAATGATTGTGGTCTAAAACCAGGTGTTTCAGTTTCATTGTCCAACCCCTGTATAACAACAGCCATAAATACACAATGCCACACAATGCCATATAATAATTGCAACCAAAAATACTGTGCAGCACGTTGAAGTGAGTGGAGACCCATCCAAGGGTCCAGCTATATGCAAGCACTTCATAAAAATAAGTGAACACATCTTCTGCAGAGAACACACTTTTGCACACATACACAGGAGAAGAAATAAAACATAGATATAAAATAACAATGCAGATGTGTGGCCTTTGTAAAAGATGAGCTATCCAACGACAATATGCAATTTGACCACAGGTTCCAAAATGTTTGCATACGGCTATGCATAAATATGTAAATAAATGTATCATATACATGGCACCTGTGCCGTGCACAAATAAACACTCAGCATGTAAAAAGTGAAACATTAAAACATGCAGTTGCATGTTGCTTATATGCAGCTATTGCTGATTTGGGAGTTGTGTTATAAGCATTGCAAAAACAGTTCCAGAAGCTGAAAGCCTGAAGTTTGTCTGCTAAAAGATAACATTATGTTGTATAGTGTTGGAAACCAGTGAAACCTGCTGGACTCTGTCTCTGCGCTAACTCCACTCACACTCACTCTTTTCCTCTCTTTCTGAAAGCGAATGAGAACAAATACGAGGGCAGCTGGAAGAACGGACAGAAAAACGGACATGGGTGCTTTTTCTACCTGGACAAAGGGCAGCTATATGAGGGATTCTGGGTTGATGATGTTGCAAAGTGTGGGACAGTGTGTGATTTTGAAAGAGAGCGAGCAGCAATACCAACGACGTATCCCCTTCCCCAGGTAACCTTACCTTTGCCTTTAAAACTGCAATCCAGTGTTAACTGCATTCAGACTACAGGAGTCTAACCCCACCTATTCAGATTACAGGAGTCTAATCCGACCCATTCAGTCTACAGCACTTTAGTCCCATCCTTTCAGCCTATTATTTAAATGAGGCAATCCTCTGCTGTAATGTGTAGGGAAAGCCTTACACTGACTCGACCAATCAAATCACAGTACTCTTTATTAATGGCAAAACAGGTCACGAGAACAGAAATATTAACATTATACATTACAAAAAAGTTTAGAATCAGCTTTTTAATGTTATAATACACTAAAATACTGACTGTTATAAACTGCAGCCTTTCAGTTCAGCAGATACTCATGTGTTATTGCTTTTGTGTATAAGCTAAATAGCATTTAGGGCTGTTCGTAGAGACGCTTATTTTGGGTTACCCTTGGTTACAAACTGTTGTGTAACATGACAATAACTGTTATCACTTAAAGGTTGTAGAAGGAATTATTTATCAGGAAACTAGGACATTTTGAATGTTTGCTGATTTGTCAGAATCTTTGTTCTGCTTTATCCCATTTTCCTTGCACTAAACAATAAAATCACTATCCATAATTCCAGTGTAACATAAGTAAACACACTTTAGCTAGCTACATCTCAAAGATTAATGAGATATTTAAACAGTCATAGGTGTTTATGGTGGGCTAAAGTCTACAGTGGGGTGCGAAAGTTTGGGCAGCCTTGTTAATTTTCCTGATTTACCTTTATAAAGCATTGATTGTTTGGATAAAACAATTCCGTTAAATATATCATATAGGGGACAAACACAGTGATATTTGAGAAGTGAAATGAAGTTTATATGAATTACAGAAAGTGTGCAATAATTGTCTAAACAAAAGTAGGCAGGTGCATAAATTTGGGTACCAAAAAAAAAAACCTTAACTCAATAGATCCTCCTTTCGCAGAAATAACAGCCTCTAAACGCTTCCTATCGCTTCTAAAGAGAGTCTGGATTGTGGCTGAAGGTATTTTAGACCATTCTTCTTTACAAAACATCTCTAGTTCATTCAGGTTTGATGGTTTTCAAGCATGGACGGCTCTCTTTAAGTGACACCACAGATTTTCAATAATATTCAGGTCTGGGGACTGAGATGGCCATTCCAGAACGTTGTACTTGTTCCTCTGCATGAATGCATTAGTAGATTTTGAGCAGTGTTTAGGGTCGTTGTCTTGTTGGAAGATCCAGCACCGGCACAGCTTCAGCTTTGTCACTGATTCCTGGACATTGGTCTCCAGAATCTGCTGATATTGATTGGAATCCATGCGTCCCTCAACTTTAACAAGATTCCCAGTCCCTGTACTGGCCACACAGACCCACAGCATGATGGAATCACCACCAAATTTTACTGTAGGTAGCAGGTTATTTTCTTAGAGTGCTGTGTTCTTTTTCCTCCATGCATAACGGCCCTTGTTATGCCCAAATAACTCTATTTTAGTTTAATCAGTCCACAGAACCTTATTCCAAAATGGGCAGAGAAAAGGCTTCCTCTGCATCACTCTCCCATACAGCATCTCCTTGTGTAAAGTGCGCCGAATAGTTGAACGATGCACAGTGACTCCATCAGCAGCAAGATCATGTTGTAGGTCTTTGGTGCTGGTCTGTGGGTTGACTCTGACTGTTCTCAACATCCTTCGCTTCTGTTTATTCGAGATTTTTCTTGGTCTGCCACTTCGAGCCTCGACTTAGACTGTGCCTGTGGTCTTCCATTTTCTCACAATGTTTCTCACAGTGGAGACTAAAAGCTGAAATCTCTGAGATAGCTTTCTGTATCCTTCCCCTAAACCATGACGGTGAACAATCTTTGTTTTCAGGTAATTTGAAAGTTGTTGACTCCCATGCTGCGACTCTTCAGAATACCCTTTCTCATAATTGGAGTCACCTGTGTATAGAGGTCAAGGGTCACTGAACTTACCAAACCAAATTTGAGTTCCAATAATTAGTTCTAAAGGTTTTGAAATCAATAAAATGACAACAGTGCCCAAATTTATGCACCTGCCTACTTTTGTTTAACCAATTATTGCACACTTTCTGTAAATCATATAAACTTAATTTCACTTCTCAAATATCACTGTGTTTGTCCCCTATATGATATATTTAACGCATTTTTTTTATCCAAACAATCAATGCTTTATAAAGGTAAATCAGGAAAGGCTGCCCAAACTTTCACACCCCACTGTAAGTAACTACTCACAGCACACTATTTACTTTTTTATTTTATTTTTTATTTTAAAAGAACATGTCCCAGTCGATTATCACAGTATTTGGTATTTTGTTGATTTCTGTTTGGCGAGGATAGTAAACAAATTTTCCAAAACGCTGGTGCCTCTTCTTCTCACAGAACCTTCATTTTTTGTGCATTACATGATTAAAGCAATACTCCAACCACTAATCTAATTCTCCCAGTGCCTCCCAATTACTAGAAAATTTACCCTGGTGTAAGAAGCTATTTAACTGTTTAAGGTAATGCTAGCTTCTAATGCTAACAAGGATAATGCAACAAAAGTAGCTTAGCTAACAGCTTATCACACAAAAACGAGTTTGCTTTGTTAGAAACTGTAACGTGCTAGGCTACTGCTATCTACTACTAGAACAGCAGATCATGTAGATGATTTTTAGAATGATGTGGAACGTTAAATTAACTCTTGGTTGTTCATTTAAATACTGACAGGACGGAGGGACGGAAGTAGAAGAAGGGTATCAGTGCTGGTTAATATGTTGATAGGTTTGAAGAATACAAGAGTAATCCAGATTGGTGTGTTGTGTCCTCAGGTGCAGCTGAAGGATGTTGAGTCTGTTCTGATGGAGGGATTGGGTAACTGCTCTCTGGTCCTGGGGGATGAACAGCTGAACCATTCAAATAGGATTACATCTGAAAACTCTCCCCAAAAAACTTGAAATCAAACAGAAAGGAAGGAGAAGAATTGTCATCTACAGATGGGACAATATAAAACGTTACCCGTTTGTTACAAGTAAATTTGTCTTGCATCGCAGCAGCTCCAGTAGCGTGGGAAACATTTACCTAATCAGACAATCACATATGGCACCTTGATGAGCTATCCAACAACAATATGCAATTTGACTACAGGCCCCAAAATGTTTGCATACGGCTATACATAAATATGTATATAAATGGATCATATACATGGCACCTGTGCAGTGCACAAATATAAAGTCTTGTCATGGGGTTGTTGTAACTCAGCAAATAACACCACTACCCGCCAGGGAGCCACCACCACATGTGGGGGGCTGGGGTTCGAATCCTGGTCTGGGTGACTATGCTGTGCTACACCAATAAGAGTCCTTGGGCAAGACTTCTAACACTACATGTAATATGACTACCCTTGTAAGTCGCTCTGGATAAGAACATCAGCTAAATGCCATAAATGTAGAAAGTGAAACATTAAAATTGCTCTGATTATGCATTCCTAAAGGAGGTGGGCATGAATCAGGAGGGAGATCAAAGTCATTTGTTTTTCTGTTGATAAGAAAATTCTGGTTGCACCAATCTACCACCTATTAACACCATCGTTGGAATAAATCATCCATAGCTGTCCTCAGAGCTTTAAACATAGACTCGTCAGAGTATGTAAAAATAAAAAAAGTCGATTCATAATCTGTACCTTCATTTGTATACCATGTAAACAGAAGCAGATAACTTTCTGACGCTCTTCTACTTTCGTTCTCTGCACTCTATATAGGCACTGAATAACATATTTAAAAACAATCCGTAAAAGCTTATATGAGCATTAAGTTGTAAATTATATTGTAGTTACGCAAAGACCTTTAAACTAAAGTTTTAATCCTTTTTTCAATAATGGAGTTTATATGGCTAGACTATTAACTCGCCTGTATTTCTTTAGAACACAACTACACTGTAAGTTAATGTGAAATTCTCCCAGCACTACAGTTGAGTCCTCAGATTACAGCTTTGTAAACATGTGTTTACTGTTTAGCTTGCAAACAAGTTCTATAAGTAAACATTAGTCCCAGTGGACAATTATTACACAAAAAAACATTTTAGCTGTGATTTTTATTACTTTTCTAAAAAAAAAAAAAACATGTTTTCTCAGTCTAATTTGTGTGATGGGGTTGACAGATGCCTAAATGGATCAAAACACCAGCTTTTTAATCTTGACCCTTTTACTTAAATTGCAATAAATTCCATTTTTTATTGTTAGAAATTGATATATTCTGTGGTAAAACTTCATCGCATGGTGCAGGTTTAACACATTTCAAACTATCTTAATGAGCTGATGAGCCCATTGTAGTTGAACATTGGCCAGTGTGTTAATAGCAAGGTGCAGTGAATTATCAGATTTCGAACAAGACATGATAGCGGAGCACCTGGACTGAGCTTGTGCCTGGCGAATGTGCAGGCCACACCACTATGCCATACACAAACCCCATCATCAGCCAGAAATGAGAAAACTGGTATAAGAAAGTAAAAAAAGCCCACACTTGGTATGGAATTCAGTTTTATTTGATCAAAAATGTAAAGAATATGATAAATTTATGAAAAAGCCATTACAGCTCTTAGCTAATCCAGTACAGAATAAAACCGTACAAAAGTGGCTCAAAAACATTGCTCATGAAAACAGCTTGCTAATATTTGTGTCTAATTATATTTGGTCGTACAAAATTACTAAACCATGTAAACAGCCAAGACCACTGATGTTTTCAGATAAACCTTCCCACAAAGAACTTCAGAGCAGCGCTAACACCGCTAGATAATTCAGACAGGCAGCATATACTCATTCTAAAATGTTAAAATAAATGAAATGTCTGTTCAGTCAGATTCTCCTCACACACAGAGGAGATTCAGAAAGTACAGATTCAGTTAGCCTGATCATTTAAGCCAAATAATTAAGGCCAGGACATCTGGGATAAAGATGGTGTAAAGCTTCCTTACTATTAGCTTATCAGGCTAACTGAACAATTCTGCACTGCTTCATTCACAGCCCTATGAGGTCTGTTTTTCAAAATAAAAGTCTTGAACGCATTATCAAAAAAGATAATGCACACATTCATTTTCCATAAAGTGCTCACCAGATCAAATCTTATTCTATCAAAATTCGATACAAATGTGTGACAGGAAAATAAAAATATTAGTTAGGAACTTTTTTGGCACTAATATTTGTAACAGTAAAATACTGTGGGGCTCAAAATGAACTCCATGAAAGCGCATTTGATCTAAGGAGCAATCATAAATTAAATACAAACAAAAATAATGAAATATCTTTTTTTTTAACAAAAGTGGCTTCAGTCTTGTAACAGCTTCATTCTGCTGTATGAACTCGCACTACTCAGTGACCCCTTTACAAACAATGCAGAAGCATACTCCTTAAAACCAGAGCATGCTTAATACTAATAGCCTTACAGACGATACAGTACGGTTAATGCCATCAATCACAAGGAAATAAAAGAGCATCTGGTGAATTAAGAATGTTTTAAACAGCAGAATGGGTGTGTTATTAGATGTAATAAAGCATTTCAGTGCATGCAGTCACTGCTGCGTCTGTAAACATGATCATCATAACTGTAACAGCAGCAGCAACAGTGTAGAAAGCTGCGTTCACATTACAAAACTACAGCAGCGCAAAACTTTCATGAAGCTCAGTACACAACTAAATATGACTTCTTATTTTTAAAACAGGGCACGACCACATTGGAGTTCCTGGCACAGCTTCAAGTAGTGAAGACATAAATGATTCATAGTTAAATGGGAATTCTGAATCAATGATTCTGAGGTTGACAGATGTTAGAGTGGTTAGATTCAGATTGGTTTGGTCTAAAATTGTTCATGGTAGAGATGCCTTTATAGTTGTGATGATAGGAAACAGGGATCACTGTGTCACAACATAAACATAGCCAAAATGCCAGTCAACCTACATGTCTTCTGAGTTTTATATGTAATGTTAATTATAGTAAAATAGCACAAAATCTGAAAATATATTTTTTAGGGGGGCATTTTTTTTTTACATGCCCTGCATGTACACCACAAAGGCTTAGACCAAAAAGCTTTGTTTTCATTTTATCCATTCAAATATGCTTAACTAAAAATAGTAAAAGTTTTAATGTTGTGGGAATGAGTAATGATGAAACCAGCTAATTTAAAGTCATTCTGTAAGGAATTAAACCTGACATTTAAGACATAAAAAATTAAGAAATAAAATCCTGACTGGAGCACAGCTTTGATGTTTCGCATGGCTGCATGAACAAAACTGACGTTTGTGCTTGAATTTCTTCATGGAACGTTGGGATTTGAGTAGTGAGGCCTGGAATGTGAACGCAGCCTCAGACTCCAACGCACAAAAACAACACAGAACATTTGTGTTTAAATATTCACATGCAGAAACAAAGAGATACAGTACAGTTATAAAACAGCCTCACATCTGCTCTAGTGCAGCTGGATTAGGTTCTCACAGGAGTTTGTGTGATGTAACGTGTGGGGGATCTGATTGGGTGATTGGTTTGGGATAAAGTATCTGTAATTTCTCTAAAATTTCCTCAAAAAGGCCCACGATCATATCACAATCATATCAGTATTGGCAATGAACTGGCCCCTATTCACTGAGGAGTTGCTCCCAGTTTCCCTTTGGTGTTTTGCAGGCATGTTTTTTATATTATGGGAAACAGGAAGTGGACAGGCCCTGCATTACCCTGCTCTAAACTGATCTCAAATTAGGACATCTTAAACTACATGATTAAGGTCTATAATCAATTGTTGTATCTAAAAGTAACCGGCTGATAAAAACTCCTGGACCTACTGCCAGACAGAACTGCCAGTTACACATTTGAATGTTTAATTGTTCTGGGCTCCTTTGCTGTTGTATAAAAGCAGCCATGACATTTCACCACATCACACCAGCTCCAGCGTTCTACCTAACCCAGCTACGACAGGGCTTCAGCGCCCGGAGGGTTACTGCGATGCTGGAGAATGCAGGACCGAAGCTTCTCCTCTCTGGTCCAACTCATTCTGAAGATCCTCCAGCTCCTCCAGCTCCTGGAACTGGCGGTCAGTTTTGTGGCTGACCAACGAGCGGTAGAAGTGGACGGCGAAGATGATGAAGACGAGGCCGAAGGGCACCATAATAGAAGTGGAGGTGATTGCAGCGGCCACTCCGGCAGGCATCGTACCATTCTTCTGCTGCCGCGGCCGAACAGGAAGGAACTTCACCCAGCACAGGAGCACCACCTCAGCCAGAAAGAGCAGCGTGCCGATGACCGTGGAGAAGGCCCAGGCCAGCTCAATGTGCCGCTGCATCCGCTCGTGAGGAGACTCGCGCACCGAGTTCAGGTTGTGGACGTTGCTGACTGCCTCAATGTTGGGCAGGATGCAGGTGCTGATCATTAAAGCAAAAAGATGAACAGCTACCAGCACGGTGGTGCAGGCGCTGAAGGCTATCAGCAGGCCAGGGGGGTAGTCATGGCTGGTGTCCAGCTGGACCTCCACCATCGCGACCTAAACACAAACACAGACACTGGATGGATCTCAGTCTCCCTACATAGTGCACTATTCATTTAGACCATGAAATAGTCCACCTGCACTCAAACAGTGTGGTTTATATACATAATGGGGAACTTTACTGATTTCCTGCATTATCAAATGGTTGAGATGTACACCGAGTGGTTTGGTGTGAAATGCTCTCTAAAAGCTCCCCCACAGAGAGAGTTATGAAATGAAATGCTTGTGAACAAACTGCCTGATCCCTGATACAATTTTTAGGCAAAATTTAGAAGACCAATTCATGGTTCTTCCAACTTCCGCTGTGGGTGGCAGCTTTTCCAGTAGCAATTTGCTCAGAAGTGCCCCTAGGCATGTGTGCGTGAATGAGTATGCCTGTGAGTCTGTGATGGACTAGCGAGCTGTCCAGGGTGTTTCCTGCCTAATGAGGGCTGGGATAGCCTCCAGCACCTAACCTACCCCCAATGAATATGCTGCTTAATGAATTAATTAATGGATAAACAAATGAAAGATTTCTTTATCATCTACATTACATATCTGAGCTCAGTAGACATGTGTAGACGGTTTTAGTTAGCAGATAAAATGGCTTTATTTGTGTTGATTACACAATCCCATCACTACCACTGTAAAGAAATCTGAATCTCTACAAAGAACCATTTTACACCAAACCATGCTGAAGGACTTTATTCAGTAGGAATTTTGAAAAATCGGTGGATTCCTCCTTTAAAGGTAATGCTGAACAGCTAGAGGATTCTCTGCAGGATTTGTTGCAGCATCTTGTGTGTGTATATATATATATATATATATTCGCTCGGAGCTCGAATGCATCCCTGCTGAGACACAAACACATGCTGCAGTGTCACTCCAAACCAGCCTGACTGTCCAGTGACCTCATTGTACATGCAGACAATCCTCGGATGTGTCCATTTAATAAATTGAGATCACCTACCGCAGTAACATAACCCCAGCTCAGCACGTGTGAATGCAGAGAGCCGGGCTAGAGAACAGCCCCTGTAATCCCTGCTCTGCGTGATGATGAGGTGGTCAGCCAGTGTTGTGTTTACTCACCATGGCGAACCCCGACAGTAAAGCTGATGTTCTGCTGGAAGCCTTTAGCTTCGCTCTGCTCAGGTACAGCTTCCTCCAGGTCAGAGCCTGCAGGGAGTGCTCGCTGCTCATGGCCAAAATAGTCCCTCTCTCTTCACCTCCCTCTCTCTTTGAGCCGCACGCTTTAATTACAAGATCTGAATGCGCGGAGAGCCTCAGTCTTATCGGCTTTAGCACAGACAGCCCTGCAACGCGTAGAGGGCTGGACTCTACGTTACCCAGAGTGCACCGCGAGACTAACGTCCTGCCAGCGCAAACATCAATACGGTATTATATTTCCTACCCTATATAAATCAATGCAAATGTATGCACGCACATACTGCAGTGCACAGCAATGGCTAATATAGCGTGGCCCTGCATTCGTATGGGTAGAAATGCGCACGTGCTGAAAAGCTGTATTGGCGCTATTTTGGCGTTTTGTGGCATGCGCACTTGAGATGTACGATTTGAACAGTTGAGGGCTGTTCATGCTGCGAAAAGATTGGAAAGTGGATACAAGCTCGTCATAAAGGTTGATTATTAATGATTATTATGCATAAAGTATTAGAATATGCGTGTGGTGATCAGGTTTAGCAAATTTCCCATGGGTGCATACATAAACGTATTAAAAACCATAAAAATGTTAATGCAAACGCTAACCGCTAATAGCATACACACAAGTACAGCTTTTAATATTCATGTAATCATTCATAACAGCTACAGCAAAGTACAAGTCCTGCAATATAAAAGGTACATATTGTGCTTATCCACTGTCTCTCTTTCCTTTAGTGTGTTGTAGGGCGTTTTGTGCATGTCCAAAGTGCACGCCACAAGGAGAAACTCGCTTAGAGAAGCCACTTTGCTTAGCTGCATAAAACACCTAGTTGTAATTTGAAAGCCTTCTCTCTGTTACATGGTGACATCATCACATAACACAATCCTGCCTGCCTACCAGCAAGCTTGGCACACCCTCACACAACAAACAGAGAACTAAAACAGTATAGTAGGGGTGGAATCGCTTTAGTGGTTGACCAAGCAGAACAGAGTGGGTGAGCTAATCAGTACATGCTGGGCTAGGTTCAGACTGCTAGCTCAAAGCTGATATTTGATACATCCACATTGTACGCAGATTAATTTTTGATAGTGTGGACAGCAAAAAAATTTTTGCTGCATTTGCGACACTTACAACGCACAAAGGGCCCAAAATTGAAAATATAAACATAAGCATATATATAACATAAGTAATATAAAAATAAGCATAATACATTCCCTTTAAAACGAACATAAACAGACCAAACAAGCCCAACTAAGGAGCAAATAATATATAAATCGAATAAACACAATAAAGAATGGGGAGGATTAATAAAGAGCCAATGAGAAATAAGGTCTAGAGATGCGTGAATATCTGTATATATATGCAGGTATAATATAATATAATATAATATAATATAATCTTTATTTACTTATCTTCTGAGGAGCTTATTCTTCTTTCTTCCATTCTTCTTTGTGGGGCCTGCTAGAGCCTATCCCAGCACTCATTGGGCAGAAGGCAGGCAATACCCTGGACAAGCTGACACACAGACATACACATTCACAATTTAGCTAATTTAGCATATTTAACATTTAGCATGTGTTTGGATTTGGGGTGGAAACCTATGCACATGCAAAGCAAACATGCACACACAGAAAGGACCATTGCGGTCCCCCCAGCAGTTGAACCCAGGTCCTTCTTTCTGGGAGGCAACAGCTCCACCCTTTATAATATAATATAATATAATATAATATAATATAATATAATATAATATAATAAAAAAAATACATAATATTAAAAAATGGTATAGTGTATAGGTGTGTGTATATATATATATATACATATATATATATATATATATATATATATATATATATATATATATATATATATATATATATATATATATATAATGTATAGGTGTATATGTATACAGGTGTATATGTATATATGTGTGTAGATATGTATATATGTGTAAAGGTGTATTTCCCCTTTAATTCTAAAAGAAAGAAATACAGCTTTGTGGGCGGGGTTATTAAACTTCTGTTTGTGAATATAACATTAGGCAAAAAAACTAACAAAAACAAAACAGTATCAAAATCGTGACAACCATATAGTGGAACTGTATTTGCCTTCTGAGTGGGGCCCCTTACCGACCCCCTCAAAGCGAAACGCGTGACGCAATGTTTTGGTTTGGCTGGCCGTGACGTCACATGGGCCACTACACGAAAAGATGGTTCCTACTTAGTTTAGACAGCGTGTTTTGGTTTGCTTTGCTATATCCCTCAGCAGCAGATCGGACAGCTGGAGAGCTGTGATGGAGGTCTTCTCGGCTCTGCGGGGCTGAAGGAGCGGAGATGTTGATGATGATGACGATGGTGATGATGATGATGGAGCCGTGTGAAGAGTCCGGCCGCAGGCTGGTCTGTATCTGCAGCTTTAGCCACAGACACAGCATGCACGCGCGCTTTACACTGGGACACGAGAGAGCGAGTGAGCGTGAGAGAGAGACTGAGAGTGTGTTGTTAGTGTTGGTGTCGTTAATGGCCTGCGTTTCCGCGGCTCAGCAGTCTTTGGAGTGAATATCAGCGCGTTTTAGCCGCGTGCACGCTCGCTAGCTGCTCGCGCTCAGGCTCAGGCTGCTTGCTGCATTTGACTCGATGTAAACAAACGGGAACAGAAATCCATCCGCCGCGGCACAAAGAGCTGCAGCAGCGTGTCCGGACAGGAGTGCAACATTTCCATGCATTCATGCAAAAGTTGCAACCCAGCCAAGACAAGCTCGAGCTGCTTCATTTCCCTGGTTTAGTTTGTAACGTCTGTGCACGCGGAGTGAGTGCAAAAGGCAGAAGGCCTGCAGGGCGGCATGGATAAGGACTACAAACAGAGCAGAAACGTGCGCGGGTGCTGGCCTCCACGTGCCTGAGCAGGCTGCAGTTTTAATATCAATATTATTATTGTTATTATTATAATTATTAGCATTGTTGTTCAGTTCATTTCATAAACCCGGAGGGGGAAAAATCACAGCACCCATTAAAAGTTACTGTAAGTTCCTGGTAGTGTCCAAAAGTCACTATACTGGTATTTATAGTTTTCCTGATGGGTTGATATCACAGTGTAAAAGTTTTATGTGTTTAACAGGTGTTCTTCTGATTCAACTGGGGCTGATTTAAGATTCGTTTAATGGCTTCCTCATAGGGTTTAAAGGTGTCCTGCAGAAAATTAATGGGATCTGATTGTGACCATTAAGCCAGTTCCTGTTAGCCTAGAAAGCAAAGCCATCAGGTTTTTGGTTCTGGTGGTCTTTTTTTTCAGCAGGGAAGTGAGCCTGCCATATGTTTAAAGGGAAACGGAAGCAACCTTTCCCTAATCCATGCATAATTAAACTGTTAGGACATAAACAAAGTCATTCAGAGTTTGTTGTGGCTGACAAGGGTCATAGTGGTGATGATAGGAACCAGATGTCCCTGTCTAAAAGCTCCATCACAGCAGGTTATTACCTGAAATGCTTATGAAAAGGCTGCCTGATGTTTGAGACACTGTTTTATGATATCTTTAAAAACACTTTTGGCTTTAAACTCCTTTTATAATAGATAGATACATGCAGGGCGTTGTGAGGCAAACTAGTTCCCAAATATTTTTTTTCTTTTCAGACTTCTCACTATTTTACCATCATCAGCATTACATATAAAAACTCAGATGACGCGTGTAGGTTCACTGGTGAGATTAGGATAATAAATAAGATGGCGATATTTGTGCTGCAGACCCCTGGTTCCTGTCACCATCGTAAAGAAGCCTCTATCAGATAGGATATTCTATTATGAACCATTTCACACCAAACCGGTCTGGATGGTTTCTTTACACTGAAGAACATGCAGAAATGTAGAAACGTTAGTGGAATCGCCCCTTAATACACACTGCAGTGCTTATAATCTGTTTTTACCTGTCTGTTTTCTTTCGGTTTCTACGCACATAGCGCACCGTCTGCAGGAGGATGTATGATGAAAACGAGGATTTGTCTGATGTGGAAGACATTGTGAATATTCGAGGCTTTGACCTGGAGGACAAACTGCAGAGTGATCGCTACAACAACAGCTTTGTGCACTTTATGGAAGGCAAAGGTAGGAGTTCCCTGTGCAGTGTTTTCACAGAACGCCTTTTTGTGCTACACCTTAAAATAAAACATGGGGAAAACGCTCTAATGCTGTGATTTATCTCATAGATTTCACCTACGAGTATGTACAGAGAGAGGCCCTCCGCACGCCCCTGGTGTTTAAATCCAAAGAGGGGCTGGGGATCAGGTAACCATCGCAACACCTGAGCAGAACATACTGAAGACTGAGCATGCTTCTCAGACTGACTGTGATCTTGCTTTATTTCAGGATGCCTGAGCCCGAGTTTACCGTGAGTGAAATTAAAGGACTGGTGGGTAAGTGTGCAGATTTCTCTCTGTTTGTTTTCTTCTAATTCTCTTCAAACGTTCCTCTTAGTGGTACACGTGTAGCAGGATGGACTGTAAGGTAAAACTATGAGATACACAGTGGGGAAACCCCTGGGTTGTAATATTTAGTTAATTTCTATGTAATATAATAACCATGCTGGCGGCTCTGTAGGTAGCACTGTCACCTCACTGCCTAGGTGTGATTCCAGACTGGGGCATCTGGCTTCTCCTCTGTGTGGAGTTTGTATGTTTTCCCCACCTCTGTGTGGGTTTTCTCCCACAGTCCAAATGTGTGCTATCAAGTGTACTGGAGTTGTTAAACTGCCCTTAGGTGTAAGTGTGTGAGCCCTGTGATGGACTGGGTGTTTCCTGCCTCCTGACCAATGAGGGTTGGGATAGCCTCGGGGGGATCAGGTAACCATCCTGTGGCCTGGAAAGATAAGCTGCTTAGAGAATGAATGAATGAATGAATAGGTAAATAATAATCATGCTGGTTCTATTACCCTGTAAGTATTATAGTAATACTCTTAAGTTCAGTTTGAAACAAAGGGGTTAAAATCTATGGCCGTCAGAAAATGATGCCATCAGGCTTTTGTTTTTTTGTTGCTGTTTTCGACCAAATAAAACCCAGATTCTTGGACCAGTTCTATTCAGGGTTTTTAGAAACTTGCTATTCAAGGAACCAGCTTATATATGCACCAGAGTTTTAATTAGAACCGGGAAATGTCACAGGATAAGAACAGTAGAGGGCAAAGAGCATAGAGTACTTGTAAGCATTCGTTATGTGTGTTTTTATCTGGAAAGCGAGCATGAAACAAATATTAATGGTAATATAGAAGTCAGACCACTCAGTGCTCTTTGAGGGTGGCACCATTGTTGTGTTCTCTTTCTTTAACAGCTGACACGCCACAGATATTTTTGGTTTTGTGCTGAAAAACCTGCTATTTTTTGTTTTTAGCTGGGAACAAACTTTTCGAGTTGGAAATGAGCAGAACAATTCAAAAAAAGGTTCTCAAACTGGAACGGACCCCATTCACCGTTGGTTGAAAAGGGCTATTTGTATATTTGGAAGGGGCCAGTCAAGCAGGCTCTCCCTGTGGCTAGGACCTGGACGGAGACCTTACACGTTACATTAACTACCAGCACGATTAAGAAGTGACAGAGGAATCATCTAGTCACGCTTTGATTTAAAAAGTCTGGTAAGGCAAATGTCACATTAGTCCTTCTGGAGGTTCCAGATACTGCTCTGTGCTGTGAGTATGAGCCATATTCTGAGCCGGTTTTTATGGATGTTGGGAATAGAAAACGTGGTGGCACTGTGCCAGGATTCTTCACTGAAGGAATGACTGAACATCTACCTTCAGCACCAGATCCAGATCAGATCACCATGTTTGCATTTTAAAGCAGGCTGGTATATAACATGCGAAATGAAATCTCATCTTGGCGTTTTCACTATACAATAATGGGGACGGCCAGTGATAATAATTAATGATTAAATCTAAAAATTGCCTGAAAAAGTGACCAGCTTTTTATTTAGACCAGCTTAGGGTTGGGCATTTTGGGCATGTTCGACTGCTGTGTGTTAAACTCCAGAAGAGCAGGATGTTCAGGTGACACAGGGTTACTGCACTGCAGTTTATTCATTTTACTGCATTTTATGACTTCCCATGATGCTATATTGCTCTGTAACTACTGTGTTATCCTGAAATTAGCCTCAATATGCATATATTGCATTGGCAGACATGTATGTGGAATTATCGGATGTCTAATGTGAAGCCGTCTGTGTTTTCATGCAGCTCTGTGTTCTGTTTAAGCTGCTGGAGGACTTCATGATTGATCGAGCCGCTCTCACAGGCCTGTTCCCAGGGGGACGAGATATGTAGTATGCTTCCATCTGATGATGAAACTGCTGTGTTCTGTGCTTTTGCTGAAAGAGGTTTTATTTTAGTTCTTCCACAGTTTCGGTTAATAGCATAGTCGTAATTGGTGCTTTACATGTTGAAACGCAGTGGAAAAAACTCGCTTCGTCTACAGCAGCAGGCTGGCACCCACCACCTGAACCGACAGCTTTCACAGAGCTGACAGTGTGTGAGGGGTGAGATAATGTACCATGCTTTCATCTCAAGTCTTTGAGGTGTGAGTCTTGAGACGGTTCAAGTCTACGTTGAGTTTTGGGTTCTTGTGGTTCAGGCCGGCGTTAAGTGTGTAGGTGCAACTCGCGAATCGCGAGTTCAGAGCCTAGAGTCTTTGTGGTGCGTGTCCGTGCCAAGTCTCTGGTCTCTGAGGTGCTGTGTCCTAGTTAAATATCTAGGGTATGAGTTAAAGTTGAGTCTGGTGTTATAAATGTGTGAGCCTCAAGTCCACGAGGTGCAAGTCCAAGTTGAGTCTCATGTCTCTGCGGTTTCAGCCAGAGCTGAGTATCTAGTCATAAGGGTGTGAACGAATTTGTGAGGGGTGAGTCGAATCTCGAGTCTCTGAGAAATGTGTCAGAGTTTCAAGTCTCTAAGTTGCGAGTGCAAGTTGAGTGTCTAAGCTCTGAGGTGCAAGTCCAAGTTGAGTGTAAAGTCTTGTGGTGCAAGTCCGACCCCGAGTCTCTGGGGTACGAGTTCTTGTTAAGCCTTGTGTCCTGCATGTGGGAGTCTCAAGTCTCAGAAGTGCGATTCTGAGTTAACTCTTGTGTCCCTGACGTGCGTCTGAGGCAAGTCTTCAGTCTCTGAGGTTCCAATCCCTGGGGTACAAATTCAAGTCTCGTGTCATTTGAGAAGGGGGTCTCGAGTCTCTGGGGTGCAAGTTGGAGTCGAGTGTCTGAGGTGCAAGTGTGACTTAAGTCTCTGAGGTCAGGGTCAAGTCTTGAGTCTCTGGGGTATAAGTCGGAGTCAGTCTTGAGTCTTTTGGAATGTCAATTTGAGTTGATTCTGAAGATCCACTGATAGTAAAGGGGGAATAATGTACACACAAACGTAACATGTCCAGGTTTAAACATTTTCATTTTGCCGCTTAGTTTTCACATACAGTAAAATGATAATGTTTACAACACATGTAACAATGGTTATGTTTCATCGTTTCAACCTGAGTGACCCTTAAACTCCATAGAGCTTTTCCTTTGTGTCGCTGCCCTCTGCTGGGAAGATGGAGGAAATGGAGCTAGTCACAAACATGCGTGTCTCTGTAAAGGCTGATGTTATGATATTAATAAGGATGTTTTTGTCTCTGTGCAGGAAGCAGGCGGACAGTAGACGTGATGGACGTCATCACTCAGAAGGGCTTGGAGATGAGCATGGCTCAGTTTGTTCGTTACTACGAGACTCCGGAAGAGGACAGAGAGAAACTGTTCAACGTGATCAGTCTAGAGTTCAGCCACACGAAACTGGAGAACCTCATCAAGAGACCTGCTGTGGTACACAAACAACACTCTGCTTCTTTTAATGAACAGAACACATTTTCTTCATTTTATCTTTTTTGTGTAATTAAGTGTGTGACAATATACAAAGTCAAGTCACATTATTATGACCACCTTGTACTTTCGCTTTCTCTGGGCTCACCCATCCATGTGGAAGGCTCTCTTAACCAGTTTGGGTATAAATCCATACTTTCAGATCACGTACACCCATGCATGTTGATTGTCTCTCTTTGGACGGATGGGATCTTCCAGCAAGACAATGAGACATGACACATGGCTAGAAATGTCCCATATTGGTTGGAAGAACATGATCAAGACTTTTAAGTACTACCCTGGCCTCCTAATTCCCCAGACGGACCCAATCGAGAATCAGTGGGACCGCCTTGATTGTCATGTTTGCTTTTTGGAACTTTGGGATGCACTGGAGTCAGCATGGCACCAGATACCTGTGACAACCTACCAGGACCTTATTGAGTTACTCCTAACCTGTCTAGCTGCTGTCCGTGCTGCACACAGCAGTCACTCGGCGTATAAGTACTCAAATGTTTCATGGTTTCTTTCATGGTTGATACATTTTTCGGTTCTGAGGTGAAGATTATATTTTCTGTATTGAAGTATTGGTTCTGCAGAGCCGGGTTCTAAGCAGGTTGTTTTAGAATCTGGCATTGGTTTAGCTGTGATCACAGTAAATCTAAGGTGTGTGGTATGTTTTCAGGTGGACCTGGTGGATTGGGTGGACAGCATGTGGCCACTTCATCTCAAAAAGAGACAAACTGAAGCCACCAACGTCATATCAGAGATGAAATACCCCAAGGTCCAGAGGTATGGCCCACAACAGGAGGCTGGACTGGGTTTTACTTTAATTGCACTTTTCAATTTTTTTCTCTCTGTCTGTCTCTCTCTCTCCCTGTCTGTCTCTCTCTGTGTAGGTATTGTCTGATGAGTGTTAAAGGATGTTACACTGACTTTCATATCGACTTTGGTGGAACCTCTGTGTGGTACCACGTCTTCAAAGGAGAGAAGGTGAGTGTGAGGACTGTCCTGTCATTGGAGACGTTCTGCCATAAATGTTTATGCTCATGTTTATTTTAAGGAAGTTGCAATTACTTAACATCCCATATGTCACTTTCTCTCTCGCTCTGTAGGTGTTTTGGCTGATCCCCCCGTCCTCGTGTAATCTGGAACTGTATGAGCAGTGGGTTTTATCAGGGAAGCAGAGCGACGTGTTTCTGGGCGATCAAGCAGAAGGTTGTCAGCGAATCACCCTCAAACAAGGTCATACGTTCTTTATCCCTTCAGGTTAGTATTGAAAACTAACACATTACAACACATTACAACAGACAACTCTCTCTACGGCAGTTTGTGTGCCTCAGAACAAAGCAGCAGCAGAGAAAAACAGGCTCTGTGGTATATGTGTGTGTGTGTGTGTGTGTGTGTGTGTGCGTGTCTACGTGTGTGTGTGCGAGCAGGGTGGATTCATGCTGTTTACACTCCAGAGGATTCGCTGGTGTTTGGTGGTAATTTGCTCCACAGCTTTAACATCCCCATGCAGCTCCAGGTGTATGAGATCGAGAACAGGACTAAAGTAAGCAGCTTTCAGCTTTTATACTTCAACAAATGATCTCTCTCTGGTAGTTAATGGCAGTGGTGGTGATAATGGAATGGTGATGGTGCTGATTTTGGTGGAGATGATAATAGTGGTAGTGTTGGTAACGGTAGTGGTAATGGGGTGGTCATAGTGGTGACCATAATGGTGATGGTGCTGGTTATAGTAGTGGTGGTAGTAATAGGGATGAAAGTGATACCTGCAGTGGTGATAATACTGGTGATGGTCAAGTATATTGACGCACACAAGGGATTTGGTGTTGCCTGTTGGTCTCTCTCTAGTACAGTACCAATATACACATAACTAACTGACAGTCCACAATATACACTATGACTCCACATAAACACAATAAATACATACATTTACAACATACAGTCTACACAGTCCATACAATATACAAGCAATAAACAAACTATATATAAATAAACAAACTATTAACAAACTAGTTGAGTGAGTGTGGTGAAGATAATGGTAGTGATGATAATGACGACGAGAATGGCTGATGGTTGTAATGAGCTGACTGTGATGGTAATTCAAGCTTGGTGATGGTAATGGTGGTGATAATGGTAATGCGGAGGTGATATGGTAACGCTGCAGTGATAAACATGATGATAATGTGGTGGTGGTTATGGTGATAACAGTAATGAGGCGATGGTGGTATGATCATAAGAAGAGATATTGGTAGCATGGCAATAATGGTGATGATAATGTGATGGTAGTATGGTCATAAGTGATAATGATAGCTTGGTGGCAATAATGGTGATGATAATGTGATGGTAGTATGGTCATAAGTGATAATGATAGCTTGGTGGTAATAATGGTGATGATAATGGCAATGAGATGGTAATTGTGGTGATGGTAGCAATAATTTGGTGAAAATGTGGAAGTGCTAATGGTAATGTGGCAATGATAAAAGTGATGATGGTAATAGGATGGTGATTATGGTGATGATAATGGGAATGTGGTGATGGTGATATTGGTGGTATGGAGTTGGAAATGGTAACGTGGTTTTTGATAATGTAGTGATGTTCAAAATGGTAACAATGGTGACAATGATAGCATTGAATTGCTAATGGTAATAACGGTAATGGTGCTGGTGATGATAATGGTATAACGGTGACATGACGGCAGTGATAAAGGACCGGTGTAGCTGTACTAACAATCTGGAAAATGTGATGGTGGTGCTAATAGTTATAGACTGTATAGATGTTTATGTTTATAGAAAAGAGTATGTAACCGACAAAGTACAGACAGTGAGGATCGTGATTGAGTGAGGGTAAAAATGCTGTAAGTTTGATTTCACTAAAGTCTCACTTCAAACGCTGGTGCTGAATGTTCTGCTTGTTCACTCAGGTTCACTCCAAGTTTCGCTATCCGTTCTTTTATGAGATGTGCTGGTACGTGCTGGAGAGATACGTGCAGTGCCTGACCAAGCACTCCTACCTTAGTGAGGACTTCCAGAAAGAGGCTAAACTGACTGGTAAGAGAGAATGGAGGAAAGAGGGGATGAAACAGCATAAGAACTAATGAGTGAGTGTGGAAGCAGCTGAGGGAGTGAATAAGCGAGCAAGGGAGTATATAAGAGAGTGGGAAAGGAAGTGAAATGTGACTTCTGGACTTTTATCCAAGTTGAGAACAATCTTTTAAAGAGTAATTTTGTAAATAAATTCATATAGAGGCGTCACCAGTATTTGTATTTGTCTTAAAGTCACATTTCTAGAATTTAACCATAAACCTGTAATTCAGACGATCTGATCTACAAAGTTATTACAATACACATGCAATCAGGTGGGTTACTTGACACTGGAAATGTGTGAACTGCATTGTGGGTGATGTTCTATCAGGTCTAAAGCTTAGTCTCTGTTTCAGTGCCTGACTCATCTTTGCGCTGGGACAGCACCTTTTCTGAGGCACAAAAGGACATGGATGAATCTGCTGAGACGCAATTGGAGACTGTTCAGTGTGACCCTAATGTCCAAAACACTCCTAAGCCAGTCAGTGACTTTGAGGACAGCAGTACATCTGTGCTGCCAGACCACAAAGCAGTGCCAGAACCTAAACCCATGTTAAGCCCCAAATCAGTGCCAGACCCCAAACCCGTGGTTAACCACAAACCGGTGCCGGACCCTAAACCTCCAATGGAAGATGCGCTGTCCGGCTGGACACACCTGACGGAGTTTGAGCTGAATGGTCTGCGGGTGCTGGTGCAGAAGCTGGAATCTCTGCCTGCAGGTAAACGATGTGTTCCAGAAGGGATAGAAGACCCCCAGGCTCTGCTCCAACACATGAAGGTACCACTGATGTCTGTTTGTTAGAATAGGTGTGAGCCAGGATAGACGTTCTGAGGTTTATCACAGTGAATTGTTTAGGTTTGCGTATCGATTAGAACAGGAAATAAAATGAATCATATAATCAATAAATCAATAAAAGGACCATTAGTGTCGGTTGACAAACTATTGTGTTCAGTTCCTCTCTTTCATGCAACCATTGTTCAATGTTCTGAGTGTTTCCTACAAGCCATATAGTCTCCTACACTTTCTGAGCTGTATTACAATCTGTCAAAATCACTGCGTCGCTCATATGAACAATACAGAGCATTAGAGAGCACTGTTAACATTAAGCAAGAGACGCCATATTGCCCCTCTACGCTTCTTGTACTGTACTGCACTCTGTCAGAATGACAGTGTGGGGCATATGAACATCATAGATCATTAGGTTGTCCATTTAAAATTAAACAATATAAATAATTATGCCACCTCTGTGTTTGCGTATGAGTAGGTGGTCCTAAAGGAACATGCAGATGACGATCCCAAGCTGGCTATCACAGGGATGCCGGTTGTTTGCTCGCCAAAGAAATCTACCAAGGTAACACTGAAAGTTACGCAGCATGTGAAACCTTCTCTCTTTATTCATCCAGGGAATGTAAACAACTGTTGTTTGAATACTTGGTAATGAATCCAATGGCCCCACAATATGATATCACAATATGAGTCACTATATTGCTATATATTGAGTATTGCAATATGGTATATTGTGATTTATTCCTTTTTTTCAACTGCAGACACAACCACCAGATTATTGTTGGCAGTCCCTCATTCCTGCACTATATTTCTTTCTAGTGGTCTAGTTTGGAGAACGAGAGAAAGGAATGACCAGTCCTTTGTGAGATAATGCTCTGTTATAGTCACTGCCTGTCATGTCCTATTAGTGCACTCCTTTCTGCTTTATGCAAAGATTCCCATACCTGGGTTCTAGGGTCCTGAGCATGTAAGAATAGCCTCAGTGTCAAGCAACTTTATATGGACGCAGGGCTTTGCACATGCGATAGGTAATGGTCTAATTTAATTTGGGTGAGGCCATTAGGTGCCTTGCTCAAGGGCACTTCAGTTGTTCCTGTTGGTTCAGGGAATTGAACCAGTAACCCTTCACTCACAAGGCTGGTTCCCTAACCTTCAGCCCACAACTGACCCATCTGATGTTAGACCATTGGAATTAGAAGGTAGCATTGTCACATGAATGGTACATGAATACAACAGTCCTTGCAAAAAATAGCCCAGACATTTGATTAAAGAGGAAACGGTGCATTTATGATCTGATTCCTAATTCTGATTTCTGGTCATCTTTTCTCTTGCACGATCTGGCACCTCTGCTGACCTTGCTGCCACCTAATGGACTAAAATTGCTATTGATTCTGTTATCTCTAGAATAACAATAACTCGCATGTTGCAATTTATATAAGTCTATCAAAATACAAATAGTTGGTCTGCATGTATTGATACAGTATTGCCAGCCAAGTAAAGCGATACCCCTACCAGCACCACCACTAGAATGCAAAGCAATATTTGTGTCTTATTAGAAAATATAGTCTCATAAATCCAGTGTAGATAACATATTTGTGAAATAAGAGACATCAGTCCAGACTGGGGACATGAAACCAGTGTAACGTATCTGTAACAGATTAGAATCTGGATTAAAATAAGCAGTACTGATCTATTTAAATAAGCTTCTGATACAGATCAGTCACATGAAGCTGGTCCTTATATCCACATTCGCACAGCATGCCTCTATTTAAGTAATATTTTCCTGTTTCCTTTGTTTGTGTGTAGCCAGTAGTTCCAGCTCGTCCAGCTCGTCCCCGAGTCTCGGGTGTGTGTGGAGCTCGCAGCTCGTCGGCACGGCGCAGAAGGACGCGGTGCAGGCAGTGTGAGGCATGTGTACGAACAGAATGTGGCCAGTGCCACTTCTGTAAGGACATGAGGAAGTTTGGCGGCCCTGGTCGTATGAAGCAGACCTGCATCCTGAGACAGTGCATTGCTGTGAGTTTACTTTAGTTTACCACCACTGTTCATCATGTTCCCACACTGACACCAACGCTGACACTGATTTATATCAGTGTTGATTTCTGAACCACACGGTTGTTGACATCTCTTTTTAAATTACAAATTAAAAACCAGGGTTGGACAAAACAGAAATGAATGTGAGGTGGAATTGGATGTGTTTATGGACCACTAATGGAAAGCAGAGTAGTGAAGAAGCTCAATCATTAAACCCTTAAAATACCAGTTTAATGTCTTGTTATAATTGAAAAATAACTTGTGGTTAAAATGTAATAACATATAATAATGAATAAAATAATAGGTGTTAAAGTGCTTATGTGCAAGGCCTGCAGGAGAGGAAAATGGCAGAGGTTATTTTCTGAAGGAATATACAGTGAGTATGTACAAAACTAAAACTTAATGATCAATAAAGTGGGTTTTGGTGGTCTTTAAGATTAACATGCAGTATAATGTGACATACAGTATCATAGTAAAGCATTCAGCTGTGTCACTGCAGCCTTCAGCCCATGGAGCGGGAATAATTCCACAGCTGACATTCCATAAAAACGAGAGATAAAGCTGGAATGTGCAGAAACACCCTTACCTGTTTACTTCACGCTATGCCTGTGTGTTTGTTACAGCCTGTGCTTCCTCACACGGCGGTGTGTGCAGTGTGTGGAGAGGCGGGGAAGGAGGACACAGTGGAGGAAGAGGGGGATAAGTTTAGGCTGATGTTGATGGAGTGCTCCATCTGTAATGAAATCATTCACCCAGCATGCCTGAAGGTCAGATCACATTACACATAACACTGAGCTAAAGTTCAACTGCTTCTCAGTTACAGTCAAAATCATTTTGTTTGCTCAGTACACCAACATGAAGGGAGAATCTGACGTAGTAGATTTGGTATTAATGTAACTGGACACTACAAAGCACAAAAATAAATTAATAAATACAATATACAACTACAAAACCCTTCCCAATAAACCATGCACTCAAAAGTAGCAGTACATCATAATTTT
This sequence comes from Prochilodus magdalenae, assembly GCA_024036415.1. Classification (NCBI taxonomy): domain Eukaryota; kingdom Metazoa; phylum Chordata; class Actinopteri; order Characiformes; family Prochilodontidae; genus Prochilodus; species Prochilodus magdalenae. Next base: position 225,855 of record JAMWET010001815.1, read on the forward strand.
TGTTTTCTCAAGATGTCGAAGATTTCGATTCATCATATACCAAAAAGCCTATTCAACATAAACACAGCAGATTACAATCATTTACGTGTGTCTTTGAAGCCAGATGGGATATATATTGTTGAAAACTGTAATTCAGAATTTACTACATTGTAGACCATCCAGAATGTGAAGTAGATAAACAGGATATTTACAGCAGTATAGACGAGAGGGGTGTTTCTGTAACTGCTTTAATAAAGAATAGATTTCTAATATAAACGAGCAAAATGGACAGATGTTGATGCTACAGTGAATTGGTGCGTTGTGGTTTGTTTATAGTGGAGTTTCTGTGTTGTGTTGTGTACAGGACGTGGGTGGGGTAGTGAATGAAGAACTACCCAACTGTTGGGAATGTCCCAAATGCAGCCAGGCCGGAAAGGCTGGGAAAGTAAGGAGTACAGAACTGAACACAGACCTCACTGCCATGTTATTGAGCAGTAACAAAGTTAAATGAAACATTTTGCAGAACCTTTCTGTGTTGCACTTCATAATCATAATCTTGTGCCTGATAATAGGCATGTATTAATGTATTAAATGTTGTAATAACCTGTAATAATAACTAAAGACTTGTAGGGATTAGGAAGATTAAGTTTTGTCCAATGGCAGTGATTTCTATGAGGTATAATGTAAACTTGTGTTTCCTTCTAAAGCAGAAAAGGGGCCCGGGTTTTAAATTTGCCCCTACGCTTCCGGGCTCTCTGCACAAGACCCGCCCTTCCACGGGCCTCTCGGACAAATCAGATGCAAACAAAGCTATAGAATCGCCCACTACTGACCCAGCAGCCATGGCCCAGAAAACAGAGCCCAAAGACACGCCCATAAGCAAGCCTGATGATGCCTCTGAGATGCCAGTCCCCTTTCTCGGGGAGGCACCTGCACTGAAGCCCGAAGCGGAGGAGGAGGAGTCTGTGTACAGGAAGAGGAAGTGCTGTAAGGACTCAGACCCGGAGCCCAGCAGGAAGAAGGTCTGCTGACCGATTTATTTATTCCAAAACACTCTCAAACTCACGTTCACTCTGTTTCAGTAGATAGTGTTGGACCGGTCACTCAGGACCATTAGCATGCTATAAGGATTTTAATAGAGCTGAATTTGTGCTGTCTGTGATCCCTCAGAAGATCTCGAACATTCTGAACCCTGAACTCCTGTACGCTGTGAAGAAGGAGAGCGAGGATGAAGAGGAAAAGAGCGTCGAAGACGAGCAGAGGCCAAAAGAGGAGGGCACAGAGGAGGAAAAGCCAGTCAGTCAAACGTCCACTCTTTTAAACAAGATGTCAGATTTGCACTCAAACAGCCAATCATGTGTAGTGCCGAGTAGTGACAGAGAGGTGAAGAGCCAATCAAAACCCAGGAGCAAACGACTGAAGCAGGAGAGCCTTACGGGTGAGGGGAGACGAACCAGTCGGAATGTAACGCCACCAACCGAGGTGGAAAGGCAGGACGACAGAGACAGATGCTTAGGTGACTGGCTAGGAATCCCAGAGGAGCTTAAGAGGGAGGAGCCTCTGGTAAGCAAGACTCCATCCCCATCCCCTGGCCAGCCTCCACCCAAATGTGCACAAGTGGAGCGTCACGTCATCAGACCACCACCCATTAGCCCCCCACCAGACTGCCTACCGCTGATCGATGGGCAGAGTCACTTGATTGGCAGGGAGGAATGGATAGGCGTGTTCAGTCATCTGCAGCACAGTGAGCTGTGTCTGTGCATGCGCGTCTGCAAGACCTGGAACCGGTGGTGAGTCGATACGCTGCAGAAACAGCATTATAGTGAAAGTGGAGAGAGAAATCGAATTCTTAAAATCTAAACACAGATATAAAAATGGTAGCCTCTCTCTCTCCCTCTCCCTCTCTCTCTCCCTCTCCTTCTCTCTCTCTCTCAGGTGCTGCGATAAGAGGCTATGGAGCAGGATCAATTTGAACCGCTGTAAGTCCATCACCCCTCTCATGCTCAGTGGCATAATACGCAGACAGCCAGTTTCCCTTGACCTCAGCTGGACCAATATCTCAAAGAAACAGCTCAGCTGGCTTATTAACCGTATTCCAGGTGGGTGCAATATAATAAGCATAAACACTCACTGGCCACTTCATTAGGTACACCTCTCTTTGTCCAGTTAATCAGCACCATATACCATATAAGTGCACTTTATACAGCTACATTACAGACTGTAGTCAAGCTGTTTTCTGAATGCTTTGTTAGACCCCCTTACACCGTATTCTTTAATGGTTAGGACCCTCACAGGTTTTACTTTGACATGGTGATGGTGGTGGTGTTAGTGTGTGTTGTGCTGCTATGTGTGGATCAGACCCAGCAGTGCTGCTAAAGCTCCACTTACTATCCGCTCTATTAGACATTTCTAGCTTGTTGGTCCACAGTGTAGATATAAAGTCAGAGACAGTGGCTTGTCTGTTGCTGCATAGTTTTATGTTGGTCATACTTTAGTCTTTCATCAGCCGTCGCAGCACAGTTGGCTGGATGTTGCTTTTTGGTCTACTGTTCTTGGTCCAGCAGTGACTGTGAAGTGTTTAAATACTCCTGTGGAACTCCTGTGTCTGATTAGCTTGTACTAGTACAATACACACAAACCTGCCACCATCACATCAGTGTCATTGCAGTGCTGAGAATGACCCATCACCCCAATAATGTGGTGGTCCTTGGTGGTGCCTGACGTGTAATGAGGGGTAAGAGGTAGTTAACAAATTTTGCAGAGAGAAACAGATGGACTGCCGTCTGTAATTGTTAAAATACAAAGTGCTTCCATATGGTAAGTGGCACCTGCCAAAATGGACAGTGTGTGTATACTGAGCTATACCAACTAACACCATTTATTATACTGCACTATACTAGAACACCACATCCAGTCCCGCACTATACTATTCTACTGTCAAACCCTCACCCTACTACCACTCTAGTATCTCTCACTATACTGCACTGTACTCTTAACTCCTATACTCACTTTACTACACTATAACACCATTCACTATACTACAATTCACTATACTGCGCTATAATACCGTTCACTATATTACAGTGTATTATACCACTCCTTATACCGCACTCTACTATAACACAGTGTGCTGTTTTGCAGCACTATGCTTATTCACTGTAGGGCTGTGTAGTCTCACCACTAGTCGCTGTAAGAACTGTTTGTGTCGGGTAGTGACTGTGTGTGTGTTTTGTAGGTTTGCGGAAACTGCAGTTAGCTGGTTGTTCCTGGGCTGCTGTTTCTGCTCTGTGCTCTTCTTCCTGTCCCCCACTGCGAATGCTGGACCTGCAGTGGGTGGAGGGGCTGAAGGACCCACAGATCACTGACTTACTGTCATCACCATCAGATAACAGACCAGGTTATATTCATATACTGTATACATATACTCAGTCTGTCTGTCTCTCTCTCACTCTTTCTTCTCCCACCACTGGATGAGTCTGGATAAATTCTTTGTTGACTATTCAGGCATTATGGATCTTATGAGATGAAGTTTTTATATATTAAATGTGCACATCCTAAATATGTGAATACTGCCCTCTTGTGGAGTAAATGGTGTTTTTGTAGATTTCAAATAGTTAGGAAATTCAATTCCCATAATTAAATGATTGATATGTAAACAGAGTAATTTAAAGTGATTGGTGTGAAATGGTTGATTGTAGGGGCTCCAATTTATTCACAGTGTTGAGGGGTACCAGAGGCTGCCATGTCTGCGTCTCAAATCTAGCAATTTTATGTATTATCCAAAACCACCAAAGAGCCCACATGTGTCTTCTAAGTTTTTCTAAGAAATGTTGATGATGATGATGATGATGATAAAATAGTGGATCTGACAAATATATATTTTTTGGGGGAATATTTTGCTTTTCCATGTCCATCATGTGTCTGACTGATTTAAAGTTCAAAATCTTCTTAAAGCTATCAGAAATCAATGTCACAGACATCAGGCAGTGTAATCTGTGCAGTCAGTTTAATCATTATGTGGTAGATTGTATAATTCAGATTTTGTACAGGACTGAAACTGACCTCCACTTGCCAGACCAACCAATCAAAGTCTTTATTACTCTACACATACTGAGTTATATCTACTTCTCCATTCTGCTGCTTTACAGGTCAGCTAGACTGCAGCAGTAAGCTGAGTAAAGTGGTGGATCTAAGTCTGGCTGGTCTGGACATCACTGACCACTCCTTCCGCCTTATTATCAAGCATCTGCCCTCACTGACCCGGCTGGACCTGAGCTACTGTAACCACGTCACTGACCACAGCATCAACATCATCACTGCCTCTGGAACCAGCAGCAGAGACACGCTAACACACGTCAACCTGTCAGGCAAGTATATACATGTTCAGTGTGCAGATTATTCATGTGTCCTTTGTGCCTGGGCTATATTCTGCTCTCATGGTGGAATAGTATGTGTTTATATGCACACCAACACTATTATACTCCCTACTACTTAACTGACAAGATCAATATCCCTGAAGTTGAACTGAGTTGATGCTATACTCTGATTAAAAAGTGCTCCCTTTATTTTTTTGAGCAGTGTATTTTGAGTGTTTTTTTAAAAGGGCCATTTTGAAGAAATCTGAGATTTATTAATAGGGTTATTCAGCACATGAAAACTGCCGTCCTTTTTCATAGTCTACCAAAATGTAAAAAGATGTTCCAGAAACAGTAGCATTGAACACAGCACCTGCAAAATGGCAACAAAACACTTTCAGAGCAATGCTGAATCCAGCTACATGCTTTGATGAAATATAAATATTCCTTATGCATCTTCATATTTGATGGTGTAGTTTTAGCTTAAAAACAAGTAGCAGTCACATCACATTTATTGTCTATCTAACTTGTATTGCCACCCAACTTCAGAATTGACTTGGAGAGGTTCTACAAGGTTGTTTATATGAGACTTGGTTCCTTATTTCTTATTGTTTGACTGTTTTCTTTCATTATCTTAGCATTTCTGTGCTTTCTTGTGATAATAAAGATTTTTTAAAATATTTTTTTATTATTTTAATTATTATTTCAATTATTTTAAATTATTATTTTAATATTATTATTTTAAATTACATTTTTTTTATGTCACAACATTAAAACATTTTTAAAATTTATTTACATCTACCCATTGAACCTGTAGCAGTATCTCCCCGCCCACTCACACTTAAGGTATATAGAGGGTGGAGGCTGGAGGCTATGAAGTTATGTAGGATGCTTTTTAATGACATTAAGATGCAAAGTCTTTTGTGTCGTTGCCTAACTGTTACTAAGACTAGCAAAGTTGCAGCTTGTGTATGACCACATCTCAACACAGAAATAACAAACATGGACTTGAATGTTTCTGTTTGCAGTTTGTCACAGGGTGACTGACCTGTGTCTGATGTATTTTAAACGCTGCGGCAACATCAGCTCCATTGACCTGCGCTCCTGCAGTCAGGTGACCCGCCAGGCCTGCGAGAGGTTCATCGCCGAAATGTCTGTAAGCGTCCAGTTCACACTGACCGATGAGAAACTGCTGACCAGAATCAGCTAGCCTTGACTAAGGACAGGACAGAGGGCCGGATGTTTCCCTTCTCAGTGTGGGTTAGTTTGTGTTTGTCCTGCGATGGAAAAGTTGTTGTCCACTTTGTTTACTTAATGCAGATTTTTTTATTTCTGCAGATGCCTAAAATAATCCATGCAGCAAGACACAAAAGCACGTTACCTTTTATCGTGAAACGTCTTCCCAGTGGGACTTTTTATTTTTCTTGTTTGTTAGAAACACAACAAATGTGCTTTTGTGTTTTGATGCGGGGATCGTTTTGAAAAGTAATTTTTGTATCAGAAAGTTTGATTTTTTAAAAACGGTGCACTTTTAAATGCACTCCTGCGCAGGAGCCCTTGGCCTGTAAAGTCTGTAAAGTTTTGTTTTTCTCCACATTTATTTTCTGTTCTAATTTCACTGTTGATTTCTACACTTACAGCACTAGCAGCTCACTGTTAAGAGTGTTTTAAATTGTTCCTTTAAGATCTAGAATTCTGAGTTTCGTAAAGAATCTGTTCTATATAACTGTATCGACCTGTCAGCTCTGTTCTGTATATCTGGGAGGGGAAAAAAACATTTGCACAGTTTTACCTGAATAAAAACAGTTATTTTTCCTACAGTGACTGCTCTGTGTGATCTGTAATTCACACAGCTCCAACACCTTTACTCCACATGCAGATCTGAGGCATGTTTGGTTTGTTTCTGTAGTTTGAGCCTCAGAGCTATGAGGCTGATGTAGCTAACAAGCTAAGGAGACTTGGCGCCATGCTAATTTATGCTAACATCAACTGCACATCAACACAAACAGAGAGTTCCACTAATCCTTCTCAAAATAGTCATTCATAGTAGTTGGATGTGAAACATGGTTCATTGTGAAGACTTGGGAGGCTCGCATTTCTTGTGGTGGTGGTAATGGGCAGTCGTGGTGATTTGGCTAGATCCGGTAGATTCTAAAACAATTCAGATGAACCATATTGAACCAATTGAAATCCTCAAAAGCCAGCCAAAAAGTACACAGTACGCATTCAAATATATGCATTCAATTTTAAGTCTGTAATTGCAATTAATAATAAATTAATAATTAATTAATAATGTTTGAAAATACCGAAATAATGAGTAACCCAAATTGTACACTCACCAAAATGCTTTTCTCCCAACAAATTCAACCAAAATCTGTCCAATCTGGCAACACTGGTCATCGATCTACACAAAAATGTGAACCTACTGTGTCTTCTGAGATTTATGTAACATTGATGATGGTAGAATTATGAAGATTGTAGACTACATTCCCTCCCCACGCCCTGCATGGGTCCCTCCATAATGAATGGACAGTAAAACCAAAATCAGGCAGCTTATTTATAATTATTGAATGTGATAACCAAATACCAAATGAATACCAAAGCTAATATCCAGTACTAGTACTTGAACATTTAATTATGATAAAATGGTAAATGTGAATAAAACGCTCTGATATTATGGTAAAATGTTTTTAATAACAGTTCAAATGAATAATCACACAACTCAACTCAGTGATCTATAATATTTCAGTCATAAGCTCAGTTACATGAAAACTGAAAATTCAGTAACTAAATGTATATTAATTAGATTAATATCTGTATAGTTACATTTAAAAGTTCATTATATATGTAAAGAAAAAATATATTATTAAAATCATGGCAGATAAAGTAAAAACTAAGTATCAAATATTCTGCTTAGTGTTTTAGTGGTAGTGTTGGCCACTTAACGCATTATTTTTTAAACTCCTTTAAGACTATTGCTGGTACTTTTTTGCCAATTTGTCTACCAATTAAGCATGCACGTTTCAGTGTCACTTTTGTACATTACGTTTGAAGTTGCCTTTTATTTATCAGCTTTTTAGGAGCAGAGGAAGAAAGTGGAAGGAACTGGAGTTCCTATACACAATCATTTATGGGAACTTTTTTTGGGAGATATGATACTCAATCATCCTACTAAATAAATAAATAAATGACCAATATTTTTGAATCAATTCTTAAAAGTAAATGTCAGGATAGAAAGAATTGGGATATCATTCTGACCATTGTTAGTATCCAGTACTAAACAAAATCAGTAAACATCAGGAATCTAAATTGGGTTATTGACTACATTCAAAGTGAAGAGGGTAAACTAAAACTGAAAACTTAGTAGTTGTGAGTTTTCCTATCAAAAGCTTCATTTCTGTCAGTGTGTGAGAGTTTTCTATACTAGCAGACAGCATTTCAGCATATCACACCTCTAAAGCTCTCAGCTCTGGTATCAGTGTGACATTTCAGACTGATTCAAGAATAATTCAAAAAGCTCAGTTATGACTGAACTCTGACCTTTAGTTTATCTTTAGTCAGAACCCAAAACCATACAGACCCTTCCTGTAAACATATAAACCCAGGATTCAGCATTCAGACACTTCAGAACATCATTACTTATACAGAAATAATTCAGCAAGAAATCTAATTCATACCCCCATTTTCTCTTAGCCTAAATGGACCACAGTCAGTGTTTGGTGTTAGCTACATTAGCCTAACATGCTAATGGAAGTTTATACCCCACATATTAGCACAGTTATCTATACACTAAAGTACACCACAGAGCTAAAACAGTAGCAGTAGCATCTTGAATTCAAAATTTTAGCTGAACCTTAGACCATGGTCCTAGATTACAATGTCAGAAACAACATAATGTTAACCTAGCAGATCTAGTGCTAACTAAAGCACACACCATTGTAGTGTGTGAAACAAGTCTAGAACATGGACTGTGCAAAAGTCATAATCCATTTATTTAATTCCTGCTTTCATACTTTTATGCTGGTTTTGCTGTGACCAGCTATGCTGGACGATTTTGGGGACAAATCCACTTTTACAAGGGGCGAAAAAACAGAAGAATTTCCAAAAACTGATTAAAATCTACAGGGAAAAAGGGGCTCATGACAGCCACCTGGAAACCACCTAAACTGACCTGTCTTCGAGAGAGAGCAGAAAGTCAAGCTCCACTCTTGCTTCAGATCTGAAAGCATCCAAGTGTCCATCAATCTTTCCACTGTGAGAAAACAACTCTACGCTGTGGGTCTGCATCTTCTAGGCCTAAACATTGAACTTTGGAGAAGTGGACACTTAGTGTGATATGGAGTTATTAAGGCTTCTGTGTAATGTTCAGCTCAATGAGTTTTCTTCTTGATCAGTGCTCATTTGCCCAGCACTTTTAGTTTAGAAGTTAATAGTGCTGGTTCAGGGTCCTCAATGAAAATAAGAAAAACCCATTTTGTTTGCTTATAGTACATATTTTATTAAATTTATTAAATCATCTTTGATATTATCAAAATAAAAAGTTCTAAAATACAAAGACCACGCCCCTCAAAACCTTTTTTTTTGTTTAATAAGTTTGTTCCATATATCTTTTTTTCTGTTCATAGTGTGTATGTTGTCTGCTCTTTTTGTTAGTGACATCTTATAGAAATAGCAGCATTAAACTCACACAAACACATACAGGTCATTTCCACACCAACTCACCCGCAGCCTGTCCAGCCATCGCAAGGACTTTATTCAAAAATGTCCAGAAAAAACATTCAATTTAGCTCATGAAACCATGCAAAACTATTAAGTCGTCCTCTAATTAGCTTTTCATTTAGTTTCCTGATCAGCCTGTAAATTGACTCTCAGATGGAGAATGACTGAACTGTGCAAAAATTTGGTGGGGTGTAAACACAGGAACACTAGAAATATTTCTCTAAAAATCAACTAGTTTTTAATTCGCAGATTTCACAAGTTATTTTCGGGAGGGGTACATTTCATGACACACGTTTTACATTTACCAATTTTTAAAAATTGAATTAATGTCTGTTTACGCTACGGCTGAAATAAAAGTTCATAAGATCCCTAAAGCCAAACTGCAAAAAAGACTGATGGAATAATTGTTGAATAAACGATGATGTAACACGCCATATGTCACATGATTCCGTTCCACCTGATCATATCTAAATCATGGTAGTAGAGGACTGTCCAAAGCTGAACTGCCGTTAAGCTCGCTAAATATTTTGCTTATGACCCTATAATCCACACAAGTGGCCAGCTTGTGTAACACTATGGTGATTCTCTTATCATTTGGCACAGGTGGTCTATGGCTGGAAACGATTTTCCGAACATGGTACACAGGTTTTCCACATTTCCTTTCGCTGTGCTGGTCATGAAGCGGCCCTTAATCATGCTAACCTTCGTAAACTACATTTTCACAAATGTAATGGACGAAAAAAAGACGTCATTTGCATGTTACTTTCCCGCTGAAACTTTGTAAATGAGCATGATAGTTTCGAAACGTTTGAATGAAAACCTGACTAATATATTAGTTTTCCGAAGTATGAAAAGTTGTAACAGAGAAAAAATTGCCAGAGATGCAACAATACAAAAACACACTAATACAGAAAAAAAGTACATCAGAAACTATAATCAGAGGTAGAAATGGTAAAGTTTGTGAAGTTGGCTCTTGCCATCTAATAACACTTTAATAAAGTTAAAGAATACTGTTTGGAATACCTACAGTATTCCAGCTTGTTCTTAGAGAATTGCTTGGTAATTGTTAGGTCATTGCTATGGTGTTTCTGGGTCATTGCTGTGTTATTCCATGTGGCTGATGTGGTGTTGCAATAATAATACTATGATATCCCAGGTGGTTGCTAATACCTAGATTTATATACGTGAGACTATAAGAGAAATGGGGATAAGAGATCATTTAAACAATTACTGTATGAAAACTGGATATGTGATCAGAGCCAAAAGCATGTGGTTCGAGCTCGAAAACTACATCTAATAAAAATGGGGCAAAAAACGGCTTACAATAATAAAAATAAAAAAATAGTTGATTGGCTTTTCAAGCCACCGTAATGATTTAGATTCCATGTTTCACTCAGTGTGCTGCACAAAACCTAGTTAAATAGAGTTAAATTATTACATACCTTACACAATGATACCCAGAGCCTACTCAGACAGCATTATGTGACAATTCATTGCATTAATGATTTATATATTTGTGATATAGTCATATTTAAAGCTACACTGTGATTTCAATATTGCTTCGCAACATAACATTAACTTCTGGGCCTTTTTGAGCCTAAATAAATAAAAAAAAGGTTAATTTGTCCTGAATATTAATACAACATATTAATATTTAAGATTTTATACAGTTAAATGTACATCTATGACTAATTTTGCATGGCTGCAAGAATAAAACTGATATATTTGTCTCGATTTTTGACAGATTTTACTATATAATCTACCACTTTAGGTGAATAAGAGTGGAACCATGACCCGGCGGGTGCGCAGTGTCTGTGTGGGCTACAGGGCTCAATGACTGAAGGTTTTACGGGGCTTTTTTGGGTTTAGAGCAACATAAGGGGAAAATAAACCCAAAAACAAACGCTCACAACAAGAAAGGTTTAAATAAAACCCCCAAAGCAGAGTTAATCTGCTATAAGTTCTGTTTTCTAGTTTACATTTATGACCAACTGTGTACATTCTACCCAAGCAGGAAACATAATCAACTTATTAAAAAAAAAAACGAAATAGGGAAATTATTTAATCAACCACATCCAACCACAGGTTTATCAAAAAAATTGTTATTTACTGTACAGTACGCGATTTATATCATTTCTAAGAAGACGCACGGGAATGACAGATAAACTGTGGATGTAATACAGGATTATGGAACAGAGACACTTTTTTACTACTCTGGAAAAATATTAATATCAAAAACAAATTCACGAGGAAAACAAAATACAGATTAACAAAGGTAGAATCCTCAAATCAAACTCTAAAATATAGTTACAGTCCATGTAGCACCGCTGCTGTATCTTATGGACGAGAAGAAAACTGATATTCTGCAGAGTGAGGTATTGGACAACAAAAGATATGCAACTCTTATGATATTGCTTACAACTAAATTAAGTAAAATGTCACGGACAGCTGAGACAGAAATAAAAACGTTCTGGTGCCGCATAGCAATTTTATAGCATATGGTGTTTTTTCCCCTAAACTAGTCCTCAAAAACGCTCTGATGTTCCACATTTCAGCACACCTGAGAAAGATGTCTTATGCAGAGAGAACTCCTCAGCACACTAGAGGGCACTCACAAGGAGGCTAAATGAATAGGGGTCTTTGGAGCTTTTGTGCAAGACTGTAATTTTTGAGCAGGATTTTAATTTAAAAATGGTTCATAGTTTTTTAACATACAACCAAAAAAAATCAGCACCGAGCTCTCAGTAGTCAGGAATATACCTGCTGAAAAACCTTCCTCTTTAAATTGCATATTTCATAAATCTATCAAACATTTAAATTACTAACTCATTTGTAGCTATTGGCTCCATTTGCTTCCCTTCAATGAACACTCTCTCTGGCACCCTCTAGTGATCTGCAGTCATGCTTTTGCCATAATGGAGTAATTGAAAAATGTCAGGTTCCCTCTTAACTTGTTCTATTCATCTAATAATTCTGCTAGCTTGCTAAAAATAAAGTATGTGCCAGTGGGAGTGACTAAATAACGAATTAAACAGATAAACTATTCGACTCCTACTCACTGATGACCGTCTCTGTTACCATCTAGCTGTATGTTTTTGGTATGATGGAGTGAATTTTGGTATAACAGACTGTCACATGGTTCAGGTGCGCTACGACAAATGTGGAGCATCTGAGGGTCCCTGACTGAACGTGAAAATCAAGTAACTTCAGACTGGAAAGATATCAGACCAACACAAACCTGACAGAGCTTGAGGCGATAGTTCAGAGAGAACATCTTTGCAATTTCTGCCTCCAAGTGTAGAGCATCAGGAACAGTACTAGCACTGGAGCTACAAGGCTAATGCTAACACATCATGTAAACTGCATGGTTAGATTGTCTCCTGTGGATTACTGCATGGTTTTAGGTGAGTATGTTATGATTCAGACATGCAGTTAGCATCATGCTAACTGGTGGGGTATAAGCTTCTATTACTTGTTAGCTACACAAGCCTTGTAGCTCCAGCTCTAAAACTAAAGAAGCTAAATTTCTGGGGTAATAGAGAGAAAGTGTATAAATGACTTTTGTGGATAAACTATCAGTTTAATATGGAAGCCTATTCCCACCAGGTAGAGAAGAAAAAAAACACCTAGCATGTTTCTCACAGCACTATGTCAAAATACTGAGTAATTATTTCTGAACGATTTTCTTAAAATCTTAAGCTAGTAGCCCAAAATAATTACTTTTAATACTTTAATACTTTTTGTGTAATGGTAATGACTTAGTAGTCATAATAATAACACTGGATCTAAATAACAAATTACTGTCTGATTTTTAAGTAAATGATTGTTTAGAACGGTTAACTCAATATTTTGAGCAAGCAAGTCATTATTTAAAGGGGACCTACTATGCTTCTTCATTTTTTCCTTTTCCTTTAGTGTGTCATGCAACTTTTCATGCACGTAAAGGGTGTGCATGTCATAACACAGTCCTTACTGCCGATAGTCAAGCTTGGCACAACCTCACCCAACACATAGAGAGCTAAACCAGTGAAAACACCACTTTGAAATTTCTGCTCCAGTCTAGCGTGTAAAGGTAGGCTGGCTCGCCGCAGAACCGATGTTGTAAAAAAAAAGCTATGGTGGTGTGGGCTGGAACTTGGAGCAGGATGCCACTTTGGCAGTTTACCTATCAAAACAGAGTGAGCAAGCTGGCAAGCTGACCATTCAGAGCACACTGGGTTCATCGGCTTAAAGGATCAAACAGAGGGGGATACAGATGCACAGTATGAGAAAAACAATGTGCTTTGGGAAAAATGAACCACGTTATATTCGTAGACCACCAAAATAATCCCTTTTAAGATATGAAGTCACTATGTTGTGATCAATAATCATTCAGTAGTTCTGTCTCTCTATGCATATATATATATATATATATATATAAACAATATTTTTTTAAATGTGAAATTTGTTGTGTTCCAGATTGCCAGTTAGTTTTGATGCCACATGTACAGAAGTGGGTGTTTTGTTACTTCTGATTGGCCTAAACTGATCACGGGCAATTCTTGTCAAGACTAAATATGCTGATAATGTATTCTATAATAAAAATCTTAACTTTTTCATTTTGAAAACTGCACTTTTTTTACAATATCGATATCAAAACAAGAACAGCACTCCTCTATCAGGTGGGAACAGGCTTTCATTCAGCAATTTGTGGCTACATAATGGCTGAAGCAGTTCCAGTAAAGGTGCTGAACTCTCTCTCTGTGGCTCAGTGGGCGCTCTAGCTCTGTTTGCAGTGGTGCGATGCTTAAGGTTCTCTGTGTATCCGCTCTCAGCTGGTCTTGTGGGTGCCAGGTGTGGACTTATAATTCACAGCGTGGCCTGATGCTTTTAACAGTAACGGTGGGACATGTGTTTGGCACCTCCATGCTGTACAGCACTGCTGGCTTCAGTCCTGCTACGGATGCTTAGCGTCTTTAACGGCGAACGGCTCACCCTCTACTCACACACTTCAGTTCCTTATTCTAATATTGCACATGAAACATTTGGAGGAATGTAAACCGTATCAGATCCTCTCCTATGTTTTATTCGAATCACTAAATCACACACTTACCCTGGGTTAGTACACACATACAGACTGAAACTAATGAGGGTGACAGCTAGAGTCAGTGAAGGAGATGAAAACGTTTGCATTCTGTCCATCGGAGGCATATGCCCAGCAGCAGTCCTGTAGTGGGCGACTCTGAGTCCGGTCTGATCCGGAGCAGTGTGAAAGCAAGAGCGAGTTAGTGCGAGCGTTAGGATTTGAAGACGTGCACGGCTCGGACCACGTACTGCCTGCAGATCGGACACTCGTTCATTCTCTTGCCACACTTAGTGCAGGTGACCATGTGGCCGCACTCCAGCAGGACACAGTCGATCACAGCGTCCATACAGATGCGGCATAGGTTCTCGTCCGCCGAACCCAGAGGAGCTACAGCGCCACCATCTGTACACAACATATAAAGACACATTAACATATGAAATGACCCTTTCAACCTGCTAATAGATACACAGTGCTAAAGTAAAGTCACAGGGATGCAGCCTAGACAAACCCTGGGAGTAATCACTGTATGAAATTCCCCCCAGTCAACTGTAAGTGCTATTAATGTGATATGGGTGAATTTAGAAGCGACAGCGGCTGAGCTACGGTGCAGCACTGCAGCTCTTGCTATAAAATCTCCTATTCTCTCTCACATCATTCACTACAGAATTCCAAACTGCCTCTGGAATCAACGTCAGCAAATGTGTGTCAGGAGCTTCACGAAAGTTCTCATTGCCAAGCAGCTGTACACAAGATTCCTATGCGCAATGCCAAGCATCAGCTTGAGCGGTGCATAGCATATCCAATTTTGGAGCAACGAATCATGCTTCACTGACACTGGGACACTTCACAGGCAGCAATCACCTATCGGAATGCACAGTGCCAGCATTAAAGTTTGATGGAGGGGCGAGAATGGTCTGGGGTTGTTTTTCAGGGTTTGGGCTCCTGAATCCCACCTATAAATCCGGCACCGATCTGTAGCTAGCAATTAAAGTAAATTCATTTTGTAATATTAGAATGATTATCACCCTGGCTCCTGTATAAACAGCTTCTCCAGGTACATTTGACAAGTACAGAACTGTACTAAAATATTATTAGTAGAAACTAATTGATATTGATTGATATATATATTTTTTTGATTGATATTGATTTCTGATATATTGATTTCTGATATATTTCCTCTGCCAATGCTGATACATAAACATTTTAAATTTTGGGCCTAAGTCTAGCTCCATTATCGTAACAGAGAAATACAGGATTTATTTCTATTATAAAAGCAAATTTTAAACTAAAAAAAAAAATTAAAAAATTAAAACTCTCTTTTATCTGCTCTTCTTGTTAGCCGCATTAATTAAAATCATTGTCTATATAGGGCTAACGGATGTCACATTAGCATCAGTGACGAAAAACCAGCAGCCTCCACAACAGAGAACAGTTCACCTACATTCTTTCACCTCTGCTGTAATGTCTCTGGCTTTTGGGCTGTTTTTGTTGTTTTCTTTTAGATTTCTGAAGGAGCTGATCAACCAGCTGAGTAGCTGGAGGTTTTGCTTGTGTGGAAGGTGCGGTAACAGTCAGAGGTACTCTTCCAGCGTCTAATAAATCCATTTTCAAATATCGACCAAATCCAAGTAGGAACCCCATGCCAGTGATGTTTATAAAAGCTATTACCTGCTGATACCGATATCATCATTACAATGTCATTGGGCATTCCTAATACAAACACAATGCTGATCATTAAAAATAAATAAATAAATAAAAATATTCATGTTTTTATGATGAACTGAACTGTTTCCTGAAGATAAGATGCCTGTATTGTTATTGCACAGTGTACAACGAAATTGAGCAAATTAAACATAGGGCTAAAATATATAAAGAGCCAGAGTGAAAGTGTGGTGTGGTCACAGAGTATTTCACACATTAAATATGCAGCTCAAAGTGGATTAGTAGAGCAAATTTAAAAAAGCACAACACAAAATAATATCCGTGTTCGGCCTTCAGCCAGCAGATAAATCACTACAGTGAGTGAAACGAGTTAAGATCCACCCAAACTCAAACCGACCAGCAGAACTTAGCTACTTTAGACGTTTGAATTCTCACATTAATCATTTCCAATTAAAGAGCCCATATCATGGAATATTGAATTTTCCTTCCTTTGAAATCAAAGTGTGATGCAGTGTAGTGTACAAAAAGTGTAAATGTCCCCTCCCCAGTCTATATCGCCTATAGAAAAAAATTAAGAAGCAAAAACTGTCACAAAAACAAGTGCATTCGCATGGAATTTAGAAAATAAATGTACTCAAAACTTATATATAAATTTACTTGTGTAGGTACTAATAAATAAGCAATGAATAAGTGATGGAACACTATGAAATGATAATGAAATGATGAAAAGCTAAAATAAAAGTGTTTTAAGTAGCATTTTTTTTTCAATTTTTCTACCTGAGAACGCTTGGCGTCATGTGGGAGCAGAGATGCTATTTAAAGGACATGTTCTTTATAAATAATGAGTTTTATTGCAGAAGTTGTGGAGGCCTCAGTGGAGCAGCACAGACAGTGTGAGTTTTATTTTTTTATATTTCTCTGTTCGTCTGAGAGAAACCTGTTCAGGAGAGACAGCGGAGCGCTGGAGCAGTTAGCCGACGTCCCTCTTCATTAGGCTTTATTAAACGCTCCGCTCTAATAAAATGTGCTAAAGCTGCAGAACGTCAGCGGAACCTGCTGGATCTTCTCCAGGAAGGCACTCAGGATATTGGGTTAAAATGCAGGGCAGCCTTTCTATCGGTGTTCGGCTTTCAGCCAGCGGGTTAAATCATTACAGCCGCGAAACAAGAGTGATTTTACACTAACATTAAGACCCACGGAAACTCGAACTGACTGGAAGAACCTCTGGGACTACTTTACCTTCTTTAGACTTGAATTAGATTTGAATTCTCTCACTGATAGTTTCCAGTAAAGGGTGCATATCACGGAATATTGAATTTTCCTGCTGTGGAAATAAACGTTTGCTGTAGATGAGCACAGAAATACTCCCTCCCAAATCCATACCTCCTAAATATGGAAACTAAGCTGCAAAAACAGCCTCACTGTTTTCACAAATACAGCCCCACTGACGCTTCTGACGTCAAGTTCATTTACATACATTCTTCTATTTAGCCCAGTTTAAGCTGGGACTGCTGTTTGAATGTGTCCCAGTCGTAAAAGTTCTAGGGCTGGATCTGAATATTCAACCCTTCTGATTATGTATTTGGTTTTTAATGTCCAAATTAATAGCCTTATGCCCTTTTTTGATTAAATGTTAAATGCAAAATACTGTAAATTGGAAATCTGCTGGAACTCTCTCCAGGGCTAACAGCTACAAACACGGCCCTCTGCTCTACTCCAGAAAACCCACCACTCCATCTGTATTCAGGCACTAAAAGTCTGAACGAATGAGCATAAAACCCAATATAAATATTTTTTCTTCCTAAAATCCACCTACCCCACATCACTGTGACACCACAATACATTTTGTCAGCACACTGTACTATAAGTTTATTTCTGTTTTTAAATGCACTGCTAAAATATAGAAAAGGCTCAGGCGTCCAACATCCTGCTCAACTCACAGTAGTGAATCACACTTAGGTGGTGCTAGACAGCATGTGGCTGTAAACAGTGCCTAGCTGCACTGGAACCTTACATTTATGTACTTGGCAGACACTCTTTTCCAGAGTGACATACAGGTGGGTTGTTTTTTACACACACAGAGGCGAAGGAAGTGTTCAAAGTCTTGCCCAATGACTACTGGTGTGTGGTGGTGTAGCTTGGTGTTGTTGGGGACTGAGCCTCCCGGAAGGCAGAGGTGTTACCCACTATACTAGACCAGCCATAGCGTAGTGGGTTAACCAGAAGCACTGGTTAAGTTGTGAATGCACTGTGCTGTGAGCCTCTATCTTGACGCTAAGAGAAGTTAGCGGGCCTGGTGATTGGCGCAAAGTCATACTGTGAGTACCGCAACGCTCTGCGAGGAAAGAGCTAGCCTGGAGATTTTACAGTGGACAAATGCAGTGGATGTGCTTGCAACTCAGGTGTAATATTGACACAAACATTTACATGTGTAATTCTGTTTTCCTGTTATTAGCAATCATTAAATTATAATATCGTCAATGGCTGTAAAAATTCAAAAGAAAACATAGAAATCTGTGTTAAAGCATCTGCAAGTCACTGACACTGTACAGACCCAACCAGATGGAAATGAAACACCACACGAAGATGAGTTACAGAAAAATACTTCATTCCCAGCATGCACGGTCAGGGAAGTTCTTACCTCCGACTCCTCCATCACATATCGGAGGAGGATATGCCACCACTTTATTAGAGACAGATGGAGCAAAACAGCATTAATACACAGCAGCAAGTCACTGGCAGAGAAATACATTTACATTTACACATTGGGTCTGACAGACCCAGCTAACAGAAATCAGCCTAATACATTACTCCCTGTGCTTTAGAGAATGAATTAATACAAAAATCTAATGTTCACAGTTTGTCCATGTACCCTAGGTCTAGTCAATCAGCTGAGATGCATTAGTGCTCTCTAAGTTTAGCACTGGAGCTATGAGTGCGTCATTAGCATTCACCCCACCCATTTCCTCACCCCTTTTACTCTAACTGCCTAGTTTTGATAATGAACTGTGGCTTCAGTGAGAGACACTCCTTAGAGTGAGGGAGTTAGACACATAGATTTACATTTACATACACTGATTATCATTTACACTGTTCAGTACTGAACAGAGAGGCGATAACGTTAAGCTGAATTTGGTGCATGCTCAAGCCGAAATTGATCATTCTGATTAGTCATCATCATCTTGTTAAAATGGTCTATTCCACCTTAAAATGCTGCAGCAGTTGCATTCCGGCACTCGTTTATCTTCACAGACTTCAGACTTCATAATGTAACTGCTGCAACATTTAAGGTGGAACTGAAAATTCCAATTCCAATAAGAAGCTGGTCAATGGGCAGTCGACTTTACAGATGCATTTGAGGTAAATGTGGTGATGATGCTAATTGGTGGGGTACTGGCATCTTAGCTACATTTGCCTAGTAGCTCCTTCAGCTAAAAGGTAGCTCCGTGGCAAACCTCAGATACCAAACAAGTCTTGGCTGATGGCCTAGCTTTAAGGATAGACCAGGGCTACTGATCTCATTATGAAACTGCAGGCAGGTGAAAGAAGAGCAGTAATTCGTGAGAAATGCTTACCTGCTGTGATGCTGTTGCTCACGTTTTCCACTGCAAAGGAAAAAGCAGGAAGGACAGAAATCAGTTCATTACAGTCCTTACTACCTAACAAGCATACACTGTACATAGTCCAACATGCATTTTGTACTTCTACATTATACAGGGGTTGGACAATGAAACTGAAACACCTGGTTTTAGACCACAATCATTTATTAGTATGGTGTATGGTGTAGGGAAGGTTGAGGTGCACATGTTTTTTGGATACAATCCGGGTTAGCACCCGAACATCCCTTTCAGACAGCTTCCTCTTGCGTCCACAGTTAATCCTGTTGGATGTGGTTCGTCCTTCTTGGTGGTATGCTGACATTACACTGGATACCGTGGCTCTTGATACATCACAAAGACTTGCTGTCTTGGTCACAGATGCGCCAGCAAGACGTGCACCAACAATCTGTCCTCTTTTGAACTCTGGTATGTCTCCCATAATGTTGTGTGCATTGCAGTATTTTGAGCAGAACTGTGCTCTTACCTGCTAACTGAACCTTCACACTCTGCTCTTACTGGTGCAATGTGCAGTTAATGAAGATTGGCCACCAGGCTGGTCCAATTTAGCCATGAGACCTCCCACACTAAAATGACAGGTGTTTCAGTTTCATTGTCCAACCCCTGTAGATGGTGTTCATTTTCACCACGTCATACATACCTGTTTATGTACATGTAACGCATGTCTGCATTTGTTGCCATTAAGAAAGAACCTCAATGAAACTAAGACTTTTAAAGTGAAGCTCACTTGCAAATGCTTTTCAACCATCCCTTCACTGGCAGAGTCCGTATATAATGAGGTTTTGTGGGAGATTTATGGTGCCATCCTCCTCATCCTTCATAAGTTTGATTCACTTTCATTCGCTCAGTCCCCTGCATGGTTCACTATCATCCACATGCTGAGGCGCTCCAATTAAACATCACAAGCTCCTCTTCATACGGCTTTTCTTTTAAATGAGACTTTTATTATGTCTGGAAAAATCACTCATGAACTCTCTCCTCGCCCAACTGTTGGTATCCTACTGCTGGGACTAAACTCTCCTCCTGCACAGCTCCACACCTGCCTAACCTTTAAAGCTTAACAACTCAACTTCACAGTATCACAGCTAAAAAGCCCAGCTCTGCAGCTCGACAACTCAGCTCCACAGCTCAGTCAGCTAAACAGCTAAAAAGCGCCACAGTTCAACACAACTTATCAGCTCAACTTCACAGCTAAACAGCTTGTTTTGTGCATATGCCAACCACCACGACCATAATGGTGATGAGTTAAATCAGAGCCAGACCAGCATAAACCACCAGCAAAGAATTCACACTGGTCTAATCTGTTTTTAGAGACAATCCTCTTACACAGTTTAAAGCTCAGTGGTTTTAAAGAAGGAATATCAGATCAATATCAGAAGATACCCAGGAGTTTTAATAATGGTATTAGAAAAACAAGAACTGTGCACTGCCAAAAACATACATACCAGAAATAACAAAAGAATGGCAAGAATGCATAAAGCTCACTCACTGGATCTGCGGTTGATTTCGTTTTCTCGGTACAGTCGGTGCACTCGCTCCACCAGCTCCCATTTCTCACAGCAGCCCGAGAAATTCACAAAGTTACGCGCCAAGATCTCCTTCAGCTGCCGAACGGTCAGAGACTCGATATCTTCCTCGTGGGACAGATCAGAGAGAGAGGCCCGTGCTCGCCGCTGCACCACCGGACTGGACTGTTCATTCATAAATAGGTGCTAATCACTAAAGATATTTCATAGATATTTCAAGATATTTCATATTCCTTTATTTACTCTACCCACCTCTAGTAAACGATCACTGGGCTCCAGGGTCAGGAGAGAGACAGACGCAATGTCCCCATGATCCTGATAAAAACACACATACAGAAAAGCACATCATCATCATCATCATCATCATCATCATCGCTACTGACGATTTAACATACTGCTGAAATAGTGCTGACTGGCTTTTAAGCCTGTTAACACAAGCTAACACATCCTCCACAGAGAACACTCTTAAAGGACCCCTAGCTGACGTACAGTGGGGTGTGAAAGTTTGGGCAGCGTTGTTAATTTTCCTGATTTACCTTTATAAAGCATTGATTGTTTGGATAAAAAAATACGTTAAAGTTATCATATAGGGGACAAACACAGTGATATTTGAGAAGTGAAATGAAGTTTATATGATTTACAGAAAGTGTGCAATAATTGGTTAAACAAAAGAAGGCAGGTGCATAAATTTGGGCACTGTTGTCCTTTTACTGATTTCAAAACCTTTAGAACTAATTATTGGAACTCAAATTTGGTTTGGTAAGTTCAGTGACCCTTGACCTCCATACACAGGTGACTCCAATTATGAGAAAGGGTATTTAAGGGG
This sequence comes from Prochilodus magdalenae, assembly GCA_024036415.1. Lineage (NCBI taxonomy): Eukaryota > Metazoa > Chordata > Actinopteri > Characiformes > Prochilodontidae > Prochilodus > Prochilodus magdalenae. The sequence continues at coordinate 247,604 of JAMWET010001815.1, forward strand.
GGCAATTGTAAGTTTTTCTCCTCTTTGCATCTTCTCTGAAGAGTCGCAGCATGGGAGTCTCAAAACAACTTTCAAATGACCTGAAAACAAAGATTGTTCACCGTCATGGTTTAGGGGAAGGATACAGAAAGCTATCTCAGAGATTTCAGCTTTCAGTCTCCACTGTGAGAAACATTGTGAGAAAATGGAAGACCACAGGCACAGTTCAAGTCAAGGCTCGAAGTGGCAGACCAAGAAAAATCTCGAATAAACAGAAGCGAAGGATGTTGAGAACAGTCAGAGTCAACCCACAGACCAGCACCAAAGACCTACAACACGATCTTGCTGCTGATGGAGTCACTGTGCATCGTTCAACTCATCGACGCACTTTACACAAGGAGATGCTGTATGGGAGAGTGATGCAGAGGAAGCCTTTTCTCCGCCCACATCACAAACAGAGCCGCTTGAGGTATGCTAAAGCACATTTGGACAAGCCAGCTTCATTTTGGAATAAGGTGCTGTGGACTGATGAAACTAAAATAGAGTTATTTGGGCATAACACAGGCCGTTATGCATGGAGGATAAAGAACACAGCACTCCAAGAAAAACACCTGCTACCTACAGTAAAATTTGGTGGTGGTTCCATCATGCTGTGGGGCTGTGTGGCCGGTACAGGGACTGGGAATCTTGTTAAAAGTTGAGGGACGCATGGATTCCAATCAATTTCAGCAGATTCTGGAGACCAATGTCCAGGAATCAGTGACAAAGCTGAAGCTGCGCCGGGGCTGGATCTTCCAACAAGACACCGACCCTAAACACTGCTCAAAATCTACTAATGCATTCATGCAGAGGAACAAGTACAACGTTCTGGAATGGCCATCTCAGTCCCCAGACCTGAATATTATTGAAAATCTGTGGTGTCACTTAAAGAGAACTGTCCATGCTTGAAAACCTGAATGAACTAGAGATGTTTTGTAAAGAAGAATGGTCTAAAATACCTTCAGCCACAATTCAGACTCTCATTAGAAGCGATAGGAAGCATTTAGAGGCTGTTATTTCTGCAAAAGGAGGATCTACTAAAGGTTTTTTTTTTTTGGTACCCAAATTTATGCACCTGCCTACTTCTGTTTAGACAATTATTGCACACTTTCTGTAATTCATATAAACTTCATTTCACTTCTCAAATATCTCTGTGTTTGTCCCCTATATGATATATTTAACGGAATTTTTTTCTCCAAACAATCAATGCTTTATAAAGGTAAATCAGGAAAATGAACAACGCTGTCCAAACTTTCACACCCCAACGTAGTAAGTAAACAGTGTTAAAGTTCCTAAAGCATTCTGTTCACTCTCCAGGCCATACAGCTTATATATGTACACAAGCTGTTTTGAATTTGCTGTTGCTGTGATGTCACAAAACAAGCACAATTACAAATATTAAGCCTGCAATGATTTAAAAACCCAGATAGCTACTGCTTCTTCCTCTCCTGGAAACTGATTTTGTGACCCCATCTTACCAGCTGCCCGAATACAGGAGAGATAAGAGAAGCCGCTTAAAATACATACATGAGTATGCTACTCAGGAATCCGTAAAAGATTTTAGGCTCTGGATAGAGGAGTATTAGGGGAGTGCTTTACAGTGAAATCTGTGAATGCTGTGTGATGGGCACCAGACAGTTTCAGTCCTACAATCTGATTGGATATGAATTAAGAGCTGTTGTCAAAGACTCAATCTATACACAACCCTTCTGCCTCAAAACAACTGTCTCCTGCATTACTGCACCAACTCTTTAAATTCCTAGAGCTGTAATATACATACATTTGGTGACACTTCATAGTTGTCCTGTTTCCTGGTTGCTTAGCAACACTCTAAAGAAACAAGGGAAATATTACTTGGCAGAATAACTGTTAGAAATACTAAATGATCACATATTACATATTGTTTGGTTGTCTCCTGTTTTACAACAACAAGAAGCCACCTTAAGCCTCATGTTACACTGATTTTATCACAAGGGGGTTTTACTCTGCTTCCCATTCTGCCTAACAACACCCTCACCCGTGGTGAAATCACTGTAATCACTGCTGTGTCTCTTTATTAAACTTGGATCTGATGTGAGAAAGTACTCATGTCTGAGTTATCAGCGTTTTGGCCAGATATTACAGCTGATGTTGAAAGTCTGCTATCAACTTTCTTAAAACGCCTCTTCTGACGTTCTGCTGACATTCTGTTAGCGCTCTGAAACAAGTGGAGAAATGAAGTGAAAAGACATAAAGGTCATAAACTCTCAGTCAAGAGCACATTTGTCTCCGCTGTTGATTCTTCAATTCCAGCACATCTGGGAGTTGGGGTCAGCTCTTGGCCCTTGACTCTAAGAGTGAAAGGAAGGGAGTCAACTCCCACTATGATTAACCTGAGATTGGTTCTGGCTTTGAGGAGGAAAAATCTGTTCTCGTTTTGGTCCAAATGAAATGAATCTGATGCCTCCCCTGGTCCAAAATGACTGTTGAAAACTGTTGACACACTTGTGTCTGGTAATTCTCAAAGGAGCATGTTCACATTATTGAGGTAGGTGAGGTAAACAGCTTGCTAACTAAGATCGTTGTTTTGTTTTTTTTTGTCTAGTCTGATGGAAAACAAACCATAAATCCAACAAACTTAAATCCAACAGAAGACAACTCCGGAAATAGTGATTTGAAAAATCTTTTCCCAAAAAACGTTTTTTCCTCTGCCTGGTCATAGTAAATTTATCACAAACCCCATACACAAAAGAAGAGAATGGTGAAAATGAGTAGACAGGAGCTTTATATAAATTGAAAGTTTAAAGGCTGGACTGTTTCTTCTTGTTCGGGAGACGGAGCGCTGGTGTTCCAGCTTAGCTGCTCTGTTTGCGTGCTATGGCTGTGGAGGGAATTATAAAGCAGGCTGTTCTACAGTTACATAAGCGGCTCAGCCCGGCGGCTGCACAGAAACACAGTGGAGCAGGGGTGACGCAGAGTATAACACACATGTACAGGAGTATCTCTGTGTCTGTGTGCAAGAGCGTAGTTCTGTTTTCAGAAGTGGTGTTACCATCAAAATGGGTTTAGTGTTACCATGGAAAAGGCGTAGTGTAATTACGTGTTTGGGTGTAGTGCAGTCATGTAAACTGGCACTAAATAACCATTGCATTTGGCAAGAAATAGGCACAGCATCACCCTGGAAACAGGTATAGCTACATCAAGGAAACAGGCAATGTGTGCCTATGGAGAGGATAGTGTTACTATGGAAAATAGCACAGCATAACTATAAACCCATCAACACCGGAACCAGGCATAGGGCCGATACCAAGCTCATTTACTCACACCCAAAAAAAGTCATCCATACCAACATAGTGACACCCCTGTGATGCAAGCTGAGTGTATGCTGCCACACTAATAATGCTAATGAACAAACAACTGAGGGAACGAGGGCCTGTTCACACAGGCAGCTGCTCACGCTGCGGGAGTCAGACACAAGCGTCACTTTAGGCACTCTGCCTTACTGAATATTCCCACCCGGAATGCGCTGTGTGATTTTACCCCTTTTTGAACACACAGTCACAATGACTTCCCTACTACGAGGGGAAACACAGAGTCAGGATTTGTTACCAAAGTCAAAAAGAGGTAAGGTAAGCTCCTCGATGAATTAGTGCGTAAGCCTCAGATGTGATTTCTGTTATCAGTGTCCTGCAAAGGTGGTTAAAGACAAAATGAGAAGTGGGGCTCAAAACAACAGAACCTACTTTATGCAAAGCTGTAGATCAGTAGATCAGACTCAGTAGCAGCGAGTACTAAAACTAATGTAGCTACTCTCGGCCTGAAGAAAAGATTTATTTAGATCTCAGGTAATCAATGTATTCCTACACATAACCACTGAACCTGCTGCAGTGTGACCACACAAATAGGAACTGTGTAACCATGAGATCCATATTAAGCCACTGCCATCTCACACTAATGATGGATACAAACGTTTGTGTATAGATGTGTTTGTGTATGAGTGTCTTGGGAAAAAGGGATATCATCAGGGATTTATAGCTGTAGGTTAAAGGTTAAATACCTTTAGGCTATTATTGGTTAGGAGAGTCGACCATCTGGTGAAACAACACCAACATACCAAGTTCCAAAACTACAGCTCTCGATCTTCGTCTATAAAAAATAATAAAATAAATAACTCAAATTCTCAGCATGTCTCCTGGCTCTCCCTTTCGGTTCAAGAAAGAAGAGTCTACCCGCACAATCTACGAATTTCACCTGCGCACTGCGTACCTGGCTGGTTCCTGAGCTGTTGCTGGGGCTGGGAGTTTCTCCCTGAGAGGCAGAGACTGACAATGCAGAGACAGACTGCTGGGAGGCGGAGCGTGCTGCAGGGGGCGGAGTTAGAGCTGTGGGCAAAGCTGGATGCAGGATGTCTGACTCCGCCTCCTCCTCTTCTTCCTCTTCCTCCTCCTCCTCCTCCTCCTCCTGGTCCTCTGGCGGCTGTAGCTCCGCTCCCAGATGTCTGAGAACCAGCTCCACCAGGTCTTCCTTCTCCCTGCAGGTGTCGGTGCTGATGTTGCGCAGGCGCAGGTACTGACGCAGGTCCTTCACACGCAGACGCATCAAACGTCGCCTCTGGAACGCCGTACCCCACAGCAGGTGGCAGGTAACACACCTGCGCAGGTTCTCCTGCAGCACTGAGCACAACGAGCAGAAGCTCTTCTTACAGTCCGAACACACATGCTGCCGGAGAGAGAGAGAGAAAGAGAGATTAGCTACACAGAACTCCACATGACCATATATGATCATAATCATGATCATTGCAATAGTAATGCAGGTCTAAGTATATTCTGTACATCATCAGTAATTAGAGAACGCTGCCCAATCGAACTTCATTATAAAGCTTAATGTAGTGCAGTATGACATACGACATGTTAAACAATAATCATTTTAGCATAGCATTTATTTCAATGTAGCACAAAAGGCATACTTGGCCTGTGTCCAAAAAAATCTGTATTTTGTCCATATTAAACCAAGACTAACAGATGTACATCAGTTGTCAGATGCATAAGGCTTTTATAATTACTACCACTGATCTTTAAAAGCCTATGGTCTGCTAGTGTTCTCGTTGTGAACGTTATTGGTGCATGCTTGCTAGTTGTGAGTTAGCCTATTGTGTCAGGTGGTGGGATAGTAGGTGGCTCTGGGACTACTATTAAGTAGATTTGTGTAGTTAGAAGTCACCAGCCTGTTATCCTGGCCCAGTGAGTGCCAGTAGAGGGTATCTCCTGAGCTGTGCTCTGTATAAGAACATTTGTTTAAAATGCTTTGTTTCTCATTTTATGCTGCGTTCACACTTTTAAGGGAGACGGAATATGGCAAACTGGATATTCTATTGTTTATAATGGAGCTACAATGGAGAGCTCTGCCACTGCACCCTGCAGTGCTTTTCCACTTCTTAAACAAACAATCTACACTGCTACAGCTCTCCTCTGACAACCTGATAATCAGGACTTTTACTGGATTTCTAAGGATGAGTGCAGTTCTTACATGTTTACTAAGGTATTACTTGTTAACTAATGCATTACTTCATGTTAGTTAATCAATACTTAATGCAAGCTCAGCCTCAGCCTTACCATAGTGCTATATGGGAATGTGTACATCTGCATATATCAGCTTTTATTCATAACTTTTATTCATAACTGTAAATTAGTGTAAACAGAGATTTTAGTGCTTAGTATTGTATATATTGTCGCTGTCCAAAGAAAAACAAGTATCTCCAAAATGGCAACTTTACAGGAGAGCCCAAAAACCATACTGAATTTGAATGGAAGTCAATGGAACCAGACATCTTTCCAAACAGTTTTGGGCCATTTCTGTTGGTCCATTTATCATGAGATTCTTGCTAAGTGTAAACAGCAGCTGATGGGTTCAAATGATGCATAAAAGTAAATATGGACAAAAGTGGAGATACATGTTTTTCATTGGACAGCGACGATATTTATTCTCAAATTGATATGTTTGTATTGAAGTACTGTAAGGGACTACGCACCTAAGTTTTTCACTCACCTTCACACCTGTGAAAATGTGATGTGACAATAAAAGTGATTTGATTGGAAGCTGTTACCCGAGTGTTTGCTCTGTACTTCAAGCGTGACTGTCAAATGTAGTTCAGGTGCTATCATCTTGCCGTTTTCAGCCATATTGCAATACTGATCTTTTAGCACAGACCAGTACTGTGAGCAATGTCCCCACCAACGTTGTTCAGGTAACTGTCTGTTCGCGTGACATCAGTCTGTAAAGATGTCTGACGTGGTCTGAAAAATTGGACTCGACAGCTCGGACTTTCAAATGAATATTTCAGGCTTTACACTGAGATTCATTGCAGCACAAGCTCTGCAGTCAGCAAAGTGATTACTTTCGATTTTATCAAACAAATGATATGCAGACACTGTGTATTTACAATATTACAAAACGGTAAATTATTAATCAGTGGACATGAAGTACATGCACTAAATTCTGGTAATTTCTCGACATGCACAGGCCACCGAGCTGCAATGTGGTAGACGTAATGGAAGCGCCATATAGGTGTTTCTTAGTAAGTGGGCAGAGGGTAGAAATTCAATAATACTCCCCCTCTGTCCTACCTTGCGTCTGAAGACGGAGAAGGCAAGTCCACAGGCTTTGCACACCAGGCCGGTGGTGGCAGTGGGGGTCGGAGTGGGAGGGTAGGTGGAGTATCCAGCGCTCGGGGCAAAACGGAAGGGTCCAGCAGCCCCACCAAAACCAGGTTGCTGCCCCCGAACAGACCCTGTACCGATTACCTCATTCAACAACCCACAACAGGACGCCCACATAGAGGACGCCCCAGCCTGAGAGAGAGAGAGAGAGAGAGAGAGGGAGGAAGAGGGAGAGAGAGAGAGAGAGAGAGAGAGAGAGAGAGAGAGAGAGAGAGAGAGTTTATTGAAGTCTTAAAATAAACTCCAATTTCCCTAGTTGCCCCTGTAATCAAAATGTAGTCGATTAGCCAAGATCTAGTGTCTAAAGTTTTAGCACTGGAAGTTTTAGGCATGGAGTTGTTCCATAATCTCTAACAGAGCTCACTTTGTGTTTAACAGCAGTGCACACATTTACAGAACCATGTAAATGTGATTCAGTTATAAGATTTCTAATCTATGATTAGTACATTCAGAGCAGTTAGCCACCTTTAAACTCAAACACACACTCAGTGAGTGTTACAGCAGTGCGGAGTTGACTGAAGCATGAAACACAGACCTCACAGGTTACAGGAAAACAGTGACATCAACATGATCATCACCCTTTACATCACTATCACTTTTTTACCATCTCACCATCATTATTTTCTCAATCCCTATCACCCCAATTAATTAAACACACACACACACACACACATCTGAATATAGGAGCACCTAGTATGTTATGTATATTATCACTGAAAGCCTGATTCTTGAATGTGTCAAAAACTAAGTTAGGCTGGGTTAAATAAAAGTGTATGTATTACAGACTGAGCTGTTCACATTGTGCCGATTTGGGTAGATTAAGTGAGTCTGGGATGTACAGTGGTTCAAGTGTATGCTTTTTTGAATAAATGGCCCAAAAGTGCTTGGAAAGTATGAATACAAAGCTCTTTTGATTAACTGTGCGTCTCTAAACACTGCAGATGCAGTTGTAGTGGTAACAGCCACTGTCTGCTTTCTATCACCCTGTTCTTCTAGTACATGCTGGTTTTGTACAATATGAGCTGGGTGCCCAATACTTTAACATCTGTTGAAATATTGAGAATCCTTCAGCCCCTAATTTGGAGCAGCTGAGCTGAGCTTCAGTACCCTAAGCTACAGGCCACCTCCAGCAGGCCTCCCCACTAGCTGATATTTTATTGGCACAGTTTTCTTTGATGTGGAAATGTGTTTTCTGCTTGCTTTAGGGTTATAACTTCTTTGTAGTGTGTTTTATTAGTTTGCTGTGTAGTAATGAGATATAACTGGTTTTTAGTGAGGTGGTCTCTAAAGCCCCTGGGGCTGTGTTTCTCTGTATACTGCATGCCTTGAACTGGGTTGCGAGTGTCTCCTTTTAAGAAACCGGTGCCTGGTTTACCTGTAAGTGCCTTGTCTGCTGATAATTAGCCTTAGCCATTTAGAATGCCCCTTTATTGAATGGGTATCATCGTCTGTTGCATTGGGATTTATAAATAATGCCTGCAAATGGAGCTTCAGAAAATAGAGGTTATAATAAATGATCTAATTTCTCTCTGATGATTGCTCCTGGTTTTTAAATTGCTTAAGCCATGGAATAAATAAAATCATCATTGTGTTTCTGTATGTCTCATTTAGAATGAATCCATTTGTCTTTCCGGCACACAATATATGCAGTATATATCGACAGTGAGTAAGAGAGTGTATGTGAGAGAGTGAGAGAGAGAGAGAGAGAGAGAGAGAGAGAGAGTGAGTGAATGAGAGAGAGTGTGTGAGAGAGAGAGAGAGGGAGAGAGAGTGAAAGAGAGAGAGAGAGAGAGGCAGAGGCATATACAGTCAGAGTATTTCTCGGCTCTCTGAGAGATCGTATTGATTGTATTGATTTGCTGTGTATGTAATGTGTGTTAATGTATCACTCTGTCTGTTTACTCTCTATGGCAACGTAACCCAACTCCACTCACATAAAACAATCAAATCCAGAAACCTCCAGCTGAATAAGGCAGTATCACAACACAAGACCACTGACATCCCCCACTGTTACTTTATAATCAGTGTCAGTATTTTTGTTGAATTTAATGAATATGCATTTTCCAAACTCCACATTCTGAAAACATGATCCACTGTGCTTTATCCTAGAATTCCTTTAATAGTCCTTGGCAGATATACATTGTTGCTGTCCAAAGAAAAACAAGTATCTTCAAAACAGCAACTTTACAGGAGAGGCCAAAAGCCTCATTCAGTTTTAATGTAAGTCAATGGAACCAGACGTCTTTCCAAGCACTTTTGGTCCATTTCTATTGGTCCATTCATCATGCAATTCTCACACAGTGTAAACGCCAGCTGCTGTTTTCAAATGATGCATAAAAGTCAAAATGGACAAAAATGGAGATGCATGTTTTTCATTGGACAGGGATATGAGTTGGTTCTTGTGACATCACAGAAGCAACTTATTTACAGCCGACTGTTTTCACAGTTTAGTATCTATACTTGTTTACTGCTTCAAATAGTTATTTCATAAATCAATAAATACATTTAGTTTTACAACAATTAAAAAGAAGTTGGTAAAAAGTTGAAAAGAGCTTAACCTGCATTTAACAGCATTCATATTTTAACTTATACGACTTTAATGTATTTATTACATTCATGTGAATGGACATATGATGGAACATTTCAGGTGTTTGCTTACCACCAGTTAAGATGGCAGTGATTTGCAAAAACTCCCACAGAGATAAACACAACTGATACATGAAAGTTCATCCTGGTGCTAACAGACAACAACAACAACAACAACAACAACAACAACAACAAGCACTTCCCTTCTACCATCACACCATGAACATGAATAAACATGAGTGCTCTCTTTCTGCTGACCAGCAGCTTCTCCCAGAGAGCGAGTGAGAGAGAGAGGAAGAGAGAGGGAGACAGAGTCACAGAGAGACAGAAATAGAGGGAGAGAGAGAGATAATATGGCTCTTGTGCTGGTGAATCAATGAATGTGTATGTCTCCCATGGGAAAGAGAAGAGTGGGGGTGGGGCGAGAGAAAACAGAAAAGCAAAAAGAAAACAGAGAGAAGAGAGGATGGGGAAAGAAGCAGAGAGATAGGCCAGAGGGAAAGAGAGACTAGATGAGGAATGAACAGAGAAAAAGATGGGATTTATTACTGTTCCCATTCCTATATGATGAATTTAGCCAGGCTAGTTGTAGGACACTTTCCCAACCATGTTCCTGCCAGTACTCTGCCCATTTGATGGGGATGTCAGCGTGTTATTGCCAGGCAAGGTTTGCCATGAGGGTTTCAAGGGTTTCAGTGTTGTTTTGCTTTCTTGCATCACAGTTTCACAAACAGTGGTTACTGACCAATACGAACAGGTTAAGGCTACAGATGGCATTAGCTACTTCATTAACCATATGGTGGTGTAATCTGTTCCTTCAGTTACACTAAAACTCTTTCAACTAACTAATAAAGCCAATTAATGTCTAGCTTTGGAGCGCAAACGAGGAACCTCCCTAAGAGCATGAGGAAGAACCAATGACAGCAAAGTAACAGCCTCCAATAAAATCCGTGATGGTCTCGTGGGATGTCATACGTCCTTGAGATTTCTCAGTGGTTCTTGAGCATGACTGCTGAGTGACTCCTGAGGCCATCAGAGCTGCTCTCTCTGCCGCTGTCTGACAGTCCACGAGGGTCAAAGATCAGAGCTTTAGAGCCAGTCTGAAGCTTTAATAGACTAAGACCTTTTCTTTCTGACAGAGAGCTGCACAGAGACCACACTCAGCAGGACCGGATCCACACGAACCTCATCAACTCTATTCTCCCAAGTCTGCCAGGACATGTTCGGTGTAACTGGTGGATAATAATATATGAAATATCATAAGTCAGGTGGAATGGACACTTTAAATATGGAGACTGAAAAAAAGAGCTGCTGAAAAAAGAGCTGTAAATACATTTTAAAAGTGGGAAGGAGATAATGTGTGGAAAAATTAGTATTAAATAAAAATCCATTTTAGAGAGTAGTGTGTAATATTTAAACCCACACTTTCACATAAATAACAACAGACCATATTAATATAACGTCGCTGTCCAATGAAAAACATGTATCTCCATTTTTGTCCATTTTGACTTTTATGCATCATTTGAAAACAGCAGCTGCCGTTTACACTTTGTGAGATTTGCATGATGAATGGACCAACAGAAATGGCCCAAAAGTGCTCGGAAAGACGTCTGGTTCCATTAACTTGCATTCAAATTGAATGAGGTTTTTGGCCTCTCCTGTAAAGTTGTCATTTTGGAGATACATGTTTTTCTTTGGACAGCAACGATAAGCAGGTTATCACAAACTACTGTGGTGTACATGGTCTGATTTAAAATACCAATTTAAACTTTTTCTTTATTATTTTATTAATGTGATGTTTCCAGGTGCACTGGAGAAATATTAATAAATAATTATGAAGTATGTTTTGATTTTCTGGATACAAATAAATAAATATCATTTTAATTGTACAGCCATGTAAACAATGTAAGCACCAAACAGTTTCTTTGGTTCACATCCAAACTTCTCCAGTTATTCGTCTCATACATGCATCTCTTTAATTGCTCTACGTCTCAGAGGGTCGAACTCTACTGGAGGTTAGGAAAAATCACTGTTGCTCACTCGTCAGCAGAGACTTCAACATATTTTCCAGCTCAGTTGAAGCAACGTGGGCCGCAAGACTCAACAGCAATCAGGACTAACGTTAACTCAGACTGTAAGTGACTACACAGTGGCAGAGGAGTGATTACTGAAAGGTGCCTGGCTCGGCCATCCAGGTAAGGGTCTCCCATCATCATGTTATTCCCTTAAAATACTGCCCTACAGATTTAGTCTAGAGCATTTCTACTCCTGCTTCTCATACCACACAGCTCATGAGTTGTTACGGTCTGTTTACAGGCACTCAAGCATGCATCACAGGTATCTGTATGTATAGGCCCATCGTCTATACCAACACTGCATTTAAATGGGAGTATCGGTACGGATATCAAAGCAGACTCGGTGCAACAGCACTTTGAAAAGCAAAATAAGTTTAGATGAGCAAAAGCAACACTGGACATCAATTCAAACCTCAAGAACACTTTAAAATTCCGTTTCTGCTCCGTTTTACGCTTTACAGTGTAGTCATGACCAAACTTTGGCCTGGAACTACAGATTCTGTTACAAAGTGATGCTGTTTCTGGGCATTGTTCAGTTGCCTACACCTCTTACAAGTGTAACATCATAAACAACAGCAAAACCCATTTAGGTGCAATATAGGACCAACACATTCTCCAACAATCTAAAGAACATTTCAGCATGAGTTGGTTCTGCATAGATGTCAGGACCAATCTAACTTCGGCACGTGCCAAGCTACGAGAGAGAGAGAGAGAGAGAGAGAGAGAGAGAGAGAGAGAGAGAGAGAGAGAGAGAGAGAGACAGACAGACAGACAGACAGGCAGACAGGCAGACAGGCAGACAGGCAGACAGGCAGACAGGCAGGCCAGGGTCGAGAGTCAATAAACCAGCGAATGAATGCAGGAGGAGATCAAGAGAGGAATCCAGAGAGCAAGCAGGTAGGTCAAGACACAGAGAGAGCAACAAGGAACGAACCAGAAGGGAAATCCTTCGGCTTTTCTTGGCAATACTTCGCAAAGGGGATGTGCAGGGTTTAAATAGCAACTGGGAAATGAGGTGCAGGTGGGCAATCAATACTGTGATGACCTTGAATGCGGAAGTGGAGTGTGAATGGGTGTCTCGGGGCATGTGACAGTTATGTCATCAAGGACAGTATTCTGGGAGATGGAGTCCGGGAGATCAGAGGCGGTCGGGAAACCTGAAGGTGTGACAACGGAACTCGTGGTTCTAAATGAAACCACTGTCTTTACAATACAGACCTTTAATAAGCATCTTGTCTAACTGTGTAGGGTAATATGGACTTGTTGTATCAGGCAGAGTGTTGACCGGTTAAAGTTACTGCGATGCATTTTCACCAAATCTTTTTGATGCTCAGAAGGGCAAATGATGACTGAAGTGGACAACTGAGGGTACTTTCTTTCTAGATGCAGGGGGCCAAAAATATATAATTACCAATAATGTTGTTCATAATTGGAACACATTTTAATCAGTTACCTCTTTAGACTATTTGCCCCCCCGCTGTGTTGGCCTGTGGACCACTTGTTTGGGTTAAGTTCCACGGCCCACTGGTTAAAACACTGCCCTGTATAAAACCCTAAACATGGGCTAATGATGACGCCTTAGAACGTCCGACTGCACCGAATCACCCCGATTAACATGACTTCCACAGAAACACTATGTTCTCATAAAAGCTGAGTGCTGGGGAGTTTCTAATAAAACAGATTGAGATCAGCAGTAAAAGCCTCAAAGCGGGGTTACTGAGTTTGAGTGACAGCTCTAATAATCACTTTCTCTGGAGTTTTCATCTTTTAATACTGAACACAGACAGCAGCTTCTACTGATCTGCTAAAACTCAGCTAACTGTTATTAAATCACCACAATATTAAGGATCCAAAACTTTGTATAACTAAAAAATCTTGTTGGCTGTAGCTCTATAATAAGCAAGTGATTCCCTGATTATGCTGAGGATGTACAACAGGTCAGCGCATTCTATCGTCACAGACGTGATCAGATGCAATTACAGTAATTAGCAGCTTTAAAAAAACTTTTACAGGTTTTAACTGCTAATGCTAAAGCTATTACAGCTACTACAGCTACGTCAAGCAAGATGTAACGGTTTTTACAGGCTAGCATTTCTGATATGAGCCATTACTGCTATTAACAGCAAGAGATACAGCTACTACAGGCTAGCAGTTACAGATATTACAGGCTAGCAGTTACAGCTATTACAGGTTAGCAGTTACAGATATTACAGGCTAGCAGTTACAGCTATTACAGGCTAGCAGTTACAGCTATTACAGGCTAGCAGTTACAGCTATTACAGGCTAGCAGTTACAGATATTACAGGCTAGCAGTTACAGATATTACAGGCTAGCAGTTACAGATATTACAAGCTAGCAGTTACAGATATTACAGGCTAGCAGTTACAGACATTACAGGTTAGCAGTTACAGCTATTACAGGCTAGCAGTTACAGCTATTACAGGCTAGCAGTTACAGCTATTACAGGCTAGCAGTTACATATATTACAGGCTAGCAGTTACAGCTATTACAGGCTAGCAGTTACAGACATTACAGGCTAGCAGTTACAGATATTACAAGCTAGCAGTTACAGACATTACAGGCTAGCAGTTACAGACATTACAGGTTAGCAGTTACAGCTATTACAGGTTAGCAGTTACAGCTATTACAGGTTAGCAGTTACAGCTATTACAGGCTAGCAGTTACAGCTATTACAGGCTAGCAGTTACATATATTACAGGCTAGCAGTTACAGCTATTACAGGCTAGCAGTTACAGCTATTAGAGGCTAGCAGTTACAGCTATTAGAGGCTAGCAGTTTCAGATATTACAGGCTAGCTGTTACAGCTATTACAGGCTAGCAGTTACAGACATTACAGGCTAGCAGTTACAGATATTACAAGCTAGCAGTTACAGATATTACAAGCTAGCAGTTACAGATATTACAAGCTAGCAGTTACAGACATTACAGGCTAGCAGTTACAGACATTACAGGCTAGCAGTTACAGATATTACAGGCTAGCAATTACAGATATTACAGGCTAGCAGTTACAGCTATTAGAGGCTAGCAGTTACAGCTATTAGAGGCTAGCAAGTACAGACATTACAGGCTAGCAGTTACAGACATTACAGGCTAGCAGTTACAGATATTACAGGCTAGCAATTACAGATATTACAGGCTAGCAGTTACAGCTATTAGAGGCTAGCAGTTACAGCTATTAGAGGCTAGCAGTTACAGCTATTAGAGGCTAGCAGTTACAGCTATTACAGGGTAGCAGTTACAGCTACTACAGGCTAGCAGATACAGATATTACAGGCTAGCAGTTACAGCTATTACAGGCTAGCAGTTACAGATATTACAGGCTAGCAGTTACAGACGTTACAGGCTAGCAGTTACAGATATTACAGGCTAGCAGTTACAGATATTACAGGCTAGCAGTTACAGACATTACAGGCTAGCAGTTACAGACATTACAGGCTAGCAGTTACAGACATTACAGGCTAGCAGTTACAGCTATAATAGGCTAGCAGATACAGCTATTACAGGCTAGCAGTTACAGCCATTACAGGCTAGCAGTTACAGCCATTACAGGCTAGCAGTTACAGCCATTACAGGCTAGCAGTTACAGCCATTACAGGCTAGCAGTTACAGCCATTACAAGCTAGCAGTTACAGCCATTACAGGCTAGCAGTTACAGATATTACAGGCTAGCAGTTACAGCTACTACATGCTAGCAGTTACAGCCATTAAAGGCTAGCAGTTACAGCTATTCCAGGCTAGCAGTTACAGCTATTCCAGGCTAGCAGTTACAGCTATTCCAGGCTAGCAGTTACAGCTATTCCAGGCTAGCAGTTACAGCTATTACAGGCTAGCAGTTACAGCTATTACAGGCTAGCAGTTACAGCTATTACAGGTTTGCATGTTACAGATATTACAGGCTAGCAGTTACAGATATTACAGGAAAGCATTTATAGCCATTACAGGCTAGCAGTTACAGATATTACAGGCTAGCAGTTACAGATGTTACAGGCTAGCAGTTACAGCTATTACAGGCTAGCAGTTACAGCTATTACAGGTTAGCAGTTACAGCTATTATATGCTAGCAGTTACAGCGATTACAGGCTAGCAGTTACAGCGATTACAGGCTAGCAGTTACAGCTATTACAGGTTTTCATGTTACAGATATTACAGGCTAGCAGTTACAGATATTACAGGCTAGCATTTATAGCCATTACAGGCTAGCAGTTACAGCTATTACAGGTTTGCATGTTACAGATATTACAGGCTAGCAGTTACAGATATTACAGGCTAGCATTTATAGCCATTACAGGCTAGCAGTTACAGCTATTACAGGTTTGCATGTTACAGATATTACAGGCTAGCAGTTACAGATATTACAGGCTAGCAGTTACAGATATTACAGGCTAGCAGTTACAGATATTACAGGCTAGCATTTATAGCCATTACAGGCTAGCAGTTACAGCTATTACAGGTTTGCATGTTACAGATATTACAGGCTAGCAGTTACAGATATTACAGGCTAGCAGTTACAGATATTACTGGCTAGCAGTTACAGATATTACTGGCCAGCAGTTACAGCTATTACAGGTTTGCATGTTACAGATATTACAGGCTAGCAGTTACAGATATTACAGGCTAGCATTTATAGCCATTACAGGCTAGCGGTTACAGATATTACAGGCTAGCAGTTACAGATGTTACAGGCTAGCGGTTATAGCTATTACAGTTTAGCAGTTACAGCTATTACAGGTTAGCAGTTACAGCTATTACAGGCTAGCAGTTACAGCTATTACAGGCTAGCAGTTACAGCGATTACAGGCTAGCAGTTACAGCGATTACAGGCTAGCAGTTACAGCGATTACAGGTTTGCATGTTACAGATATTACAGGCTAGCAGTTACAGATATTACAGGATAGCATTTATAGCCATTACAGGCTAGCAGTTACAGCTATTACAGGCTAGCAGTTACAGATGTTACAGGCTAGCGGTTACAGCTATTACAGTTTAGCAGTTACAGCTATTACAGGTTAGCAGTTACAGCTATTACAGGTTAGCAGTTACAGCTATTACATGCTAGCACTCCCAACTATTACAGGCCAGAAGTCACAGCTATTACAGGCTAGCAGTCGTAGTTATCACACACTTACAGCAATTAGCAGCTAAGTGATACTGCTATTATCAGCTAAGGTGCCAACTGATTCATTACAAGCAAGTCCTTACAGCTGTCTAGCAGACTAGCGATCACTGCTAATACAAGTTACCTCTCATTAGGACCAGCTTTTGCAGCAAGGTGCTAGACTTACATTCATCACAGGCTAGCTGTTACAGCTACTACAGGCTAGCCATTATAGCTTTTAGTAGCTAGATGTTACAGGTATTAGCAGCCAAGGCTACAGCTATTACAAGCAAGCCATTACAACCTACAGGCTGGCCATTACATGTTATCATTAAATCTATTAGCAGCCAAAGAAATTACAAATTGCCTCTAAACATTCTTTCGTCAATCAATAAAGGACAAACTCCTCTAAACAAACCTGCAGAGACACTGGTGGCAATATTTCAGTCAAAGTTATTACAGGAAGCATTTTCACATCTGTGTATATTTCTTCCAGGTCATTGTTAACCTTTGTATTCTGTACCTGTGTGTCTGTCATCTACAGAGGGTTCAACAAGTTCATTGCAGAGCCCATCTCTGTCTCCATTCTCATCTCATTTTTCTCATCTGGAATGAATCTGGGCCTCGCCTGAGGTGCCAGAACGTAAACATTTTAGGCGGAAAATTAGAATAAGCTGTGAACAGAAAGCCAACTGCAGCCTCATCATGGTGTCACGGTGCAACATGTATGAAATGTTATCAGTTAAGACCAAAAACAACAAGCGTCCCGCTGACGTTCCATCAAAAGCTGAATGAATTCATGAGAGGAATAAGCCTCAGGCCAGAGCTGGTTGTGTGCCGTCTGATTTGAAAAGCTGCTTTTCAAAAGAAACCGGATTAATCAAATACAACGTCACAGAGATTTCTTCCTCCTGAGGACAGGATGACCTTTATCCTTTAGAGGTAAACGATATTGAACTGTTATTACCTCCATCCAAAGTTCAGAGTGACCATAGCATAACAGCCATCAGTCAGCGGATGGATAGTGACAGATATCCAGCAAAGGCTTATTTGTAATCATCTGTACTTAAAGATCTGCTGTTGACATTTGTGTTCTATATGTACCAATTCATTTTATCATGGCCATTTTCCAACCTCTCTTTATCCCTGACAAACAAACAGGCTGACTTTGTTATGGTCCCTTTAAGACAAATATGAAAATGAGCTTTGGTATGACTGTCTGTCCTCATGTAAAAACTCAGAATAGGGTAAAACACTCCCTATAACTTCACTGTGAGTGGGCGGGGCTAAGCTGCTATAGGCTGAGTAGGCGGATTCATGTAGAAGAGTTGGTTTACGTGACATCACAAAGATAGTAAACTCAAATAGGTCAGGCTTTGACAGTTTGACAGTGCATTCTGAAACTTTACCAGTGTTATATCAGCATTAAATAATCAGATTTCAGAAAAGTAAGAATAAATTACAATTACAACATCTAAATTTATTTCCCCATTCTTCAGCACCGATCACTGGTTTATCATAATGAGTCAGTTCCTTAAATATTCATCTGCTTCTCTGATTAACACTAAGCTCACTATGACCAACATCACTGTCATCATTACTTTAATATTATAATTGAATGATAATCATTATTCAGACTGGGATATCTCTGTATGGAACACTGCTACCCCCAACCCCCCCCCGGCTGTCCATTCATATGAACTGCGTCCCAGTCCAGTCTCTGATCTCATTAGACGAGATCAGCCCGCTCTGATCTCCACTTACGCTCACTGTACTCTAAAGCTCTATTTCTGTTTCTGTAATCTCACACGCTGCTCTCCGTGTTCCTGCTGTTAGAAACGTCTCCTGCAGCAAACCTGCAGCTGCAGCAACAGGCCATGTGCCGCACTAACACAATACGACCTAACACAATCAACCTAAACACAATCAAACTCAACCCAAGCTAAAGCAGTCGTGATCAAACTCACCAGGACTCAACACAAACCCAACCCAATCAAACCAAACCAACGCAACCAAATACACTGCAATCCATCAACACAACTAAACACAATAACACACAAACACAAAGTCAACGCTCCTAACCTCACACAACATAACCCAAACCAACACCAGACATTATCAAATTCAACACAATGAAACCCAACCCCACTCAAACTCAACTCCAACACCACCAAATCCACCCCAAACCAAACACAATTAAACCCAAACTCAACTCAGTGAGACTCTACCCCAAAAGACTGAACTCAACCCAACACCAATCACAATGGACATGGACATGAAATCCTACCCCGCTCAATAAACTCAACCCAACACTGCCAAACACAACCCAATCACAATCAAGTTCAGCACCACACAGTCAAGCACTAGCATAACGAAATTCAACACAAACTCAACCCCACAAAATCACACACAACACCAAACCAACTCTAAACATTACAAACCCAACACCAAGTACAACACAACAGCTGTACTAGAGTCACATACCACTCTAACTAACCACAACGTAACACAACCCAATCAAGCCCAGCACGACACAGTCCAGACCAACCAAAATCAACCTCAGAGGCACACACAAACTTAACACCACAACCCAACGCAATCAAACCCAACATCAACAATGCAAAATCCCAAATACAGCCAATCCCAAACTGAACCTTAATTTAACTCAGCCCAGCACCGGAGACCCAACACCACCGCCATTTGAAGGCCACGCTGATTTACCATGAGCATGCAGTTCCTGCTCATCACCATCAACATCATCATCATCTTCATCTGCGGACAAACGCACCGCCGTCCTCTCTCGCTTTCCAGCAATGACAGTGAATACCAGCGCTTTAACGCGCCCTAAGGAGTCCAGGCGGTTCTGAGTGAATTCTGTACCTTCATTTCAGCTCCTGGCTGTAAAATCCTCCGCTCAGCTCTAAACGCAACCGCAGCATCGCCGGTCCATCGTGCCTTACTCCCTCTCTCTCTGTATCTCTCTCTACCTCTTTCTCTCTCTCTCCCCTATGTTTGTGGATGAGGGCATGACGTAATGGACCAGCGCGCCTCCACCAATCATCGCACGGCGCGAGCTGATGTTATCTATAGCGGCCAATCGCCTCTCGGAGCTTGTCCGGGAGGGCGGGGTCAGCGGGCCAGGATCGAGTTGATGATGTAAACCGAGGAGCTACCACTTTTAATTGATGAAGCTGGTAATCGATCACGCTCACGTTTATATAGTGAATTGTTGATGGTTATGATTTTATTTTTTTATGAATATTATTAGTGTTGTTTATTCAGGCTGTCTCTGCCTTTTGGTAACACCAGTGCAGCTGATCAGTTTAGTTACAATTCAGTTCATAATAAATATCTTTATTTATGTATTTTTTGATGTATTATTTTTTGTTATCTCGTAAGCTGGTGCAGTCATATGTGTTTTTCTGTTAGTGATAGTGTACGGCGACCTTGGGTACCTTGAAAGGCGCTCATGAATATTCTGATTATTAATATTATTCTTCATTTGTTTTCTTTTAAAGAGTGTAAAAGGATACTGGTGCTCATATTTAACATAAAATGCAGAAAATGACCTAAAAAGAAAAAATTTTGCTTTTTGACATGTACTTTTTGCACAGTATTTGACAAATTTTCCAATAAACACCACCATGATCATCTTTAAGCTTAAAACTGGACTTTCACTATAATCCTAGCACTACAATATGGTGTAATGTTTCCAAAATGTGTTCTTAGAGTGTAGCATTAAAAACCACCCAAACAGCTTAGTAACATCCTGATGTCATCACTCTGAAGGCTATGGCTAACAATAAATTAGTGTGTATATTTATTTTCATTCTGTTGTTGTTCAGCTTTAAGTTATTGTTTTTATCAGAACAAAATTATTGTTAATAAATTGTAGTTGTGGTCACTCTCATGTCATTACTAAGATGCCCTGGTTTGAGCTGTTTTGAGAAAATGCCCATTCAGCACTTTAAACTTGCTTTCTATAAAACAAATCTACCATGCAGTGCTATAAACCAGAACTACCATTAATTTCTATAAACCTTTACCATTCATCTCAATCTGTTATAAAGCAAGGGCACCATTCAGCTCTACAAACCAGCTCTACCATTTAGCTAGAACAAATGTGCTATATAAACCAGCTTTACCATTCAGATCTATGAACACCCTCTATAAGTCACCTTCACCATCCATCCTGCTAAACTTGCTCCAGTGTTCAGTTCTACAAACCCCCTCTACCAGTCATCTGTATTCAGCAACTGCACCATTTAGTTATATAAAACCACTCCACCATTCAGCTCTATAACTAGTTCTACCTTTCAATTCTATATATCTGTTCCACTTTTCAGTTTTACAAACCAGCTCCAGCATTCAGCTCTATAAGCCCTGCCACCATTTATTTCCATAAACCCACTCCATTGTTCTATACAACCAACTTTACTATTCAGCTCAATACACCAGCCCTATGAACTGACTTTGCCATTCAGCTCTATTGCACAATTCATCACAGTGTCAGTCATTTAGAAGCAGCAGGATGACATCTAGAGGTTCCTAGAGAAACTGCAGTATCCAAAGGAAACGTTAAAATAATCAGTCAAGACATGTATGCTTGTAAATGTGAGTGAATTGGAAGAAATAAACTGGAACAGCAGACAGTTTTGTTTACATAACACAAGAAAGTCTCTACCGGTGACCTCTACCTGGGGTAAGAAGCTTTCCTTACCTGGGATATGAAGCCACCTACCTGGGGTAAAAAAACGTCCCTCCTATTTGAGGTAGAATGCTGGGGGTTAGAAATCACCTACCGTTGGTAAATCCCCATATAATAAGTCATGTTTATATATAAAATGCTATTCGAGTACAGCATTCTCAGAAAGCAGCGTTACAGAAGTTCTGGTCCAAGCCCAAGTGAGCATCATGGGAGTTGATGCAACTGCATCAGACCACACAGGATGGGCAGGTGCTCAGGCTGACAAGGAAACACAGAAAGTGAGTTCTTTTAGGAGTGACTGTGAACTGTGTACAGCAATTACAGTGCAGCAGTGACTCCACCTGGATGTGCTATTACAGCCTATCTGAAAAGGAAAAGTCAGAGGATAACAAAGACATGTGGGCTCTCTATGATGTCAGTGCCCCTCTGCTGCACTCTGCAACCTGGAGTGAACGTGTGAGAGCAACCGGTTAATGGTACCAACATTCTCGGTTAACAATAATACTCACTAAATTAGTAAACAATGTCAATGAACCCTCATCATCAGCACAGATCAGCATATGATCAAATAGAACTAAACTGCACTCAGCATCAACAGAATAGTTGCACTAAGAAGGAAGTATTGGATTACAATGACATTCAAAGAAAGGTTACAATAAATGATGATAAATTTAGACTGATATGGGCAATATTTATTGAGCTACACATACAGAAGTAGTGTCTCCCAGTATGCCGTTGAGCCGCCGTGTTTGCTAATGCAACAACAAATCTTCTGGCTTGACACCATTGCAGTCTTTGGCGACATTGACGTGGTGTTAAGGGTCATGTAGATGTCTGCCAATGATGCTGACACTAACAGGATGACTTATGGAGGGCATCACTGCTCGCTGAGTGTCTGCAATCCTGGCCGTTGACAATCCTCACCGAGGCATCATGGACAATCCATTGGTTCTCCCTTCATGTCGCTGGTACGTGCTTTCTTTTATCCACTGCTGCCAACTGCACACGGTATGGCATGCAATACATCAGTAAGACCATCCTACTTCCCGGGTCTCTATGATGTGACCCCTCTCAAACTCCTCCAATCGCTTTCAAACTCTTCTTCAAGGTATACTTCACTTGCAAAGAATACTACCAACACAACAGCCCGAGTCAGGATGGAAAGCACATGCAACAGGCAGACATTATATGGTCAGTTGGATAAAGGCTTGTCCTTGCTTACATCACATGTATGGCCGAGCATGAAATTTGAATCATTCGCATGTCTAGTGATGCCAAACCTACCCACCAAGTTTCATTCCAACAATGAAACAAGAAGGTGTTTGGCCAAGGCTCGGAAACATAAACTTCCAAACACTGACTGAAAGGCTATTTCAAAGCTGGTGGGCTTTGTATGGAAAGGCTAATAACAGTGATAATAAGGCTACTAATAGCGAGTTACTACCTTGTGGTTTAAGTAGGCGTGACGATCCATAATAATACACAGTTATGACCAAAAAAATTGCACACTCCCAATATTTTGTTGGGCTACCTTTAGCTGTGATTATGATCACATTCACAGTGGCGATGCTTTAACAACCTTATGCAGCTTCACAAGATTATCATTATTATTTTTTTGCATCCAGAGTTGCATTACTAAGATCTTGTATTGACAAACTCAGAGTTCAACCACTTCGTAAAGACTTCTTCAACATATCCCAAAGGCTTTCAGTGGGGTTAAGATCTAAGGTCAGGACTTTGTCAGGTCAGGTGGCCATTTTATGTGTGAAAATAATTTCTCATGTTCCATTAAACACTCTTTTACAATTTGAGCCAGATGAATACCAGTGTCGTCATCCTGGAATATGGCTGTACCATCAGAGAAGAAATGGATATCAAGGATGGGATATCTTAACCATTCAGTACACTCGGTTAATCAGCTGACTTTAACCTATTGCCACTTAACATCGCTAAGCCTAGATCAGACCAACTAAAACAACTCAGAACACTGTATCCACAGATTTCTACAATGGGCACTATGCATGATGGGTGGATGCACTCATGGTTCTGGAATAGGGTCCATCTGGACTCACCAGACCACTTTCACCAGTAAATCTTTATGCTCTCTAGCAAATTGAGGCCTTTTATCTGAACATCCTCACTAACAAGTAGTATCCTTATGGCCACACAGCTATTTGGTCCCAACCCTGTGAGTTCGTACAGCATTGTGTGGCTGGAAATGCTCTTACTTTCACTATTAAGCATAGCTGTGAGGTCTACAGTCATTTTTACTGATTCAACATCACCAAGTGTTGAAGCGATCCCTCATTATGCTCATTCAAGGTTTTTTTCTGACCACATATCTTCCATGAAGGTTCACCTTTATCCTTGTGTGTTACCCTGTGTTGGGTGGGACACCTTACCTCCAATGTCAATCCCCAAAGGCTAAAATAGACCTAAAATAAGCACCTCAAGCCTCTCAAGGCTAAAAGCATTGGTTTCTCCAGAAGCTCCCCCTCATGTTGCATATCCAACAACAACAATAAAAATTAGGTCAACCGACCCTAGAAAAAACAAAACAGGAGTCCAGTGATCCAGATTAAATGAGGACTGTAGGCATTATTCAGTACTGTTTCAAAATTAGGACCAGTAATTGGACCACTGACCAGCAGATGGCACCACAGCCTGGATACGCTGAGCTGTTTGTTTTTTTTTTTGTTTACATAAGAGAATAGGAGTATGTGGGAATATGGTATTAGGAGGGCTTCAGGAGATTACATCATCACTGAACCCAACCCCCCACTGATTCATTAGAGTATTTCAGATGGTGAATGTTGATGATTTTTATTCTGAATAGTGTCTGAATAATCCGTAATCAGTGGTTCATTTTCTTCAGTGACAGTAATTATCCACCACATTACTGACTGTTTAGGGTTTTATACGAAGCTGAGTTGAAGAGTTTTATTAACATTACACCATAATTTAATGGCCACAACAAAGTCATCCCGAGAGGTTGGATGTGAAATGCTCTGTTCCTAAGAAATGTAGAGAATCAGAACTGTTCACAGTGGTGGTGACAGGAAGCAGACCTCCACCTCTAAAAGCTCCCTCATATAAAGTTATTGCATTAAATAGTCATTAATATGCTGCCTGCTGTTTGAGGCAATGTTTTAGGATAGTTAGAAAATTTGGCCTTAAAATTAATTAATGGTGGAGTAATACATGTAGAGTGTGAGGCTAAATAGTTCCTAAAGAAGTTCCAAGACTGAACTTTGGAGGTGTAAACTCTAATAAAAGTAAGAAGTGGACACACTAAATACTGATTCGGATAATACAGTCATCGTCTAAAGAATAGCTGCACTCAGAAGGAAGTGTGGGATTGCAGTGCTATTAGGAAGGAAGATTAAGTTCACCAGGAAAATTAAATAATGTCTCATAATGTTAAAAAGTTTCATTACTGTCGGGTGATTACTTCTGAGTGCAGATATGGTTTAGATGATGAGTGCATATTTAATGAAAGAAGCTTCTGCAACACATCATATCATATATCGCCATCATCTTTTTTTAAAAGATAAATAATTTGAACACATCAACTGTATTTGTTACACTATGCTGAAATTTTATGATAAATAGAAATTCTCCTAAATTACTTGGAATCCATTATTTGGACCTTCACTTGTCTTGAACATTTCTTGTAAAGCTTTTGAATTTAAGTTATATTTTTGAAGCTCTAACAGTAAGTTAAAAGTATTACACTTATTTTAATGCAAAAATAAGCGGCTGAGATGTGAACAGACTGATTCGGAGTGGACTGGTATGAAATGTTTGGCAGCAGAGATTCTGATTTTTTTAAAGAGGTGGTAATTGGAACTGGTCTCAGGCATGACAAGATCTGCTGTATTAAGCTGGAAAGCTGGAGATGAAGGCCTCCTTCAGGGAAGGTTCAGGTGAGGCTAAATGTAATGCGTTAGTGTGCTGTAAGTTGTGTGTTGGTGTACAGTAACTCAGTAAGTGTGATGCGTTAGTGTACTGTAAGTAGTGTGTTGGTGTACATAAACTCAGTAAGTGTGATGCGTTAGTGTACTGTAAGTAGTGTGTTGGTGTACAGTAACTCAGTAAGTGTGATGCGTTAGTGTACTGTAAGTAGTGTGTTGGTGTACAGTAACTCAGTAAGTGTGATGCGTTAGTGTACTGTAAGTAGTGTGTTGGTGTACAGTAACTCAGTAAGTGTGATGCGTTAGTGTACTGTAAGTAGCGTGTTGGTGTACAGTAACTCAGTAAGTGTGGTGCGTTAGTGTACTGTAAGTAGCGTGTTGGTGTACAGTAACTCAGTAAGTGTAGTGCGTTAGTGTACTGTAAGTAGCGTGTTGGTGTACAGTAACGCAGTAAGTGTAGTGCGTTAGTGTACTGTAAGTAGCGTGTTGGTGTACAGTAACGCAGTAAGTGTAATGCGTTAGTGTACTGTAAGTAGCGTGTTGGTGTACAGTAACTCAGTAAGTGTAATGCGTTAGTGTACTGTAAGTAGCGTGTTGGTGTACAGTAACGCAGTAAGTGTAGTGCGTTAGTGTACTGTAAGTAGCGTGTTGGTGTACAGTAACTCAGTAAGTGTAGTGCGTTAGTGTACTGTAAGTAGCGTGTTGGTGTACAGTAACGCAGTAAGTGTAGTGCGCTAGTGTACTGTAAGTAGCGTGTTGGTGTACAGTAACGCAGTAAGTGTAGTGCGCTAGTGTACTGTAAGTAGCGTGTTGGTGTACAGTAACTCAGTAAGTGTAATGCGTTAGTGTACTGTAAGTAGCGTGTTGGTGTACAGTAACTCAGTAAGTGTAGTGCGTTAGTGTACTGTAAGTAGCGTGTTGGTGTACAGTAACGCAGTAAGTGTAGTGCGTTAGTGTACTGTAAGTAGCGTGTTGGTGTACAGTAACGCAGTAAGTGTAATGCGCTAGTGTACTGTAAGTAGCGTGTTGGTGTACAGTAACGCAGTAAGTGTAGTGCGCTAGTGTACTGTAAGTAGCGTGTTGGTGTACAGTAACGCAGTAAGTGTAGTGCGCTAGTGTACTGTAAGTAGCGTGTTGGTGTACGGTAACTCAGTAAGTGTAGTGCGCTAGTCTACTGTAAGTAGCGTGTTGGTGTACGGTAACGCAGTAAGTGTAGTGCGTTAGTGTACTGTAAGTAGCGTGTTGGTGTACGGTAACTCAGTAAGTGTAATGCGTTAGTGTACTGTAAGTAGCGTGTTGGTGTACGGTAACTCAGTAAGTGTAGTGCGCTAGTGTACTGTAAGTAGCGTGTTGGTGTACGGTAACGCAGTAAGTGTAGTGCGCTAGTGTACTGTAAGTAGCGTGTTGGTGTACGGTAACGCAGTAAGTGTAGTGCGTTAGTGTACTGTAAGTAGCGTGTTGGTGTACGGTAACTCAGTAAGTGTAGTGCGTTAGTGTACTGTAAGTAGCGTGTTGGTGTACGGTAACTCAGTAAGTGTAGTGCGCTAGTGTACTGTAAGTAGCGTGTTGGTGTACGGTAACTCAGTAAGTGTAGTGCGCTAGTGTACTGTAAGTAGCGTGTTGGTGTACGGTAACTCAGTAAGTGTAATGCGTTAGTGTACTGTAAGTAGCGTGTTGGTGTACGGTAACTCAGTAAGTGTAATGCGTTAGTGTACTGTAAGTAGCGTGTTGGTGTACAGTAACTCAGTAAGTGTAATGCGTTAGTGTACTGTAAGTAGCGTGTTGGTGTACAGTGACTCAGTAAGTGTAATGCGTTAGTGTACTGTAAGTAGCGTGTTGGTGTACAGTAACTCAGTAAGTGTAATGCGTTAGTGTACTGTAAGTAGCGTGTTGGTGTACAGTAACTCAGTAAGTGTAGTGCGTTAGTGTACTGTAAGTAGCATGTTGGTGTACAGTGACTCAGTTACTTTTGGCTTATGTGTTCATAAAAGTGTAACATGTCAAAATGAAAGAAACATGAAGTGAACCCACCAATCAGTGAACCGCATGCACTTAGTTTTGAGCTTGTTTTGACCTTAGGAACAGAGTTTGGTTTTAGCTAATGGAAGATGTTTCCTTCAGTGTCAGACTAACTGAGTCTTTTCACTTTAAATGAATCGAATAAGCACGAGTCTTGTTACAGAAATGCTAATAGGACACTAGAGCTATAAATCATGTTACTTTTGCTCTCCATACATAAATAGGCAAATAAAAAAACTTTTACTAGAGTGGAGGTACTTTAACTTAAATACTTTAACTCTGCTTAATGGTGTGTGTACGTTGTCCATCTCTGATTTCACTTATTATCTACATTTTTATGTAGTTTTTTATGTAATTTTAAAAATTAATATGAATATTAATGTTATAATAAAACGGAGCAGTACTACAACAATAACAACAA
Organism: Prochilodus magdalenae; assembly: GCA_024036415.1. Taxonomy (NCBI): domain Eukaryota; kingdom Metazoa; phylum Chordata; class Actinopteri; order Characiformes; family Prochilodontidae; genus Prochilodus; species Prochilodus magdalenae. The sequence continues at coordinate 275,156 of JAMWET010001815.1, forward strand.
CAACTGATAATTATAATAATAAGATGACGATGATGATGATGATGGTGATGCGGACAATGATGATTTCGAAGGCTTGAACAGGCATGTAATTCTTTGCTGAGAGCTTTAAAGTGCCCTCCTGCTGTTTGGTGTTTATCAGACAGTCCACTGAAGGGCAGTATTGTATAATGTATCCTGATCACTGAATCAGTGTGTCAACTCAGCTCAGTCCAGTTTAGATGAATTCGGCTGGATAAACCACTGTTGAAACAGTGATGTACTCTAATATAAAATTAGACTGTAGTTTTGCACCACAACTGTTCTGTATATTATAAAGTGTCTGACACATAAAACAGTCTGAATGTTCCATATTCATATGCAGTTAAATCTGGTTGCTGGATCTGCTCTATGTAAATGAGTAACAGTAACCACCAGATGGCGAAAATCAGCAGCAGAAAAACCTGCATCTATGTCTAATGTGAAGTCATAGATAGATAGATAGATAGATAGATAGATAGATAGATAGATAGATAGATAGATAGATAGAACAAACCAGATATAAGCAGATCCAAAAACACTTCTCTGGGCCAGAGTGGACATTTAAAGTCATGTAAAGAGTGGTCATTTAAAGTGGACAAATTCAAAATGAACTAATTATACAGTTTGGATGATTCGGAGATCAGCGTTTTCTCTTTTAGTGTCCACACTTTTTTTGGAGAAAGGCAGGTAGATTGATGGATTCTTTCTTTAAGACTTATATGTAAATGAGCTCCGTTCTTATTGGATGTTTTTGTGCCTAAGTACAGAAAAAGAAGCCTGGGCCGAAACTAGGTAGGTGTTTGTGATACAGTGACAGAATCAGAAGACAGGTGTTTCTAATAAAGTGTCCAGTGAGAAGAATCAGAAGGCGGGTGTTTGAAATGTTAAGTGTGGTTTACTGAGTGCAGCAGGAGGAGAAATAAAAGGAAGATTGATGGTTTCCCTCTGCCTGTGTAGACATGCAGACTGTAGCAGAGCTGTCAGTGCTAAATCTCTCCTCATACTCACATTACTCTCTCCCTCTCCTTCTCTCCCTCTCTGTGCGCTGTCAGCAGTGTGTGAGTTCCACTTAGCTGCAGCTTCCGAGGAATGCGAACTGTTAAAACAACACTAATCAGTGCATCTTTCTCTCTCTGTTATTTTACACTTCTTTGTTTTGGACCCATGATTACCATTACAGACTGACCCCAATGACCTACACTTTTATGGAATATCATCATCAAAAACGCGCTTTGAGGCAAAATACAGATGATTATGGCTGTATTAAAAAGCATTTGGCTACATGGCTGCAGGTCAACCCTAACTAGCCTACATTAGTGCAGGAATTTGATGTAAACAATAGATCATAATAATATTAATGTGTGCAATTATATGGAAGACTCATGGAATATCTTTTTTTCTTTTACATACACCTAGACATCAGTAACCACAGTAACTGAGAGTTTGGCCATCTAGTCAAATCCTTAAGGCACTGGCTTGAGAGTAGGAATAGGTCAGGATCTCTAGGAGTTGGTTAATCATGTGCGGGAACTTGTATTTTGGGGGTGGAGCTTGAAAATTACGAGATGTCTGGATAAGCCTTGTTCCTATATTCCCAGATCTGACACTGCTATGCTGGCACTTTCTGCCACCAGTTAAGCTCCGCCTACAAAATGGGTCATTACTGTTTATAGATAATTTCTTCAATAGGTCATCCAGAGCTCAAGGCTCTCCATACCTCTCCCCAAAAATCTAGTTACCACTCCTCAAAATATGTTACTTAGCTAATGCTAGCTAGCTAATGCTAGGATACAATTTGTACATCAAGACTAAAGAAAAGAAAAACATTTGATTTAATATTTAGTGATATTTTAACACATTTTAAGTAAAATATATTTTAATTGTAATTTCCCAGATAGCATATATTGATCTGCTGGCTGACTGTTTGCCATTGCCACCCACATTGTGTTGCAGGATCTGACTAGTTTAATCCTCTGAAGCCGATTCTAAACGTACAAAGACCTTTATTTATAAATATTACAATCAACTGAGTGTAACATCGGACACGACGAGGAGACAGGATACAAGTGTGAGGTTATTTAATGGAAAACTAATAAAAGAAAAAACAAAGACCAAAGACACTATAAAAAATAAGAAACAAAATACTACTGAGGAACAGGGTTACAAAAACAGCTGCCATAGAGACAAAAAGCAAGAACAAAGGGAACAACAAGGAGCATAAAACAGCAAGGACTAATGAGAAACACCTGGGAAGGGGCGGAGCTACAAACTAGGGACAGGTGAGGGGCCTGACAAGAGGGCGGAGACAGGAGGAACAATAACCAAAGCAAACAGAGGCACATGGCACAGGACAAAAATGACAAGAGAAAGACAGAAACTGGAAACCAGAGAAAACCTAGATAAACAGGCGCTAGCCTAGACAGGACGTGACTCTGAGAGAGAAAATATAATGACTAGGCCTGACACTTTAAATGATTTACTAGTTTAAAGGGATAACAAAAGGAAGAATAAAGAAAAACATTTGAGTGATGAAAAAGGTAATTTTGTCTAATACTCTGCTTAACCACCGGCGGGCCGCCCAGAAAATGCTGAGCAAAATACCAGTGGTCCTCCAGCTTTGCTGTCAGCAGGCCAACAGCGAAAAACATATCCTCTTGCTATCAGCGTTGTTTACCTGCTGACTCAGTAAGATAGATGTCCAGGTGGGACACTTCAGTGGGGTTACTCCATCAGCTTGATGCTGGAAGACTGAAGGGAGTCAAGATGAAGCAAAATCTTTTTTATCGATGAATCATTTGTTTTATGGCAGGCAGATAAAACATACAGTATATTAAACACTCATAGTTTAAAAATGGGCTGAAGTTCTGGAGCTTTTATAATAGTTTGTTTTGTTTTTGTGCTGCTATTTTACAGTAATAAATGTAACTAGAAAAGTGCATTTCCTGAGGGAAACGCGGGATGGTTGCGCAGCTTGCTCAGTGAGGAACGAGGGATGAGTAAACGAGTGCGGGTCAGTATGACTGTGGATTAGCGTCTGGGGGCCTGCCCTTAGTTTGGTGGCTCTTGAGCGAACGAAAGCATTACTGCTTGGGTTGGGTCGAAAATGACTGGGACTCTATGGGAGGAACGAGGGATGAGTAAACGAGTGCGGGTCGGTATGACTGTGGATTAGCTTCTGGGGGACTGCCGTTGGTGAGTACAAGAAGTTTGGTAGCTCTCGGGCGAATGGAAACGTTACTGCTTGGTTTGGATCGAAAATGACTGGCTCTCTATGGGGGGAACGAGGGATGAATAAACGAGTGCGGGTCAGTATGACTGTGGATTAGCATCTGGGGGCCTACCCTTAGTGAGTATGTGAAGTTTGGTGGCTCTCGGGTGAATGGAAAAGTTACTGCTTGGTTTGGGTCGAAAATGACTAGGACTCTATGGGAGAAACGAGGGATGAATAAACGACAGATAGACGAGTGCGGGTCAGTATGACTGTGGGTCAGTGCTTGGGGAACTGACCTTAGTGTGTATGTGAAGATTTGCGCTTCTCGGACGAACGAAACATCCGGCTTTAGTTGTGTCGAAAAATGACTGGGACTCTATGGGAGGAACGAGGGATGCGGGAAAAAAAGGAGAAATGAACGAGTGCGGGTCAATCCATCACCGAATGCTGGCTCGGGGCTTCGCCCCGAGCACTTGTGTCTGATTTGGAGGCTCTCGGTCGAGCGGGAGAAGAGTACGTAGGCAAACAATTTTCCTTCCCATTCATTCTCTATGGGAGGAAAAAGGGATGCGAAAAGAAAGAGAAACGAACGAGTGCGGGTCAATCCAACACTGAATTCCTGCTCGGTGCTTTGCCCCGAGCCAGTGTATCCGGTTTGGTGTCTCTAGGTCGAGCGGAAGTAGGGTAAAACTGCACGAGATTAGCCATCCCAGTCATTTTCTATGGGAAAAAATTCCGGAAAAATTCCTTCCTGTTCGGAATTCTTGCATCCGATCAAAAAGCTGTATACAAGCCCCCATCAGCGTAACATACCGGACAATCCAGAGTTGGAACGGAGTCGATATCTCGAAAACTGCGGGGCGAGTTAATCGGCGAAGAAACGGGAGAAAAATAAGAAAAATAATAATAATATATATCGGATAACAGTATAGTTGCGCATTGCTTTGCAATGCGCAACCATAATGACCTAAATAAATAAATAAATAAATAAAGACCAGGGATGTGTTTCATACCAAAATTCCTAGATGTGTCGTAAATGGCCTAGACTGTGTATTATGAGTACCTGTAATAGTTAGCTATTGTGAACTTAGTTTTATGATGAGCTAATGTGTTATGCAGGATGAACATTACCTTAAAGTAACTCAAAGCATAAAGCAGTGTTCCAACAAACATTTCTTTATTGAAAGCTAAATATCATATTTTGATGCATATAAACATTATTCAGGTTTCAAAACGTAGCGATCACTTTCCAGTACATACAGTCCATGTACACTCATCATCAAAACAATAGCTGCACCCGGAAGCAAGTGTCAGATTGCCGTGTTATGTGGAAGGACGATACCAGAAGGTTACCAAGAACAATAAATGATGATAAATTTAGATTGATATGGACAACATTTATTAAGATACACATGCAGAAGTATGACGCCGGACCCTCATGTTTGTTAACACAACATGTAGACGTCTCGGCTTGGAGTTGTAGAGGTTCCTAATAGTGTCCTGTGACAATCCATCCCATGCAGATTTTGCTGTCATGGTGGAGGTGAAGTGACACTAGGACTTCTGGATGTGTGAAGTGTGACAACAAATCTTAGCGCTGATGCCTCAGCATGGTGCCTCAACACACAGATTTAATCTGTCAGGTGTCTCTCTCACTGCTTTGCGTACATCTCCCAGATCCTTCATGCCTCTGGTCTGTGCCTTCTTCTATCCATAGCCGCCGACAGGGTGCTATGGTATTATCTGCATGACGCGTATGGAGCCAATACGTTGATTACACCCTCCCGCTTCCCAGAGCTACAACAAGATGACCATATAAAGTCAATCAGGTACAGCAATAGGTCTGTTCTTATATGAGTCAAGGCACAGCAGTCTCTGTTTAACTCTAAGGAATAAATAAAGCTCATGTGAAAATGAATTCTTACTGCTTTTTGTAACTAAACTCCACCAATGCTGCAGGTGAGGAGCTGCATGGGAAAAATAGCATGCAAGAAAAATGTTGGATGGGCTTTCTATATGGTTCTATTTATTTGTAAGTGAATTATCAGTACAGTAGCAGCTTTATGACTAGAAATTTCAATAGCCCCTCCCACACACACACACACACTTTCTTCTTCGCTCTCTTTTTCTTTTCTGAGTTTCCTCTTTTCATTAGCCAGCCTGGCTCTGTTTGATCTCTTCAAAGAATCCAGTTCACTGAAGCAGGAACGCATTTCCAAACCTCATTAATGAAGACGCTTGTTTACAAACAAACAGTGTTTATTCTGTATGGCAGGAACAGTCTCTGCAGGCCGTACGTTACGACGCTACTGCACCAAATATTACTCACCAAAGACGCAAAGTTTGGGGAGCCTTCAGCCAAAATAACACTGTCAGTTCACTGCAGTAATAACACATGCTTTGTGTATAAGTTAACTACGCTCTGTGTATATTTACCCTTAACGCTCGTCATCAAAGTTCTCTATGGCCAAAAGTGAGTGGACACCCCATCCATAATGGGTGGTACTAACATATGGACCTTTGTCACATGTTAGAAATTTCTGCCTTGCCAGATCTTCCCCAGTCAACTGTAGGTGCTATTACTCTGAAATGGCAGTATCAGCAGCTTAGCCACAAAGTGGTAGACCATGCAAACCCATTTAGCAGGGTCCAAACTGCCACTGGAAGCAACATCAGCACAATGCTGTGTGTCAGGAACTTCATAAATAGGTGTACTGGCCAAGCACACACAGGCCACAGACACACTACAAAGTCCTGTGGAAAGCTCAGATGATTGGGGACTTTTATAGTCACAAACGAATAATAGTGTCATTTTAATGTCCTTGGTTTAAGATGAGACATTCAACAAGCTCATGTAAATGTATTAGTCACATACATGTATTGTCCACATACTTTTGGCCATCCTTAGTGTAAACAGCAGGTTTTGTTTAAATATTAAACATTAATTTGACAATTTTTTCCCCAAGTATGGCTAAAAGCTCATATTGTAACTGTTTGAGCACACATGTGGTTTAAACACCAACAAGGAAGAACATATTCTATTACAGTTTTATTTTATGTTTTTAAATTTCATTTATATTAAAAACACTGAAAAGCTATGTGTCCCAGAGTTTTGATGGGCACTGGATGTGAATTGGATCTATGCTCCAGCTACTGGATCCTGCATTTAGTGTTTTCAGCAGACAGGTCAGTCTGATGAAGCAGGATTCGACCTCAACCAGCTACTTTTAAGCTTAGTTGGATCAAAAACTGGATTTTCTGTCACATGACGGTGGATCACTTTTTACCGGAATACTTCTCCATGGAAACTTATGGTGTAAAACTAAACTGCTCCAGGGCTGGTAAAATTCAGGATTTTCATAGGTAGCTCTTGAAGCAATAAGCAGTGAGCTACTAAACAAACAGTGAAGATATATATATATATATATATATAAGCCACCAGAATCACTCACTCGCAATGCCTGTTTGACGCCACTTCCCCATGCACACGTGCATGAGGATAACTCAGTGCCTGAGCATCTAAACCTGAATTAGCAGAGTAAGTCATTGCCTTTATGAAGCAAGTTAACCATCGTTCAGTTTGTTTGAATTAGGCTTTCTCTATAAACCCACCCTGCCAGTTCATACACCTTTATTCTAAACTAAAAGCCAAAACAACCCCTTAAAAGTCAAAACTGAAACTGAAATTAAATAGAAAAACAAAACAACAACTACAGCTTTTTCGGAAGACATTAAATACAAAACTAAATAAAAACAAAAACACTGAAATATATTAAATCAACCTCAAACACATGGACAGATGTTCTGTGTGTACATTGTGTCTAATTAAAAACGTAATATGCAGACTAATGTGCAGAAGTCAAAGACAGGACACATATTATTCAATAGGAAATTACACAAAACGTGTCTCAAATAGAAAATCCCAAACTAAATATATCAGGTGTATCACTTTCTCACTTTCACTTTCTCAAAGTACTCTGCAGGCACACCTCCAAAGTTCAGTCTTAGTGGACTGATCCCAAACACGTTCAGTGATGTTGAGGTGGTCAGTCTATTGTTCTGAGAACACTATCTGCCTCTTTCTTTGATTTGTCTTCAACTTGTTCGTCTATTAACCAAGAAACATATATTTACTTTGTTCAGTCTTTACCATTAGGAACTGTAGCAGCCACCCGGAACACCTTTTCCATTCAGATAAACTGCACTTTAAGCTATCATCTTTAAAAGAGGAGAAAATCACATCTACAGGTGCTTCTGTTCATCCTTCCACTGTGAGAAGACAACTCAACACGAGAAGACAACTCAAAACAAACAAGCTGCTGGTGTTCTCAGAACAATGGGCTGACCACCCCAGAGTCCAGACCTCAGTATCATTGATTATGTTTGGAGTGACTTGCAGAAAATGTCATACTACCCTAAAAGACTGAGCTTTGAAGCGTGGCTGCAGATTTCTTTGGGAAACTGACAGTGAGGGCATTTTCACAGTGGACCCAGGTTCATGTTTTCATGACATGATATTCATTTGATCTGATTAGTTTTGGTTGCACATCACAACTTGGCGATTTTTGCAGTCTTAACCAAAAACACTTTGTATGACCGACATTATGTCTTTATCAGCTACGTAGGCTGCGGCTATTTGACACCTACTTTCCATTGTTGCTATTTTGGTTCAGACCAAACTGAACAGTCCAGAGGTTCAGACCAAACAAGGTGCCCTGGGTACAGAATGGAAGCTCAAGTTAAAGAGTGGACACACTAAATACTAAGACATCTGTTATTATATTCAGTTTTCGACACATTTCTCATTAAAAATATTATTTTTTCCTGGTAGTAAAATAAATAACCTGCACTTAAGGGCTGTGGAACCACATTAAATAAAAGAGGGTTCTCTGACTTTTGCACTGTACAGGAAATAAAAACATCAAAAACACAAGAATGCAGTTTATTCTCAAACTTATCATCATATAAAAGCATAATAAACAGATTAGTCTTAAAAACAGTTAGTGGGTTCATGCTGGAGCGCTTCGTTCATTCCTCTGAGCACAACAGGCTGATTTAATAAGGAAATAATCTGATTGGTCAGCGCTGTTGTGTCTCTAGGTTGTCTGCGTTGGGTCTGCACTAACGAGCGGAGGCAGCACATATAGACAGTAGACTCCTGTAATTGTGGTTCAGCTCTTCGGACAGTAGAAGAAAATAACTGGGAGCAGTTTGTGACCACCCACTGGCATGTTTGATGCACCACACAAAAACCCAAACATACGAGCGAACTGCTAATTACAGCGCAGTGTGTACATGAACCCTCTCAGTACTGTGTCCTCATCTGTTTGTGGTCAGTCTTTGTTCCGAGATCTTACAGATCTGGCTGCTACACCATTCCACCTACATCCTCAGTATCTCTCTCCTTAATATTCTCTCGATTTTTCTCTACTCAGTTCTGGTCTTCTGCTCTGTTGCTAATGCCGAGACAGGGGAGAACATGTATACTGGCAGGAGAAAAGCTGCAAAACCTTGGAAAACCCCAGGAGAAGTCTGGAGAACCCAAAGGTGACCCATAGATAACCCAGCAAAAACTGTGGAGAACCATGGAGCACCCTGAGGAGCCAGTGACAACCCTGAAGAACCCCAGAGAACTCTGGATAACCATGTAGAACACCAAAGAAACCTTTGGGAATCTTGGAGACTCTGGAGGTACTTTGAAGGAGACCTATATAGAACCTTGTCACCACCCTTCAAAAGTTCAGCATGATGTTCCTGCTTTCCTTCTTCTTGTTCCAGGGCTCCAGAGTTTGAGGGCTCGCCAGGAGACATCACCCAGGGGAAGAATCTGGTTCTGATCGGGCTGAATCGTTTCCCAGGAACCAGTAAAACCATTACCAATACAGACCCTAGTCTTGTCACCTCTCTGTGAAGTGCAACGTGAGATTCTTTGTGTTCTCCTCCGTGTTATAAGGCTCCAGCTCCTCCTCTTCTTCCTCCTCGGTAGATGCTTCAACACCATAGCGGCCATCTGGGGTCTCTCTGTACTCGTAAATGGTGGGCAGGCTGCTCCTCAGGCCGAAGCGTCGCCGCAGAGCCACCAGCAGTGGCTGGGGAAGGGTGAAGATGTCCACGTTGTTGCCCAGGTCAACCCAGGCGAGGTTGGAGAACTTCTTTGGGTCCTTCAAAGCCTCGGTCAGGTCTTTTAAGACAGCGGCAGTAAGCCGGTTGCCATTGACAGCGAGTGTGGCGAGTTTGGGCATCAGGCTGAGTGCGGGCAGCAGCAGGCGCAGGCCCTCATCCTGCAGCTCTGTGAAGCTGAGGTCAACCGCCGCCACAGACGAGCCATAGCTGTGGAGGTAAAAAACGACACGCTGGAGGTCCCGGCTGGACAGAGGAATGCCAGATAGGTCCACCGTATCACCTGCAAACTTCTTCTTCAGGGTGGTTTTCAGACTGGAAAACAGAAACACGTGTTCATTAGAATTCTGTAAAATTACATTTAGGTCATATATCAAAATCACTGCTGCTGAACTGGACACTGTACTCCAAGAGTAATTACAGCCAGTAACAGACCCCAGTGAGACCCTGGTCTGATCTACAATCTAACTAAACTAATAACACACAAACAGTTGGCCTTTTCATGTCTTTTATTGAGCACATTGAGTAAGATCCACAGTCCAGGGTTTCACAGGTGCTTTCACAGGTGCTTACTGACAAATCTGTTCTTCCTAAGGTTAACGTAAACCGTGCCTCAATGCAAACAACTTTCAGATGAGCCATAGCTGTGGAGGTAAAAAACGACACACTGTAGGTTCTGGCTGGACAGAGGAATGCCGGACAGGTCCACCGTATCACCTGCAAACTTCCTCTTCAGGCACCGTTATAGAAAAGACTATCATTGTTAAAGACCTAGGTGTACAACAATCCGCAGTTAGACAAGTTGCCTACAAATGCAAAGAAATTCGAGACGACTGCTGTTCCCCCTGGGCAAAACCTTATCCCAAGTGTGAAGCATGGTGGAGGGAGCATCATGGTTTTGGGGCTGCTTTCCTGCCTCAGAGCCTGGATAACTTGTGATCATTGAGGGATAACTTGGGAACAATGATTTCAAATGTGTATCAAAATATTTTACTGGAGAATGTTTGGGCAGCAGTCCATGGCCGCAAGCTGAAGAGATGCTGGGTGATGCAAGCAGACAATGACCCAAAGCACACAACTAAAGCATGGCTGGAAAAGAATTTTTAGAATCCTGACCTTTACCCTCTCGAGATGCTGAGGCATGACCTAAAGACGGCTGTGCAAGCAAGGCATCCCAGAAACACCGATCAGCTGAACCATATTTGCAAAGAGAAGTGGTCCAATTCCTCCTCAATGCTGTGTCGATCTGATTTACTGCTACAGGAAACGTCTGGTGGAGGCGATGCAGCTGAAGTAGGGTCTACAGGTTATTAATTACAGGGGGAATCTAGCCTGCACTGTGGATGTTACTAAACCTGTCTCTCTATCTGTGTCTGTCTTTACTCTTTCAATCTTTTTCTCTCTCTTCCCTCTTTTATATCGCTCTCTTTTCACATTGTCTCTCTCTCTCTCTCTCTCTCTCTCTCTCTCTCTCTCTCTCTCTCTCTCTCTCTCTCTGTTTTTGTTATTACAGTATGGGGGGGCAGGGCGGAGGCGTTCTGCTGACTCTGCAGGATTAAGGTGCCTGCAGTGACTCTGCACTCTGATTGGCTGATTGGACCACAGGGCTTTTCTCCAGGAGATCCTCACATGCTCTCAGTCTGTGTGGGAAGAGATTCTGCCCCGGAAACAACAAAGCTCACGCCTCCACCCTCGCTCTTATTGGGGGGAGGTGGGGGGGGGTTGGTTATGAGGCTGAATGCCATCAGTGTGAGGGGGCTGATTCGCCACTGTGGGAACAGAGCAGCGGATAAAGACGTGTTCAGATAAACCCTAATCCGTGGCTCCTTTTTAGGAAGTCATTTTATAGAACTTTTCAGGACAACTGGTGTGACTTCCGTACCTTAATGTTACTTTACCATCTTCCTTAATAAACAGTAAAATATTACTGGAAAATGCAGTTTTATTTTCAAATCTTAGATCTTTATGCCCAAAGCATTAACTGAAATAGTAAATAAATAAATAAATAAATAAATAAATAAATAAATAAATAAATAAAATAGAGTACTTTTGATTGTGAGTTGATCCTGACATTTTAAAATAATAATATAATATTATTATTATTTTTTAAATTCTTGATAGACTTAAAGAGATACTAAAACCTAAAGAATTTTAGTCCCTATACAGAGCCCTATTTTAGCCCTGTCCCTTATGGCCACATACTGTGCAGTTAGATCTGTGTTTGTCCAACATTACTACTAGTGAGTGCTGATTGGTTGGCGTTACTGCTAGTGAGTGCTGATTGGATGGCGTTACTGCTAATGAGTGCTGATTGGATGGCGTTACTGCTAGTGAGTGCTGATTGGATGGCGTTACTGCTTGTGAGTGCTGATTGGATGGCGTTACTGCTAATGAGTGCTGATTGGATGGCGTTACTGCTAGTGAGTGCTGATTGGATGGCGCTGCTGCTTGTGAGTGCTGACTGGATGGCGTTACTGCTTGTGAGTGCTGATTGGATGGCGTTACTGCTAATGAGTGCTGACTGGATGGCGCTGCTGCTAGTGAGTGCTGACTGGATGGCGCTGCTGCTAGTGAGTTCTGACTGGATGGCGCTGCTGCTAGTGAGTGCTGACTGGATGGCGCTGCTGCTAGTGAGTGCTGACTGGATGGCGCTGCTGCTAGTGAGTGCTGACTGGATGGCGCTGCTGCTAGTGAGTGCTGACTGGATGGCGCTGCTGCTAGTGAGTGCTGACTGGATGGCGCTGCTGCTAGTGAGTGCTGACTGGATGGCGCTGCTGCTAGTGAGTGCTGACTGGATGGCGCTGCTGCTAGTGAGTGCTGACTGGTTAATATTACTGCTACTAAGTGCCGACTGGTTTGCTTCACTGCTACTGAGCCATGATTGGTTAGCAAGCAGTACTGCTACTAAGCACTCACTGGTTAGCATTACTGCTACTAAGTGCTGAGTGGTTAGCATTACTCCTACTAAGCACTAATTGGTTAGCTGTACTGCTGCTGCACATTAATTGGTTAGCATTACTGCAACTAAGCGCTGATTGGTTAACTGTACTGCTATCTAGTACTAACTGATTAGATGTACTGTTACTATGCACTGGTTGGTTAGCATTACTGCTACTCTGCTCTGTTTGGTTAACTGTACTGCTACTGAGTGCTGACTGGTTAGCATTTCTACTAATGAGCGTTGATTGGATATTTGTACTGTAACCAGTGCTTAAATGGTTAGCTCTATTGCTACTAAGTACTGATTGGTTAGCATTACTGCCACTGAGTACTGATTTGTTAGCGTTACTGCTACTGAGGGCTGATTGGTTAGCATTACTGCTACTGAATAGTGATTGGTTAGCATTACTGTCACAGTGCTGAGTGTTAGCATCCCTGCTACTGATTGGTTAGCATTACTGCTACTAAATACTGATTGGTTAGCATTACTGTCACAGTGCTGAGTGTTAGCATCCCTGCTACTGATTGGTTAGCATTACTGCTGTCTGTGGGTTAAATTGTTGTTCAGAATGGGACATGCTTTAAGCATGAGCGTCACAGCATAACAGAGCAACACAAGTGAAAGTAAACAAGCTGCATTATAAAACCATAAATCTCTGGAGCAACACTGCAAGCCACACGTCTGATTTCATTCATCATTAACGAGAGAGCATTAACGAGAGGGAGACTTTACTTGAAACACGCAAGACTCTTTCTGTCTCTTCTCTCTCATGGAATTATGTGGGAATTATTCCAGAGCCTGTCACAGACCAGTCTTTTACAGAGTGGGCAGCTTCTCCAGTGCTGTCACACAGTAAATACCCCCACAGCTGACTCACAATCAGAGAAAAGTACAGCACACTGTGCCGTGTTCTCACTGGAGCGGGATTGGTAATGCAGTTTTTCATGATCTGACTGGCAATTGAATATCTGTGTAATTTCTCTCCGTTCACAAAACCCACCTACAAGTATTTAAAAACAATTAAAGGGCCCCTCATAGAACATTTTTATCTCCTTACTTTTGATGAAGTACATAAGCATTGCTAAAGTTTAAAACGTCTCCAGTATGTCCAGTCCATAAATGGAAAATAAAACTGCATTTCTGACATCACAAATGCCAACTACTGCCTTCCGCAGTGTTTTAGCCCACATTTTTAAAACCGAGGTTCAATACAAGGCAGCCAATAAGAACAAGCTCATTTACATATTGGTCATAAAGGCACAACAACAGTTTAACAACCTGTTTAATTTGATTTAAAATCAGTTTTCATTTCCACTTTAGAATATTTTCATGTCATGTGATGTTATTAATAAATAAAGCAGGAATATATTTGAAATCTACACAGCTAGCATATGTATTGATTTAGCCAAGCTGCTTCGCGCTAGACTAGTATTGCTAATAGCTCGTCACAGTAAAAACCGGAAAAGTAAAAATAGTTTGTAGCGTTTTGCTTAAATAAATAACAGTGTGTTTTGGCTGCTGTGCTGGTGCAGAGCTCCACCACTAGGGGCGCCTAAGCTTACTTGCTCTTTCTATTGAAGGGCAAGACCTTTTCTCCGTAAACAGAAAACCATGTTCAGTAACAAGCTTTCCATTTACAAAGAACACCCAAAGCACTGTCCTGTACTGACCCTGACTAACCCTTCACTACTGAATTAAAAGATGCTAAAAATACCCACTGACACACTTTCTTCATATAAACACAGACACCATGTGACAGAAAGGGGATTAGGACAACCACCTGCTTCTCAAACCCAGCAATAATACCAAATTCACCCTCACAATGACCCCACCTGTTTTCAGTCAGCCAGGATGTGTTTGGTAAGTTTCTTTAGCTACAAAGCTAATGTAAAGCTAATAAAGCAGATGCTGAAAAGCTTCAGGATGACTACGCTACTACTCTGTTGGTAATGTGCTTTGTAACAATATGTCACAGTTTCAGAAACCATGCAAACATATCGTCATTGAAGAAAAACGTGTCTCCATTTTTGCTGATTTTCAGTTTTACACAACAGCTGCTGTTTACATTGTGTGAAAATGCTGTTATGAATGAACCCACAGAAACGGTCTTATATTGCTTGGAAAAACAGCATGGGTTCATTTATATACATTCAAATTAAATGAGAGTTTTGTCCTCTCCTGTAAATTTGTCATTTTGGAGATTATTGGTTTTCTTTGGATATGGACGACATGCATAGCTAGGTTAATGTAGTTAACAAGTAATTTAAGATTACACACCTAGCTATTTAGCATCGGGGCTAAATGCAGGCCGAAATCATCACACCTTTACATTAAACCTTAACACATACCTCATACCTATTTCTGTGGTGTCTGATTCTGTGTGATATAGAACCATGGACTAATGTACAGAGCAACACTGAAGCTAAAGAAGAAACCTTCAGACACCAAACATCTATCAGCTGCTGCCACTCAAATCTAAATATTCCTTTTTTTTTGTTTTTTTGCAAAGCTACACATTTTCTTTAATTATTTAATCTCATTTTGTTCTTTATAAAATGATTTACCATTTCATTTTTAAATAGTCCTTTGCATAGTTCTATTTAAAAGGGTTCTGCTATTGTTACAGTGTTTAGAACCATTTGGTACTCTATAGAACCATGTACAAAAAGGTTTACAACACATTCTCCACCAACCTGAATAAGCATTAAAGCACAGAATGGCTCCATGAGGAATTCATTCTATGCCATTCTAAGAACCATCTTTTTCGTAGACGGGAGTTTGATTAGTGATGATGTGGGAATATGAGCATCAGAATGAAAACGTTATTAAATCCGTAAATCACAGAAACATCCAAAACTTCCAGAAGCTTTTATTAAAGTGCCAGATTTTTAGCCATGAAATTCTTGG
Organism: Prochilodus magdalenae; assembly: GCA_024036415.1. Taxonomy (NCBI): domain Eukaryota; kingdom Metazoa; phylum Chordata; class Actinopteri; order Characiformes; family Prochilodontidae; genus Prochilodus; species Prochilodus magdalenae. The sequence continues at coordinate 290,353 of JAMWET010001815.1, forward strand.
ATTCAATAGTGTGATCCCAGGACACACAACCACTCAGTGTGTGTGTTTGTGTGTGTTGCATAACTGTGTGTGTATTCTGCAGGTTCCCTTGACAATAACAGTGACATCACAAAGAGAACGAAAACCAAGAAAACAGCATAAACTGAATGAGGCGAGTGGAGAAGGTGAGGGTGGGATGTCGATACGAGAAAGAATTTTTTTTTTATTCCAGGCATGTAGGAATCGAAAGTTGACTCCAAAGCTCTGAACTTGATTCCACACTATGTTCAAATTTCTCTACACTTCTGCTCACACTGTCAAAAAGTTCTTACACAACAGTCCAGCTGAATTTTTTTGTAGGCAAGTTAAAAAAAAACAGCAAAATGTAACATTTTTAACAAAGAAGAAATGAAAAAAAAACCAACACTGCCCAGCCTCCGGGACTTGTACTGTTCAAGAACCAGGAAATGGGCAGGGAAGCTCATCACAGATTTGTCTCACCCTGGATACAACATATTCCAACTCCTCCCATCCGGCAGGCACTTTAGGACCCTGTACACCAAGACAGACACTGGAACAGCTCTTTCCTCAGGCCATCACTGTCATAAACAGCTGACCAGTCACATCATCTGCTGGACCATAGCTACTCCTGTTCCTTCATAGTGATTCATAGGTTTTACTCACATGGCAGATTATACACTACAGTTTCATACATTCCAAAGCTTACATATATATATATATATATATATATATATATATATATATATATATATATATATATATATATATATATATATATATATATATATATATATATATATATTGCATATAGTGTATATTGTGTAGAGTGATACAAACTGCCAAAACCAAATTTCCTGCGCGTGTCAACATACTTGACCAATAAACCTGATTCTGATTTTGGATCAACACTAGCAAGAGCTACCTGCAGATCCTATGATGAAATGCTAGAGACTTTAGCAGCTTTGCTGGGTAGGCTTGGCCTGGGCATGTTGGCAGTTGTGTTCTAAACACCTGCTTTCAATTGGATGTGTTTAAAGCTATGATATACACACACTAAGCGTTTCATTAGGAACACTATACTGGGCATAGCATAGTACCAATACTGGGTAGAGCCTTCCTAAGCTCTCAACACAGCCTTAATTTATTGTGGCATGCACTCCAAAAGGAAGCTTACTTTAAGGTTCTGGTCCATGTTGACATGACTGCGTCATGCAATTCCTGCAGAATTTTTCAGGTGCACTGTAGCCATTAGAAGATTGTCACATTGGTACAGTGTGGCCATGAGGCACATGATCAGCAACAATACTCAAATAGGCTGTGTGTTCAAGCAATTAACAAGCCCAAAGCAAGGGAACATTCCTCATACCCATACACCACCTCCACTAGCCTGGGGTGCTAACACAAGACAGATTGGGTCCATGGATTCATTCTGTTGGTGCCAGATTCTAATATATATATAAATATATCACGTACATTAAATTACATCTACTTTACCTGTTTAAATGAAGAGTTGCTGACTGTATAAGTTTAGATTCTGTGTGAAACTTTTCATGAGGTGTATTTTTTCACATGTCTATAAACTGAATCATGTTAATAGTTGAAAATCAAGTCTTGTGTGAGGTAACCAAATGATCTAATAATATGCCTCAGGCAGCAGCCTTTTCTGATAAACTAATAATAATATAATATTGCTAAGGTGATGAAGTGAGCTGCTAATGAGTGTGGAACAATTGTGGACTTAATACTAACTAGATTTTAAGTATGTAGTATATGGTACAGCTAGGAAAGTAAAAGATGAGAATACTCAAAACTCCACAATGCAGATTTAGAACCATTTTAGGGCATGGTAACAATGGACAACCGAAAAGGAGGAGAAACAAATAGCGGACGGTAATGCAGTGGTTGCAGGACCAGAGACAGCATATAATTCTAAGTTCAACCCAAATCTGTCAAAACAAATGTATTCTAGAAAGTCAATAGAAAAATAATAAAAATAATCTAGTAAATGCATTTATTTGTTGCGATTTTTGAAAACCCCAGCTTGGTATCACGTAAGCTTCATCACTTCCTGTTTGTAAGAATCTATGTAGTTTAAAATGTGGTGTAGTATTAGTGTGTAGTGCACAATTGAGACACAGCACCCCCACCAAAAAAGCGCTGGCTGCTGTACGTGTGCCCTTATGTGTTGTGTGTGTGGTCTGTGCTCCATTATGTCCTGTATCATGTATCATCATCATTATGATAATTACCCCCCATCAGCTGCGGCCTTCACTCGCTGCATGCTAATGCTAATGCAGTGCTACAAAGGATTGTGGCTCTTTACATTAGGAGAACTTTTAGGCTCTTACGTAAATCACTACTCTCAAGGACAGAGTCTGATTTACTCAATTAAACACAGCACCCAGACAAATAAGCTGGAGCCCTGATATTGCACTGCTAACAGGAACTGACTGAAGGCTGCTCTCCTTAAGGTGACAGTACAACTAAAAGTCTAATGTACTTAGCCTCAATCATTTCTTTTCCATGTAAACATTGATATGGTGCATTCACAGTGGCGGAGTAGATGCAGGGCTTTGTAAAACAAAAAATTCCCAACCCAAAACAATAAATATATATATATTTTTAGATGTGTCACTATTTTACCATCATCATAATCACTTATTAAAACTCAGAAGACCTGTGTAAGTTTTCCGGTGGTTTTGAATAGTAAATTAAATTTCTATGTTTGTATATGTATGTATGTGTAGACATGGTGACCCTTGGTTTCTATCACCACCACTGTAAAGAATCTGTACAATGAACCATTTCACACTACTCTTCTCTGATTGACTCTGTTTACCTCTCACCCTCAGAATTACACGGCAAAATGTAATCTGTGTGACTTTATTGGTTTTAATTAAACTGCTGATCTTCTGGGATTTTTACTCACAACACTCTCTAGAGTTTATACAGAATGGACCATGACAAACATCTCAAGTGAAACACATCCAGTGAGCTGTGTTGATAAAAGAGGTTTGAGGCTTATTTGATAGGAAACTGTGGTGTTTAGCACTGGCAGATAGCCGCACAATGCAGGACTACATGCACGCAGACGTTACGATGACTGCCCTCAACACCATGTCAATGTCGTCAAAGGCTGCAATGGTGTTGTGCCAGATCATGTCGTGTCATGGAGTGACTCTGAATGGCAACAGGTCATCTTCAGTGATGACTTACGTTTCTGTCTGGGTGGATTCACTGTGGTCAGCACCAAGGTAAACGGTTTGTGGTCACGTGTCGCATGTCCAGAAAGTCTGGTGTTGCTCCATATCTACCCCTACCACAAAATCTGAAGGATCTGTGAGAGAATATTCAAACTGCAACCGATGGATTATTGCAGGACCCCATTAGGAACCTCTACAACTTCATGCTTAGGCATATGGCATGGTGCATTAGCAATTATGCCAACCTGGCACCATAGTGAGAGACACTATGTCTGTATGTGTAGCTTAATAAATATTGCCCATATCAGTCTAAATTTATCATCGTTTATTGTTCCTGGTAACCTTTATCTTCCTTCCCAATAGCACTGCAATCCGACACCTCCTTCTGGGTGCAATTACTTTATGATGATGAGTGTATATGTAAAATTGACTGTATTGTCAGTTTAGCTTCTGTATAGAGAGTGTAGGTACTGGGAGTGTATGGCACAATTTGAGACTTTAACAGTGCTTACATCAGACTATTACTTCACAAAAGTGAGGAGGGAAATTGAATTATCCATGACATGGGTCTCTTAAAAAGACTTCCCATCTAGTTTAGAGAGACGTCCTTGTCTCCTTACGTCCCCTCTAGGTAAGTGGTGACCTGTTAAGAGAAATGAGTCAGAACCTCTGCTGACCTCTCATCACCCGGCAATAACAGGTCAAACAGATTTAAACAGAGCTGGAGGGGAAGAGAAGTGTGTTGGCGTGGCGGGGCAGTTTAAGGAGTTTATTAGAGTAGAGGTCAGTAGGGCAGCTGCTGAGGCAGTGACGTTAATCAGGAATCATGAGCTGGTGTCATCTTTCCACGAGCAACCATATTTTAATGTGTGTGCCAGCAGCTCTCTGCTCCATTCAGGTCAGATAAAATCAGCGGAATACTTCTGGCCTTCTGAACCAAAGTGCTGCTACTGGTTTACTGTTCTTTCTGTTTCTGTATTTGCTATGCTGCAAAAGTAGGTTGCTATATTAATCCTAAACAAATTTCCTAATAAATAAACAACTAACCAGAAACTTTGTGTTTATTATGTTATTAGTCATGTAACAGTGAACTCTGTAGCACTGCGCTGAATTCATGATTTCTCCGACTTCAGTCTCAGCAGACATTATCCAAATTCTCTGGTATCCAAAGTTTGGGTCCCCCTGTTCAACTGACACATGTTGTTAATTGGCAATGTAACCCTCTTCTTAGCTTTCTCTGGTCCTGTTTCCTGGCTGTAAATGCGAACCAGAGAAGCTGGTTTAACTGCTTCTGGTTCCTACACCCAGCTGCTCTAGAGTAATACCCACATTAACCTGGTTGTTTAACACCACTGATCACATCAATGCAAGCTGAAGTTCCATAGCATTTCAAAGCAGGTTGGTATATAGAGGTTTAATATATGTTTCCATCCAGACAAGGTCTCATTCAGGCAAGGGTAAACCACATACTGCATCCATCACAACAGCATGTGTTTACAGAGGAAGAGTCCGGGTGCTGAACTGGCCTGCCTGCAGTCCAGACCTTTTGCCAACAGAAAACACTTGGTGCATCAGGAAACGAAAAAATTTGGCAAAGAAGACCCAGGACTGTTGATCAGGCAAACATGAGACAACATTCCTCTCCCAAAGCTCCAGCATTTTGGTTTCCTAATTTCCCAGACATTTACAGATTGTGGTCAAAGAAGAAGGGATGCTACACAAAGGTAGACATGGCCCCATCACAACTTTTTTGAGATGTGTTGCTGTCATCAAGTTCTAAATGAGTTCATCATTTTCATGAAATAGTAAATTCTCTCATTTTCAACATCTGATATGTGTTCTGTGTTCTATTGTGAATAAAATATGGGTCTATGAGACGTCTAAATCAGTGCATTCTCTTTTTATTTACATTTTACAGCATCATAACTTTTTGGAATTGGGGTTATTCTTACTGACCACAGTAGATACTGATTCATTAAGCTTAATAACTGACCAATAAGCCTGTAGTTTAAAGGGTCACAAAAGGGTAGTGTAATATTTATAATCAAATCAAATCTAATTGGGCTTAGAGATTAACATCCTACACAACAACAACAACAACACACACACTCTCTCTGTAAGAGGTCAGCACTGAAATACACTTACCCCACCCACAGCACCCAGCAGGACAAACCCACACTGCATTAGTGCTGATGAGAAAGAGTGTAATTATCCTGCAAGTGTGCAGCAGGGATGGCGCCCCCCCACTCCCCACCCCTTCCCAAAACGCCCAACATGCCTTTATTAAACACATTCATCATTAGAGGGTTACAGCGACGGCGTGTGCCGAAAAACCTCAGAGTGCTCACTGCTGCAGAAGCTGCTCCACTACAAACAGTACAGCACTGATTCAGCACAGATTCAAGGGAGCCCACCACGGAGGGCTCAATATAATTCACCTTTCTGAAAGAGTGACACCCCCCATCCCCAACCATAGTTTAACATAACCCCATCTATAATTTAGACTTACAAACACTCAGAATTAGATAGGCAGCTTGGACCATTTGGGAGGTCCAACCCTTTTTAACCCTTACCATTACCATTTTCTTTTGTCACTGCACCTTTAAGACTGACATATGTAAATGAGTTCTGTTCTGATTGACTGTGTCATATTCAAAAAGCAGTCCTGACAGAAACACTACTTGTAACTTCAGTGTAAATGGGTGGGGATACACTGTTGTAGGCTGAATAGGCAGATAAGTATGAACAGTTACACAGGTCAATACTGACAGCCTGTCTGGGAAAGTAAACATTCACCATCGTTGCCAACATAACACTGAAATCCTGGCTAGTCTTAGAGCAGAGGTTGTCATTTCTGCTGTATACAGGTGTTAAAACGGTGAATTAAACTGGATCATATCCAAACAAATAATATTTATTACTACAGTTAGTTAAATGAGGGACAACCAATCAGAAGAGAGCTCAATTACATACTCCATATATAAAATCCTTCGGTTAACTTAAAGGCTATAATTAGGAAGGAATATAGTCATGTACTCTGATTCTTTTTGTGGTACAACAGTGGGGCGATTTCTTACTCACACTCAGAATGACAGCACAACATTATATGCTGGAACGCATCTGAAATGTGGCGTTCCAGCAACATCCCTGACTCAGCAGTTATGCTACATTGACTAAGCTGCTTCTGTGTGGACAGAGACCCATCATCCAATAAAACCAGAGGAGGCAGACTGTGTGTGTATGTGAATAAGGTTTAGTGTGCAAACGCTCCCGTTGTCCCTAGCCACTGATCTGCAGCATAATGATAAAGTGTCTGTCCCATAGAAGAAGGCCATACTTGCCATACTCATACTTAAGAGTTTACATTGCGCCAAGCATCATTGCTAATGTCGCTAAAGGGGCGGTCCTGGACACTGTTTCCTTGTTTCATTGTTATAGTGTGCGATGTTGACCATGCAAATGTAAGAAACGTTCGCCCCTAGTTTTACCAACCTAGCCCTGGGTGAACGCCGAGGTCTGTTCCCTGCTCCAGGCCCACAATGTTGCATTCAGATGGGTTGACAGAATGGCTCTAAGGGCAGCTGGAAACAGCCTCACCGCTGACATCAAGAGAGCCAAGGCTTCAAATGTAGGGAAAATACAGGAACACTTCATATCCAATGACCCATGACGCATGTGGCAGGGAATTCAAAACATGCCAATCACCTTGGCTGCACCTTAGACACTGCCCTCTTGGATGCTTTAAACAACTTCTATACTTGTTTCGAAGCATCCAGCACTGAGACAGCAGTGACGACCCTGCTTCCCCCCGGTGTCCAGGTGCTGTCTATGAATGCAGCTGATCCAAAGGAAACCCTGCTGAAGGTGAACCCACGTAAAGCTGCAGGCTCTGACAACATTCAACGGCATGTGCTTATGAAGTGTGCCCACCAGCTAACTGCTAACTCATCTTCAGCATCTCTTAAGAGCGGGCTGCTGTCCCTACATGCTTCAAATTGCGCTACCCTCAGTTCTCATAAAGTGCTTTGAGCGGCTCATTATGGCACACGTTAAACAATCCATTCCATCAACACTGGACCCCCACCAATATAACTACAGGCAAAACCACTCTACGGAGGGCACCACAATAGCTGCTGCTCCACCTGGCCTTAGCACACTTAGACAACAAGAACACTTAGCATGACACCTACGAAGCTAATCAGAGAATTCCAGCCTAAGCTCATCTCTGTAATTGGGTTCTAGACTTCTTGAGTAACAGTCCTCAAACAGTTTCAGAACAGATTATACCAGTCTATCCAATCAAGGCTGTGTACTGAGTCTTCTCCCGTACCCTGCTCACCCACGACTGCATTTTTCGTGGGTCTCGTCTTCCAAAACAATGAGATGGCCAACAGAGAATAAATAAGGCAGCTAGCTTTCACCAATATAAAATATGTGACGGTCAGTTTCAGAGGGACACAGGCACTTCACACTAGGGATGCACCGATCCAGCTTTTTGGCACCATTTTTAAACGAATAAACCGTATACTTCACCATGTTGGAGCGACGTAATGCACCATGATTAACATGAACAGTACTTTACTAAGCTTACTCATACAGCTTACTCTCTGGCTCACTCCATGCTGTTGTTCTTGTCCGTTAGTCAAATCTACTGTAAGGTCTCGGGTTCCTGCTGATCCACCTCTGGCCACTCGGGGCAACCAAGGAGCAACAAGTTATCTGATGGACTTTTAAACCTTCTTATTGAACCGATACCTTAGCAGTACTACTCACGCTATCTGTTGCACTTCACTGTGAAACTTCATTCACTTTATATAGTCGCGTTAATGTGTACATTGCTTTATTCATCTTTGTGGCTGCGTTACTAGAAACCATTTTTAATTGAAAGTGCACAGTTTACATTTAACATTTAACATTTAACATTTAAAATCAAGAGTAACTGCCAGCTAATATCCAGAGTCACTGTAGCATGGACAGCAGCTACACTCAATAAGGTCCTGGTAGGCTGTCACAGGTATCTGGAGCCATGCTGACTGCAGTGAATCCCACAGCTGCTGGACGGTACATGGGAGTGGATCCATAGAGCAAACAGATGATCGAGGTGGTCCCATAGATGCTTAACTGGGTTCAAGTCTAGGGGCCAGGATAGATAGTACATGGAAATCTTGGTCATGCTCTTCTAACCAATGTGGGACATTTCTAGCCATGTGACATGTCGCACTTTACTGCTGAAAGATCCCATCTGGTCCAGGAAAGACAAAGATCAGCATGGACGTGATCAGCTATGGATTTGTACCCAAATCGGTTGAGAGACGTGACTTCTTCATTAGCCATGTTCCGCCATCATTGAAAGTAGGAAGCAGTCATAACAATGTGACTCGCCTGTGTAGATTACACTGCATAGTGTTTGTATAGTGTGTCTGTATTTGTTTTATTTATTGTCTGTGTGCAGCTGTTCTGTGTTAAATGTATCATCGTGTCCTGGAGAAACTGCATTTCGTTCCTCCCTATAAACACATCTGTAATGAGAAGGAATAACAAAAAAGCTGACTTTGACTAACAGCCTGCTTCCATAATATGAAGATGAGTGTCTCTCCTCAGCAGGCACGGGGGGAAAATAACAATATTTCTGCCGAGATTGCCTGAAGAAGTCATGAAATGACTCATTAAGAAGGCTTGCCTAATTCGTCTTGTGAGCAAGCACGCGGTAACAATGAATATTATTCGTAGTGTAAATCCTGAGGGTGAGGTCTTGAAGGGCAAGTGTTGCTGAAAGTGGGAAGCAAAATGTTTTTGTAACAGTGCTGTGTCTGTTTAAAGTTCTGGAAGAGTTTAGGACTCATATGAAAGGGAAAAATAAAAGAGGCTAATGTATTTTCCCGTGTTGGAGCCATGAGCGCTCTGCAGGCCTGCAGTTTAATGTTCTCTGTTTCAGCCCACACACTGAATACAGCACAGCCACCAAAACAGACGCCGGTCTTAATGAGCAAACACGCTGAGAAAGTCGGACACTTCCACACCACATACAGCCCCTCTCTCTCTCTCTCTCCCTCTCTCTCTCTCTCTCTCTCTCTCTCGCTCTCTCTCTCTCTCTCTCTCTCTCTCTCTCTCTCTCTCTCACTTTAACTATTTCTGTTTCTCTCACTGTTTAAAAAGTCTCTTCTCTGAATGTTTCAGAACTGGTCAATGTTCAGTTCATTTAGTCCCAAAAGGAACCACTAAAAGCCTGTTTTGATTTAGTAGTTTTTGTGATGTCATGACTATGAACTATGGTGGTTTAATAATGCTAATTTGGTCTAAAGCAGTTTAGCCTCGGCCATTTAGTCTACAGCAGTTTAGCCTCAACCAATTAACCTATAGTAGTTTAGTCACGCCCAATCAGCCTACAACATTTTAGCCCTGGCAATTCAACCTACTGCAGTTTAATTCCACCCATTTCATCTAATTTTATGGCTCCAGGCATTTAGCCTACAGCAGTTTAGCCTTGCCCATTCACCCTACAGCAGTTTAGCCTTGCCCATTCACCCTACAGCAGTTTAGCCTTGCCCATTCACCCTACTGCAGTTTAGCCTTGCCCATTCACCCTACTGCAGTTTAGCATTGCCCATTCACCCTACAGCAGTTTAGCCTTGCCCATTCACCCTAATGCAGTTTAGCCTTGCCCATTCACCCTACTGCAGTTTAGCCTTGTCCATTCACCCTACAGCAGTTTAGCCTTGCCCATTCATCCTACAGCATTTTAGCCTTGCCCATTCACCCTACAACAGTTTAGCCTTGCCCATTCATCCTACAGCATTTTAGCCTTGCCCATTCACCCTACAGCAGTTTAGTATTGCCCATTCACCCTACAGCATTTTAACCCTTCCCATTTATCCAGCTGATAAGCTCCACCCATTTAACCTACAGCTGTTTATATCCACCTATTAAACTTACAGCATTTTACCCCCACCCATTCAGTTTACAGCAGTTCGGCCCTGCCCATTCAGTCAACAGCAATTTAACTCCACTCATTTATCTAACTGTTTAGTCCCAACCATTCAGACTACAACAATTTAGCCAGACCCATTCATCCTATTTTTAGCCCCACCCATTCAGTCTATAGTAATTTAGCCCCACCCATTCACCTTATAGCGGTTTAGGTCCACCTATTATGTGTAACTCATAGCAGAATTGGTGCAACAGGACCAATAGCAGCATGTGGTAATTGTACTGCTGGCACAGCGATAGCAATAAAAGTAGTGAAAAGACTCAGTAATGGACAGTCAATGTCCATGTTTACCAAGGAAATCCATATCTGGGTTATTACACTGCTGTGACTGACAGTAAATGTTCTGTATCCTCTTTACAAGACGTTCTGCTGTCACTGATGAAATATGTGAAACATCTAGTTCACCATCATAACATAACATAAGCATAATGCATAAAGAATTGCTTGTAGAATATAAAATCAAACTATGTTTTAAGAAAAATAAAATACAAGAAAACTGTACTGCGCCTTTAAACCTCACCGGAAGAAACAGTGACAGAAACAGGAGAAGAAAAAAGAAACAAAGAAGCACCTCAGGAGAGGCAGAGAACCTGTGCTGTCAGAGATGACCTTCCACTGTTGGATTGGAGGGTGTGAATGCTGACTGAGTGGTTGTGAATGAAAGCTTGATTTCCGTCATTTAAACAACATCTCCACAATGTTTCCTCCACTTACAGCCACAATCGCTTCGTCCAAGCCTCGAAGTACAGGCAGAGGCTCTGAGAGAAAAGACAAGGCCACTAATGAAGGGAGTGCATGGTTGTGGTGTGCTGCTGTTTGTTGTTGCTGTTGAGATGGTGGAGGTGAGGAACCGCAGAGGAACTGAAACGCAGCAGCTGAAATCAAACTGGGCTAATTGCTCAGGGATGGAGAGAGTGCGTGGAGATGTTACAGTGATTTTTCTCTGTTAGAATGGTTTCCCCATTTCACACCTGCTCTGTCTGCAGACATTTCAATAGTGCTTCCGCAAAACTCAAACACCTCACGGAGCATCCAGTTGCTAACTCCAGCAAAACGGGTCTCCTTCAAAATGTCTAAAACGCATAAAGGAGGCTCTCAGCCTCGTCCACTTGGATGAAATACCTGATAAAAGGATTCATCAGGAGATTCTGTTATACAGTTAAAGGGGAATACCACCAAATGTTCAAACTTTGATGCAAACTGTTGTTGTATATGATTTATTGTACAGATTTATTTACAGTGGTGGTAATGGGAACCAGGGGTCTCCACAGGTCTACAACACAAATGCAGACACCTGCATGTGACCTTTGTGTATTTCCATGTAATGCTGATGATGGTAAATAACAATACTTTTGGAGGACTTTTTGGGGGTCCTGTGTGTATCCCTCCACCATGAATAGGTTGAGAAATACAAATTAGAACCAGAACCTTCTCCAAACTATCCTAAAATCCCTTATTGATCCCACACTTGGGAAATTTAGTCTCAGCTTTTAACCCATCCGTGAAGTGAAACACCCACATACACACTCACTAGGTGGCAGTGAACACACTTACCCGGAGCGGTGGGCAACCCTATCCACAGCACCCGGGGGTTAGGTGCCTTGCTCAAGGGCACCTCAGTCGTTACTGTCTGTTCAGGGAATTGAACTGGCGACCCTCCGGTCACAAGGCTGGTTCCCTCACCTCCAGCCAACGACTGCCCCAACAGAAAAATTTCTAAGTTTTTTATTACCAAAGAACTGGGGCGTTTCAGGCATCATGCAGCATATACATAGTCATTTCACGTGATAACTTTCTGTTAGGAAACTTTTCAAGATGGACGTCTGGTTCCTATCACCACCACTATAACACGTTCTGACTCGGCAAGTATCACTGGAAAGAGTCTAAACTGAACAGCCCATTTCACATATAACCATTAATCGTCTCGGTTTACCTCATAACCTTTCAACTGCAGACATTTTGAAAGTTTGGTGGAATTCTCCTTTGAAGGCTCTTAGCAACATTTGCCATATTAATACTTCTTTGACAAATACAATTTGCTATTTACTACAACACAGTCACACATTTAAATCAAATAAATGTAGCTATAATAATTAATCTGCGTGAAATTAGATCTGAAACAGAAACACAAGTACACTACAGGGTGCGAGCCAGCATTTCTGCTTTCTTGATTTGGGAAGGCAGAACCATTAATGATGATTTCATAAGTTATTTTTGAAATGTTGACTGACACAAACAGGAAGAAGACCATACTTTCAGGTCCCTGGTGGTCCCTAAGTGACTGTTTATAGCTTTTACTGTTTGACAGCTTTTTCATGTCCTTCTCACTTTAATTGAAAACTTCAATAAAGCCTAAAAGCTGCAGTATATGGTGCTGATAATCCTGCAGAGTCGAACTGCAGTTGGGCTGCAGAAGGGTGCAGTATTCCACTCCATTAGCTAATTAAACACTCATACAGAGATTAAAGTCAATGCTGAGTCTGATACCGAGAGCAGATCTAACACTAGATGCTAATCAAAAGTTTGGAGACACTTGAGCAGTGTTTTATGATCATCATTACTTGTTGATTAAAGAGCCCGTATTCCACTTTCTCATTTTTTCCCCCTTTTGAGGTCCAGTTATAACATATGGCTAAACTGTTATGTGTTAAAGAGCCTTAAAGGATTTGTAAGCTGAACAGGTGGAGTTACTGTAAACATCTGTGGGTTGGATGTGCGGTACTAAACAACTGTAGGCCGAGTGTGTGGTACCAAACTACTGCAGGTTAGTGTGCAGTACTAAACTGCTGTAAGCTGAATGGGCAGTACAAAATTACTGGAGGCTAAATGTATGGGGCTACACAACTGTAGGCAGAATGTGCGGTTCTAAACTGCTACAGGCTGGGCTGGGTGTGTGGCACTAAACTGATGTTGGGTGGTACCAAATTGCTGTAGGCTGAATGTGTGAGGCTAAACTACTTTGGGCTAAGACGGCTGGGCTACACTGCTGTAGGCTAAATGTGTGGGGCTACACTGCTGTAGGCTGAATGTGTGGGGCTACACTGCTGTTGGCTGAATGTGTGGGGCTACACTGCTGTAGGCTAAAAGTGGGGTACTTAACTGCTGTGGACTGAATGTATGAGGCTAAACCACTGTGGGCTAAGACGGCTGGGCTACACTGCTGTAGGCTGAATGTGTGGGCTACACTGCTGTAGGCTGAATGTGTGGGCTACACTGCTGTAGGCTGAATGTGTGGGGCTACACTGCTGTAGGCTGAATGTGTGGGCTACACTGCTGTAGGCTGAATGTGTGGGCTACACTGCTGTAGGCTGAATGTGTGGGGCTACACTGCTGTAGGCTGAATGTGGGGTACTTAACTGCTGTGGACTGAATGGGTGGAGCTAAACTGCTGTAGGCTAAATGGGCTTGGACTAAACGGCTGTGGGTTGAAAGGGCGGTACCAAACTGCTGTAGGTTGAATGTGTGGGGCTAAACTACTGTAGCCTAAGTGTGCAGGGCTAAACTAATGTAGGTTGAATGGTTGGGGCTAAACTGCTGTTGGCCAAGTGTGCACTACTAAACTACTATTGGCTGAGTGTGCAGGGCTAAACTTCTGAAGGCTGAATGTGTGGAGTTAAACTGCTGTAGGCTGAACGGTTGAAGCTAAACTGCTGTAAGATGAATGTGTGGGGCTACACTGCTGTAGGCTGAACGGTTGAAGCTAAACTGCTGTAAGATGGGTGTGTGGTACTAAACTGCTGTAGCACTAGAGGGAGATCATTTATCTGTGATGTACCAGTTGTTGATTTGTTACTGTTGTTTATTTATTCGTGTTGTGTTTGGCTGTGATGGACAGGTGGATATTGTGGACTGACCATGCATGGGATTTCCTCTTGGGAACGCTCTGTCTTGTCCATTTGGAGTGTGGGGTCAGGTGATACACCAGCTGCCGGCAGATTTTATCTGAAGCCTTGAGGGCATTCAGCTCCTGCAGAAGAAAATATTGGATTATTCAGTTGTTCAGTCATTTTCCCTGCAGGAAAGTATGTGCACTTACCAGTCAGAGGAACATTCCAGCTGTTTTTCTACCTAATCTCTATGTGCTGTACCAGACATTAACATCAACATGGTTCACTGAACCTAGAAAAAACCTAGAAGAGAACAGAAACCCACCATCTCTAAACCCTCTTATTATAGAAGCCAATGGGCAGATGGAGAGATTAGGCGAAAACCACTGCGGGATTACTTAAATCTCTGCACTCAAAACATTTCCACAACCTACAAAACAGGAGTCATCTGAACACAAGATACAGTACAGTTTATAGAAATGGTACAATATTAAAAACACATGTAATTTATTGCTGTGTTTAAGCACTCAGTCATCTGTACTTGTATATCATCACTGTGCAAAGGAAATCATAGATCTCAGAAAACCTAATGTAATCCTAATCACGATTTCCTTCCAACAGTTTTGGGTCATCTCTGTTGGCCCGTTCTTCACACAGTGTAAACAGCAGCTGCTGTGTTCAAATGATGCAGAAAAGTAAAAATACACAAGAATGGAGATACATGTTTTTCATTGGACTGTGTTAATATTTCATCCCCTCTACATTTCACAATAGAATATACTACAAAGTATTCCTCTACTTTCTGCGAGATGTGAAGAATGTGAAATAATAACGTCACCTTCCATAATATACCAAATAACATAATGCATTTTTGCAAACAAACCAATCATAGCAAATGTCCAAGCATAGCTTAGCAAGCCCAGGCCGCTTACAAAACACAAAAGAACACAAAAAGAGAAATGATGGCCTGTAAGTCATTTTGTAGTTGAAAACTGAAGCTATAAAACTATAAAATGAGTCCTTTTATTTTTACAGGAGTAATATTTTACCAGCTGCATCAGGATTTGTACCACTGATAATGCATATTCATTCATTTCAACCCAAGCACCACAATAATTGTTTTAGAAAGACCACTGACCTGTTCAACCTTCAAGAGCTGATACACATGAACATTAAAACTCTAAAACTCTAAAATTTTTTATCCTGCTATCATAATCTCGTTTGATCATTTCTTTGGACATACAACGGCTGTATGTAATTCTAACACTACGCTCACCAAGCAATGTTTACTTATCTAAGCATTAGTAAACTCCTGTGTCTGATCCACTTACACCAGCACAACACACATGAACATCACGTCAGTGTCACTGCAGTGCTGAGAATGATCCACCACACACATAATACCTGCTCTGTGGTGGTCCTTTGGGGGGCTTGACTACTGAAGAACACAGTAAAAGGAGGATAATATAGTATACAGAGAAACAGATGGGCTATAGTCTGTATAATCTATATGGTAAGTGGAGCTGATAAAATGGATAATGTATGTAGACACATGGGGGTATTCCTAATAAAGTGCTTGGTGAGTGTATATGGTCTCTGTGTGATTGTTTCTTTGTGTGTGGTTCCTTTCACTTTGGCCTCGTCCCAAAACTCCACTCGCTCTCTTCTTCTGGCCGTCTCTCAGCTGTGTTTGTTAAACTAAGGCACCTGCAGTTGTTTCTGAACCAGAGTGGCTCCTGTAGACTTTAACTAGATTCACCCAAAACCCAGTGGAGCAAATCTAATCAATACAATCGCACAAAAACACCACCAGAGTGAAATATTACAGCCCGAAACAATCCAGGGCTGAACTCCCGGTTACACAGATCAAGTCTAACGTCATACTACCAGAAATTACACTCCAGAACCAGACATACACAATCTGAGCTCCCAAACAACAATATAGAGCTAGCACTGCTGAACTGAACCAATAGAACCATTGCTATTAAAACCAAAACTAACCAATGTGGCCCAACCAATATTACAGACCAATACTATAAAGACAGTGCCACTACCAATCTGACACTATAGAACCAGCAAGAATCAACAGAAGCAGCACTATAGACCCAGCTTTACTGGACCAACAGTATAAAACCAGCACTACTAAACCAATACCACAAAACGAGTGTTACCAAGTCGACCCTACAGAACTAGTGCTAGACAACCAACACAAAGAACAAGCACTACAGAAGTAACCATACAACCAGCACTATCAAACTGACACTATGGAACACTGTACAACCAGCTAGGCCAGCTGACATTATAGGACCAGAGCTATAGAACCAACATTATAGAACCAGCTCCACAAAATTAGCACTACAGAACCAGCACTGCAAAATGTTGGGGGCAGTCGTGGGCTGGAGGTTAGGGAACCAGCTTTGTCGCCGGTTCAATTCCCTGAACTGACAGCAACGACTGAGGTGCCCTTGAGCAAGGCACCTAACCCCTAACTGCTCCCCGGGCGCCATGGATAGGGCTGCCCACCGCTCTGGGTAAGTGTGCTCACTGCCCCCTAGTGTGTGTTCACAAATGAGTTGGTTTTTGTGGGTGTTTCACTTCACGGATGGGCTAAATGCGGAGACTAAATTTCCCCACTGTGGGATCAACAAGGGATTTAAATCTTTAATAGTACAGAACTGCAGAGCCTACCAAACAAGCACTACCAAACCAGCACAACAAAATTTACCATATAGCACTACAGAACTAGTGGTACAAACCATCACAGAACGTGTGCTTCAGAAATACTAGATACTATACAAAAAGCACTACAGAACTAAAATTGATTGATGAGGAGTCGGTTTCCTTTCTAATTTGAAGTTTCTGTGCCACCTTAAATGCCCGAGGCCCCAGAATGTAATAAGGAAGGTGATGAGTAAGAATCTAACTGCGTCATTGACCAAGACACGGTTACGTAGTTAAAATTCTATATGCCTATGAACTATATTTAACCATATGCTTAGCCCTCCACCGCCTTCCCCTCATCGGGTGGAAGATGCCTTGGCAGGTGGTCTCCAGGTAATCTGAGTTTGAGTGTGTGTTGAGGCTGACAGCTCTGCCAACAGAAACACTGTATAAAACTCTCTGTCACACTGGATGCTCATGCGTCTTCCAGCTGCCACCACAGTTATATTTACCCTTTAAATCTATATTTACTTCTGCGTATAGTGCTGTGAGCGCGGAGTGTCCCTACAGCCGGGACCGCTTACCCTCTTTGGGCACTGCATGTCTCGGGCCAGGCTCAGCAGCAGCTCGTGGGAAATCGGATCCACCAAGTTGAGGAAGGCGGCATGTTTATACAGAATATCATTCAGAGATGAACCCTCCAGACCCAGATCCTACAAAGAAAAAGACAGAGAGAGATGTACAGAGAGATAAATGATATTAATTCATTAAAGAAATATTTCTACTTAAGCTCCTCTTATAGTCCTCCGACACAAAACAAATCTATTACAGGAACCATTAAGCAGGAATGTGTATTGAAGTCATTTGTAAACAAATGTCCAAAATCATCAATTCCACTAATTGTGTGTAAGTACAAATCATTAGGAGGTGTACCCACTTTGCCAAAGTCTGCAATCACACCCTAACCTTTACCCTCGGCTAAAAAGGAAATTTTTTGGATGGTCAGGAACAACGCAAAAACCACCAAGACAAGAGACCTGTCCTGGACTGAAAGCTTCTGCAACACCAGTCCTTCAAAATCGACACCTTAAAGCCAGACTACAGTTTGCATCTGACCACATGGACAAAGACAGAGTCTTCTAGAGGAAAGTGAGATGAGACAAAGATGGTATTGTTTGGCCATAATGACCAGAGGGATGATTGGATGAATAAAGGTGAGGAGTTTAACCCTAAGAAGACTGTACCAACTGTAACACATGGTGGTGATACAGTGGTGGTGATTGGAGTTTGGAACAGGTAGATTGCTTAAAGTGGATGCAAAAATAAAGATGGAAGACTACTAGCTGACCCCAAACACACATCTGGTTGGGCGAGGGATAAAGCCAGCTACCAAAAGCATATGGTCAAAGTGTAATTTGTTGAAGGACATGTAAGAAAACATCAGGTGTGCATTCAGAAAGCCCTATGACCCTGTTGTACACATGTTCTGGTCCACAAAAGAGCAGAAGGAATCACTGATAAGGCCAATATGTCCATGATGAGTGTATGTAAACTTCTGACCATAACTAACTAACAAAACAGAGAAAAGAGAGAAGTAAAAGAAAGTGAAAGAGAGGGGAGAGAGAGAGAGAGAGAGAGAGAGAGAGAGAGAGAGAAAGAGAGTAGAGAGAGAGAGGAGAGAGAGAGAGAGAGAGAGAGAGAGAGAGAGAGAGAGAGAGGGAGTTTGATGTCTGTGACTAAAACTAAAGTGGTCAGTTGTAAAGGTCACTGTAGAGAGAGTTTAATCTATCTGTAAGGTGCTCTGGACGTCTCTGGGAAGTGGTTTCTCAGAATTAGTTTGTTTTCTAAGCGCATAATCTGAGTGATCAACATCTAGTGCAGCTATTTATACACATTAATCACTATAATAGCTATTAATCACAGTCTGTTTATCCACAGAGGAAATCAGGGCCACAATTTACTCTAAAGCAGTGTACTAAATTATTATTATTATTATTATTATTAGTAGTAGTAGTAGTGGTTCAGGGAGGCAGAAAATTGCTATTGAAAGTTGTTCAGCAGTGATATGCTAAGGAGGTAAAATTGATTCAAGTGTAAATACCCTCATAATCAAAAGAATAGGTGCACCCATAAGGAATCCTGAAAGCCGGACAGGAAGTCCCGCTTTTGTCTTGGTGGAGACAAACAACAAATTGGTGTGTGGAGGCTCCATTGTTAGCACCAAGATGAACTGTTTGTTGTCACGTGTCACTCCACCTCCGCACCTACCACACAATATGCAGGAGGTGTGTGAGAATATTTAAGCTGCATGGGATGGGTTATCACAGGACATCATTAGGAACCTCTACAACTCCATGCCGAGATGTCTGGCATGTTCAGTTGGCATGTGTAGCTCAATAAATATGGCCCATATCAGTCTTAATCTATCATCATTTATTGTTCCTGGTAACCTTTATCTTCCTTCCCACTAGCACTGGAATCTCTGTAGAGGAAGTGTTAACGTATTTACTTTATGACGCTAGAGAAAATGTTCCATTGAAAACTATATATATATATATATATAAATAATACATTATATGTTATAAATATATAATATATATTGTAAGAGACCCACTTTCCCCAGCATTTATTTAAAAACCAGTCCCCCTTGGAGAAGGCCATCTGAATAGTGACCCCCCACTTTAGATGCAGAGCTGAATCTGTAGCCATGTGTTGTGTACTGGGTTTGTTTTTCTGTGTGGTTGGGGGAGAAGGCAGGCCTCTAATCCCCAGAGAGAGACAGAAAGAAAGACAGAGAGAGGGAGAGAGAGAGAAAAGGAGAGGGAGAGAGAGAGAAGGGCAGAAGCAGGAGATTAGTGAGAGCGGGAACGAGAGAACAAGAGAAATCCATGTAGCTGCCGCCCGCTCTGATCACAGCTGACAAAAAACAGCCTCTCTTTCATCCATCTTTCTACAGATGCTACTATTTCTGGCTCCAAACCGGAGCAGAACGACCGAGACGGTTTACAGCACGGAGCAGTCACATTCCTCAGGCTTTAGAACGTTAAAGAGCCCATATCCTACTTTTCTACTGTGTTGTATTTTTCTCTGTCAAGCGCCATTAATAAGGATCGCCTGGTTTTTATGAACCACAGTAGTGGAATATGGAGAGCCACATACGGCAAAATACACTGAAACACTCCCACACACCTATGAGGCACTTGCAGGTGCGTGTGTGTGTGAATGATTATACACAGAGTGCAGTCGCTGGTAGCGTGCGGCAGTTTTAGTTTGCTCAGAAGTCAGTTCACTGGGGATGGGCGGGTCGATACCTACATATCTAAACTTTTGATCTTAGTGTTACAAAATATATATATGATTTCCTTGTTCTTGTATTAGGATGGATGTGTATTCTGTCCCTCAAGCTAAATACTGCTGTACATGATGGTGTAGTATAGGAGTTACTTTTTGTTTTCCACCTTCTATCTCTGTAACTCTTCAAATAGTAACTTTTTAAATGTTAGTCTAATGAATTATGGGGGCAGTCGTGGGCTGGAGGTCAGGGAACCAGCCTTGTGACCGGAGGGTCGCCGGTTCGATTCCCTGAGCCTACAGTAACTACCCCAACTGCTCCCCGGGTGCTGTGGATAAGGCTGCCCACCGCTCCAGGTAAGTGTGCTCAATGTCCCCTAGTGTGTGTGTTCACTAGTGAGTGTATTTGTGGTGTTTCACTTGTGCGGAGACTAAATTTCCCCACTGTGGGATCAACAAGGGATTAAAATCTTAAAAAAAATTTAAATCTTAAAAAAATACATACTGAGCCCACTTTCTGTTGACATAAAGTACCAGTTTAAGTGAACACATCATTTGAACAGCAATTTTAATTTTGTAATGTGATGCTATTATAAAAGAAGTAAAGAGAAAACTTGAATTCCTGAATGTTTAATTAATAGCAACATTACTAATAATTACATGTCAGACGAGCTGTTACAATTTTGTTCACATTTACCATTAGTCAAGGTTGAAAATGACATACTTTAAAGTATCAGCACTGGAATTGGTAACAGTATATTAGCCTTGGTATTGCTTGGTATTGGGTTGAATGGAAAATCAGTGGTAATGCCCATTCCTACAGATCAGCAAAGAATTTTACAAAATAAGAGCTCAACAGCACAAAAACCTTTAAAGGATGAGCAAACAACTGCCCCTATAGTTTGAATCAGTCTTCTCACCTTTAATCAGCCTTTCAGTATGGTTGGGAACTGCGAGGATATGTTTACGTTTCTTCTTCTGTGTCCTACACATACAAGACAACCTGCCTGTCAGACATTCTGCTGAACTGGAACACCATACAAGACCCACCCATTCCATCATAACTGTGTAGGGTCTGCTAAAGCAACAAAAGGTTTGTAAGAATATGAACCTAAAGTAAAATCATATTGATGGTACACTGGAGAATAGAGGTTCTGTCATTACCACTCCAGGCATGGAATGGTATAGCACAATGTAGAGTGGGCACAAGACCCCTCGCAAGAACTGCGAAACACATTTTATGGCATCATATCACACGCCAACAACTATGAGTCTTCAGTCAGTAGTAAGAAGACGCCAGCTTGGTATTCCCAGTACTGGCATCATGGCAGAAGCTGTGAACAGACCACAGAAGATGCTGTCAGAGGAAGCCAGAGAGAGAGTGTGACTGAGCAAGAGAATGGACAAGAGTAAACCTTGGGCTGACTTTTACTCATTGGCAGGAACTGAATGTCTCACAGGAAATGGGAAAACAATGAAAACCCAACAGCAGACCTGACTCATGTTATCTGTGAAAGACTTTAATGGAGCTGTAACCTTACAGTATCCCGAGTTTTGTAGTTTATCCACAAACACAAACATGCCAACCAGCTTCTAAACAAAGTCCTTTTTCAGGTTAGGATGCAAAGAAATGAATTCATCTCTTGGCTATAAGCTTGGTCCGTCTGACGCTGAATAAGCCTTTGAAAGTTTAAACCTCCCTAATAAATTCCTGTAAGCTTAGTCTTGCAAGTCAACCTGGATCTTACTCTTCTGTTGCAGCCTATGCCTATGAAGCCTAATTCCGACTCCCTGGCAAAGTCCAACTTCATGTGCATGCACATCACGCATGCATATGGACACTAGCGGGTCAAATTCTATATGCTTCGGCTCATCAACAAATACATGTGTACAACTATCCATGAGTGTGCTATGTATTTATGACAGTTAGCAACCATAGGGAGAATCCAACAGCAAGTACCAATTCCTGTATGAGGCTGCTTTAAAGCAAAAGAATGGTCCGTATACAATCATATACAACTAGAACATTCATACACATTTACTCTGAACAGATACTGAACATGTACTGCTCCATCTGTTGTTTTTTAAATGGTCTGGGACACACTGAGTTCTGATCACTTTTGTTTTTCAAAACCTGGCCGTGCATAAAAATGCCACAGATTTATTTACACTTTTTTTTTCTTTTCTCTCCATCAGAGGAGTTCAGTGAAGTCATCTCATTCATTAACTTGTTTTTCTTTTCGTACGCTCGGCTTCAGTTCATTTATCTGAACTGCAGATGTTGAAGCTAATTGAATCACAGAATTGAAACTCATCCTTCATCGTGAAGATGTGAGTTTAATGAAGATCCAGAGAAAATCTCACTGTGTGCTTTCTCCTGCATTAATAAGAGCGAGCAGGATTAACCCCGGGGGTTCCGTGGCGTCACGCTGGCTTTGTTAAGACCTGCCTCTGAACTTTGAACAGCTTACAGACAAAGATCAATATGGAACAAATTAAAGTGAAAACTCGTAGTCCATCACTTCACCCAAACTGCAGTCGATCAGTAATGCAAGGTTCATAACATCCATTAGAATAGGGAGCAAACGTGATCTCAGTGATCCCAGCCTGATTGTTGATCCCAGCCATACGGGCTAGTTGGTGTATTTTAGAACTGCTGCTCTTCTTGGATTTTTTTTAGAATGGTGAAATAAAGAAGAACCTAGTAAAGAACCAAACACCTTGTTGATCGAAGAGGTCAAGAGAGAATGGCCAGACTTGTTTAAGCTCGAAGAAAGGCTACAGCAACTCAGATAACAGATGTCTGTGTATAGATGTTGTTTTTTTGGTGTAATATGTTCTTGTGTAAATTGTTTAAGTGTTGTGCTGCTTCCACTCTTCGTCAGGTCTCCCTTGTAAAAGAGATCTGTGATCTCAGTTGGATTAAACCGGTTAAATAAAGGTAAATAAATAAAAAAAATAACCCTCTACAATCTTGGTGTTTAAGGCGGATGGGGCACAACAAAAGAAGGTCATGGTGAGCTCAGTTTCTGACAAGCTAATCAAAACTGGACTGCTGATGCACACAGATGGTAGGATCAGAATTTGGCACCAACAGCATAAATCCATGGACTCAACCCAGCCTTGTGTAAACAGCCCAGGCTAGTGGAGGTGGTGTAATGGTGGGGGGGGAATGTTTTCTTTTGCACATTTTGGGCTTGTTAATATCAACAAACCTTTGCCATCCCTCCCATCATGTCACCACATATCCATCTTCTAGTGGCTACTTCAAGCATAACAGTGCACCATGTTCGCTACAATGACTTTGGTGTTTTGTAGTTTTGTTTCCAGTCAGTGGATCTAGATCCAGTACAATCTTTGTGATGTGGAATGACAGGAGATTTGCAGCACCTGTAAAATGCACAGGCACTGCATAATGAAGTCAAGCCCAGATAAAATGATTTGTAAAAATAAATGAGAGCTGGAAAGAAATATACAAACATAAAAATGTTATAAATATGCAAAATTACAGCCTGCAGATGTTTTTATAGCGAGGACGGCATGGTGCATCAAACCTGTTCATGTCGACAACCAAGTGTGCTGCATGCAACTTTGGTTGCTGCTGAATTGCTTCTTAACAGTCATGTTGCATGGAAATGATGTTGCATCCAACTGAAAGAAAGCTCCACCACGTAATGCCAACCAAAGAGGAATGTAAAAACATGCTACGTGCGATTTTGCACTGGATGAGTAACAGAGGCTGCCTCTTGAGATCAGCTGTAAGGCTAACATTGCTGCTAACTTATCATCTACACTGAGTATTTCGTCCTCAGTGGACAATGAACCAACATGGTAGTTTATCAGAGAAATATATTTTCACTTTTTCTGAATTTAGCCAACATCAACTAAAAAGCCTAGGTCTTCCTTCTCAGTCACTTCTCCTGTCGGCTTGTATGTTTTATTCATCTTCCCGTAATGGAACATGATGAATATTCATACAGTGATGTAGTGATACACTTCTGGAACCACCAGTAAACCAAGTGCTTGAGTAATCAAACTGCTGGTTTAATGCAGAGGTTTAGAGTGGAACTCATGCCTAATCTGATCCAATGCTCATTTATGAGGTTCTGTCAGACTGATTGAAACTCTGGAGACCACCAGGCTCAACAGAGGCTCTGCATTAATTACCCACTGAGAAACAGAGACCCTCAGGCTTACAACTGTTTATAACGAGAAGGAAGACCAGAGCAGCAACATACTTCTCCTATTCGAATCCTAACTGTTCTGTCTGGTGTTGGCTAAAGAAGCACAGGCTCCCATTGGTCTTTGTTGCTTGCAGCGGTTCTTCCTCATGCTCTTTGGACGTTCCTCTGTCTTGGTTTCCCTCTGTGGTTCTTCTTTAAGCTCTTAGGGAGTTCTGAGTCTCGGTTATTCTCAGCGGTTCTACTTTATGAATTTTTGGAGTTTCTCTTTTTGAGTCTTGTTTTTTTCAGAGGTTCTAAGGAGGTTTCGCCTTTTAAATCTTGGTTCCTCTCTGTGGTTCTTCCTTATACTCTTAGAGATCTTTGAGTCTTGGTTTCTCTTGCTCTTCTTGACCAAAAGAACCACTTTCTTTTACAGATGTTTGTTCTTATTCAAAAAGCAAGCATGGACAAACTACTGGTGATAAGAAGACGTAGAGGAGTTTCTTCAGCAGACTACTAGGTTTTGCCAATGTGCCTTCTATTTCCTCAACAACAGCTCATGGATGTCATTAAGGTTCATGCTTTAGAACCTACTACTTTTGTACTTACCACCTGGGAATTAACTTTTTCAGGTTCTAGCCCTATTTATTTTTGAGTGGAAATGTCCTGGATGGTTCAAAATTTGGTGCATGAACTAGAACTGGAAAAAGGCTATCACTGGTTTTATTTTTTCTTCGGTTCCTCTCAGTGGTTCCTGCTCATGCTTTTGTGGTGCTGCCCTTTTAGAGTTTGGTTCCTTTCAGTGGTTCTTACTCATGCACTTAGAGAGCTTTGAGTCTCAGTGGTTGTTCCTCATGCTCTTAGAGAGCTTTGAGTCTTGGTTTCTCTCTGGGGTTATTTCTCATGCTCTTAGAGAGCTTTGAGTCTTGGTTTCTCTCAGTTGTTCTTTCTCATGCTCTTAGAGAGCTTTGAGTCTTGGTTTCTCTCTGGGGCTATTTCTCATGCTCTTAGAGAGCTTTGAGTCTTGGTTTCTCTCAGTTGTTCTTCCTCATGCTCTTAGAGAGCTCTGAGTCTTGGTTTCTCACTGTTGTTCTTTCACATGCTTTATTAGATTTTTTTCCTTTTAAGGTTCTGGTTCCTTTTAGTGGTCCTTCCTGCAGAATAGCTGGAGTAAAGCTGTTCTGTGACGCTGTCTGTTGCATAAAGAGCTATTCAGACAGATTGAAGTGAACTGTGGCGGAACGTGGGTCTCTGTGATGTATATAAATATGGTGGGTGATTTATGGTGAGTGCCCTGAGATGCTGTAAACCCTGTTACAGACCAGCACCTGCTGGAGCGTGGGGCTTTGGGGCTTTCGGGGCTTTGGGGAAATCCCTTTAGAGGCTTTAGGCGGTGAAGCTAAGGCTTATTCACTCACTGAAGCTCAGAGTTCAGACTGTACCAGTCCAAACCAGCCTGAATCTCCATCCCCATCGCCAGACACGCGGCACAATTTAATCACAAACAAAACTCAGAGCTTTTAAAGGGCCCATATCCCACATTCTTCTTTCTGTTACTGCACTCTTGCTCATAGGACGAATTAGGCAGCCTTCTTAATGAGTCACTTCATGACTTTCTATGGCAATTATTTTTCTCCCCCCCGAGGAGAGACGCTTGTCTTCATATTGTCGGATGGAATAAAGCTGTCAGAATCACCTCAGGAGCAGAAGGAAATGTTTTTTTTTTAAAGAGCCCATGTCTTATATCTTTGTTGTTTATTTTTTTCCCTTCTGTGCTCTACTAATAATGCCTGTATAGCTCTTTTTATCCCTTAGAATGAATTACTGTACACATTACTGTGCTTTTAAGACTGCTGTATGTAAACAAGTTCTGTTTGGACTGGCTGTGACTATGAAAGCATTAATTATAACATCACTGTAAATCACAAAAGCTGAATTCAAAACAGCCTGTGTTTTTGCAGCATAGTTCCTGTGTAAAGCGCATTTTAAAACTTTACCAACATTTGCAAAACACTTCAAACTTATTAGAAACAAAATAAAGGGGAAAATGATATTGCACCATGATACATGCCCTTTAATATGCTTTTTGTTCAAGCCTCAAAAATAATCAGAGCTGAATTTCCATCACTGTAATCCCTGCACATCGAATGGAATGTGAAAAGAGGTTGTGTCATCTTACAAATTGACAGGTTGCTGTTGTTCTTAGTATGGATTTAAGAGCATACACACTCATCATTAAAGGAATAGCTGCTTAAAAGGTCACTTAGTCATGCATGTTGTGTAAGCAAGGACGGGTCTTATTGCTGTACCTTACTGACCCATCACCCACGACTGTGGACATTCAGCAAACAGTGATGCCCTCCATCCACCACTGGTATTACAAAGACTGCCCTTAACATCACGCCAAATACGCCAAAGACTGCAATGGTGTAGTGCCGGCCTGTCATAGGGTCATCTTTAGTGATGAGTCCCACTGTTGTCTTGGATGGATTATAACAGGACACCATTAGGAACCTCTACAGCTCCATGCCTAAACGTATGGATTTTGCAAACATAGCAGGCCGACGTCATACCGAGAGACACTTCTTCTGTGTGTGTAGTTCAATAAATATTGCCCATATCAGTTTAAATGTATCATCAATTATGGGTCTTGTTAACATTTATCTTCCTTCCCAGTAGCACTTCAATCAGACACAACCTTCTGGGTGCAACTATTCTTTTGATGATGACATACGATTGATGTAAAATATCTCTGTTCTGATTGGCAGCCCTGTATTATGCCTCATTTTTAAAAAAAAAGCTCCTTATAACTTCAGTGTGAATGGGTGGAGCTAAACTGCTACACCTAAAACATATATTTCCATATATGCTTTGCTCTGAAACTTTAACAGTGTTTACATACCACACCAAGCTATGAGATACAAAAAGAGAGGAAAAGTTATTGGTCCCCTGAAATGCACCCTTTAATACCACTGCTGAGCAACAGGCCTCAAAAATAATCAGATGAGGATTCCCATCACTGTAATCCCTGCACATCGAGTACATTGTGAACTGGGCTTAAAAAGCACTCTTCAGCTCAGACTGTATTAGTTCACAGTCATTATTAAATGGGTTTTTTTCTGTTGTCCCCTTTGTTTTCCCCTTCATGTCCGTGCGCATGCATTTGTGAGCAGTTTCTAATATTTCATCTGCTTTGCGTTTCCTTTATCTTGTACGTCATTGTTTACCGTACTGTTTAATGTTTGCTGTGGACTATTTTCGAACACAAATACCTCCAGTGCTGCTGGCAGTCAGGCAGTGAGGGATTGGGAGTTGTGAGGTTTAGTGAGAGGTACGACAGTAATCAGCTCAGAGCTTCGCTGCAGCCAGTTCTAAAAGCAGGAGCTGCAGAGAACTATTTTAGGGTTCTCCAGACTGGCACTGTAAGAGAACCTTGATCACCCACACTCACACTTCTCTCACACTCTGCTTCTACGTACAGATCCACCTGCCCTCAAAACCTTCTCTAAACTCCACAGGCGAACAAGTGCGGTTGGTGTGGTGCAACGGATAACACCGCTTGTCACTGAGCTACCACACCATGTGGGAGATTGGGATGCGAGTTCTGGTCTGGGTTGCTATGCTGTGCTTAGCCCTTGGGCAAGACTCCTAACACTACACTAGCCTACCTGTAATATGATTACCTCTGAATAACTCTGAATAAGAGCGTCAGCTAAATGCCATAAATGTAAATGTAAGTGCGTCCATCTGAAGGGGATCTGAAATAGCTGCACCACACACTCAACTAAAACAACACCATCCTTTATGACATACAGTCCTGTATCAGTATCAGTACTGTCACTGCACACTGACTACTGATAGTCAAACCCAAACCTTCCAAACCTCAAACCACAACAAGAATTCCTCAGAAGCTCCACCAGGAACGACATCCAATACGGTCATCAGTAACGTGATGGATGCACGGTATTCAGGATGATTTTACAACATTAACAAAGCAGGATTTCTTAGCTACTGGGGGTAACACAATCCCAGAGTACAGACTGCCCAATAGGAACGACCTTGATCTCTACTCCTGTTTGACAAGCTTAAGTTTTCTCCCTGACTGAGAACATCCTGCTCTCTAAAGGACCAGGGCCAGGGCTGACTAGCAAACCACTTCCTACACCCTATATGGGCACAAGATCACGAAACAATGGTTTCTACACTCTAATTCACACTGTAATTCATTACATTCCTGAAAACAGAGGTTCCTACATAGGACCTATACACTCTTCACAAAATGGGTCTTTAAAGAACCATCCACTGAGAGGAACCATTCATTGGTTCACTCTGGCAGCTTTTTTATTAAGCTGAATTACTAGTGATGTTTCACAGGGTAGGATTTCTCAGTTTAGCTGGATAAATTAAGCCCAGATTGAAGACAGTCCAATGGGACCATGACCTTTAGCTCTTCCCCCGTGGGACACAGTTTTAGTTTGGGCTTGAGTGTTTCCTAATCCTGCGCCTCGAGACTCCTGTTCTGAATATTTCAGCTTTTCCCTGTGATCCAGTTCAGCTGATCTAAATCCAGAGGGGCTTGTTAATGAGCTGATTAGTCAAATCAGGAGCGGAGGAAACAAACAGAATATGCAGGATGGGTTGGGGCGGTAATCATAATAGTAATCATAATCATAACAGTTACAATACAAGCATAACAGCACAATATCACTTTTTTCTTTTCTGATGCTGTTATCGAAACTTTGGCTGATGCTGATACTGATACGCTTTAGTATCGGTAAATACTGATGATATGTGTGTTATCCAGTTCAAAACAGAAATTGAAGCCCTAAGCATCAACGAATATAACAATTGAAAAAAAACTGACACACAGTTATTGTTCGTTATTAAAATTGAGGCTTTGGGTATATGCTGGTAGCAGCTCCAAGTGTCTTCTTTAAAAACAACTGCATTTTAAAATGAATTTTAATTGCAGCTCTTAATGTGGTGATGTCAACGTGAACTTAAACTAATCACCTACTCTATAAACCCCACAGGAGGAGCTACATAGAACTATATACTAGAGCATTACAGGATTCATTCTTTTTTCCTTCTGATGTCCCATTCAACATTTTCTGCTTGTATTTGCCCCATACCCATGATATGACATGATATGACATGGTTAATCATAAAGATGAGGATAGTTATTATTTTAATATTATTGGGACACCATTAGATTATGATGAACAAATGATTTTTATTTATTGAGATGTAAGCAAAGTCATCCAGAGTGGTTTGGTGTGAAATGCTCTGTTCTAGAGAATCAGTGGTGGTGACAGGAACCAAACGTGAAGAGCAATGCCTCCAAAAACATTTTGTGTAATTACGTGGATGATAGCATTATAGTTATAGTTTTACTATACCTTGCACTCGTTCTTGGAGGGTGGTGTGAGGCAAATGAGTCTTTTCTGATTCCTCACAATTTCACCATCATGCACATCGAATTATATATATATATTTGATGAGGGTGATGATAAAATAATTAGGAATTAGAAAAGACTAATTTGCCTATTAGTGTTGTACACATGGTGACCCCTGGTTCCCATCTCCACCACTGTACAGTAATCAGCCTCTACAATCATTCACTTCACACCAGACTACTCTGAACGACTCTGTGAGTGGTTTACATCTCACCCCCTGGATTATTGGTGAATTCTGAAAAATAAACAGACTTCCCCTTTAAGTTCCTGCTTCTTCTTTACCTTCCTGAGCAGCTTCAGCACGTCTGCAGCCTCCTCCACTTTCTGCTCCTTCAGCAGCTTCTGGATCTGCCGGACCCAGGCGACTCTCCTCTGGTACGGGCTGGGGCTGGACCTGCGCAGGACACTGGGCAGCTTCTCTGATCTGAGCATGAAGGAAGTAAGCAAAAACTCTCCCCCAGCTCCGGTTCCAGCTCCTCCGCCGCTTTCTCCATCTCCTGCTCCTCCAGCCTCGCTCCCCTGCGCGTCTCCAGACGAACCCCCTTGCTGGCGCGATCTTCTGAAAAACGCCGCCTCTCCGTCCAGACTGTTCTGCCTGCTTAACTTGGAGCCCATGTTTGGAAGCAGCGTGTGGAGAGAGCTCAGACGGGCAGTGCACACAACATTAATAAAGTAGTAGTGAATGTGCTAAAGTGGACGGAGGAGGAGGCGTGCAGGAGCTCTGTGCGCGCTCGTGTTGCATTTCTGTTCACTTCTTTTTATTGCTGTGTTAATTTGCAAATAGTCCTCAAATCGCAGGGTGTTAATCCGGTGTTGGGTGGCTGTGTTTGCTTTCGTTTCTCGTCGTTTCTCTCTCTCTCTGTTTGGCTACAACACACGACTGAGTGGCGTTGTTTTGTTTCCCACCTGTTTTCCATGTGGCCACGCCCTACTGCGCTGGGATAGGCCAGTAGTTCATAACCAGAAACTGTCCGCCCCAAACGAGCTCCTAGCCAATCGCAGCGACTGGGAGGGTCGCCAGTAGCCTATCACAGACAAGTAAGGCTTGGCTTTGTCCGAATATGGGTGTGAAATAAAATAAGCGTGCTCAGCTCTCTTTGGCCAATCAGATGGCGCGGTTCCCCAACGTGCGTTTATTAACAGGGCTCTGGGGGCAACGCCCACTATGTGTGTCTGAAGCATAAATAAGGCAAGAGAACATGTATAGAACTACATATACACCCAGAAACTCATAAACCAAAATATAAAATATTTTTACCATTGTTTACTGCCCTACAGATCACACAAGGCAAATCAGACTTAAATATTAAATGATGTAATTAACTATGCAAAACTAACAGGTTTCTAAAAAACGTGTCTCTTAACAACCACCTGGAAGACCTAGTAGACCACCAACACTGTCCTCATCACATGAACAACACTTCATCTTTAGCAGAGAGGAGAAGATCAAGCTTCATTCTTTCTTCAGATCTGAGAACATCCCTCCACTGCGTGACATCTCAACGCTACAGGTCTGAAAGGATGTGTAGCTGTCAAGAAGCTCCTCACTGAGAAAAGGAGATATACATGAACACCAAACACCAAGACTGGGTATAAGTGAGGTTTTATAGACTGAGTCTAAATGTGAACAGTAACAGAAGGCAGCGTGTGCACAGCTGAAGCAATAATGTCATGCACAAGGGAGGATCCGGGCCAGTTCGGCAATGCACAAACCCACTTCCAAAGAATGTTGGTACAATGCAAATACAAACATAACGCAGTGATGTGGAAATCTACTTCCTCTACTGTATCTCTACTAGAACTTTCTTTTGTGAATATGCACTCATTTCGAAACTGTTTAAGAATAGACACATTCCGAAATCTTCCTAAAACTTCTGGAACAGGTGATGCAATCATCACCGGATATTAAAGGAGCATGGGATGGCCATTATAAGTTAAGATGGGTTAGGATTTGCCACTCTGCCAAAACTGCCATCAGCAAGAAATCATTTTGTATTTATTTCCCATGTGTTATTTGGGGACCTCCAAACAGAGTCTTGTTTTTTTCTTGCTGGAGACGAGCTGCATGGGATGGATTAACGCAGGACACCATTAGGGAACTCTACAACTCCATTTGATATGTCTGGCATGTTGTGTTAGGAAAAATGGCGGCCCAATGCCAAACTGAGAGACGCAACTTCTGCACATGGAGCTCAATAAATATCGCCCATATCAGTCTAAACTGATCATCGTTTATTGTTCCTGATAACCTTTTAGCTTCCTTCCCAGTAGGATTGCAATCCAGCACTTCCTTCTGGGTGCAGCTGTTCTGTTGATGATGAGTGTGGATCACTGCTTAGCATTGTGCTGTATTGTATGTAATATAAGATTAAACCTCTTTACAGCAGTGCACCTGAGTAGTTAATACTCCACCAGGGGAGTGAGAATGCTGTTCAGAGCGTTTCAACATTTATTCCAGCACCTTGTGACCTGTGTGGAGTGCTAAAGGTGCTGAAGCGCAGCCCAAGTTCAAGGGTTAAACACATTAAACAGGAACTCTCCCTCGGTTCCAGAAGGTACTGTTCCGGGAGGAGTGTGTACAGTGTCTAGAAATGCAGTGAAGCGTATCACATCATACAGTGTGTACTGGCGTCAGAGCTAGTACCCGGTGCTTGTTCAAGCTGGTCTTTGCTGGTTTGGTGCTGTTTGGTTTAACTGGTTGCTCAGCAAACATCCAAAACCCAGGGTATGCTGGATGTCCTTGTGACCACCACATTTCTTCTGAGCTGCACACAATCATCCAAAACACAACACATACTGGGTTTGCTGGTAATTAGCCATGTGTCAAATTACCATCCATGGATATGCCTCCCTGCCTCCAGAGGTCGCACCCTCCTCAGTGTTAGTCAGCTTCACTATATGTTGTCTGTGTGTTCATGCAGCCTTTGCAAAGTCTTGTTAGAGTTTCTCTCCCAAGTCTGAGCCTTGTTATATTTGTCATTATGACTCCTGCCTGTGTGTCTGTTTTTTGTTCTCTGTATTTGATTTAAGGCTGTTGGTAGTTGTGCTGTCCTTGTGTACCATAAACCTATTAGCAACCAGAACCAGCTCGGTTCTCTTGCTTAGCATCAGAAGACTGTATCTCTTTCGGATCCAGCCAGCTTTGAGGAAAGGGCAGTACACCAGGAGAGTCTTAAGGAGGAACTCCATTATGGTTATGTAGCGGCTAACTACATCTGCTGATCTTACTCTTCTGGTAGCCAAACCCACACCAGATGCTGTCTCACCACCAGCTGCATCTGAGACGGAGACTTTATCGCTGTCCTTGAGAGATATGATGGCTCTGCAGATAAGTGCATAACATTTTAAAGCAGTGTTCTCTTTATATAAATCATCACCCACAGTCTAGGACGGAAGAAGACAAGGTGCAATGTGTCTTGTCCTTGCTTATGGGAAGAGTTAAAGAATGGGCTACTGCACTGTGGTGCCAAAACAGTCCAGTTCTCAGTTCAGAGACCACTTTTTGACCATCCCACTGCTGGGAGAGACATGGTCTCTTTATAGTGTGAGCTAAGGCAGGGTTCTAAATCAGCAGCCAATTAGATTTTTTGCTATTTTAGATGAAATGGCTGTGGGTGGAGTGAACCCCTGTCTACCACAGGGGACTTGAAGGCTGAACCTGTTGACTTCATCTATCGTCTTACTGTTGATCGGTTCGTATGGGCCTCTGTAGCCCTTGATTGTTTACTTAGTGAAAGGAGACAACTTCATTTCCCAGTTCTGCCCATGCCTGCAGCCCCAGAGCCTAAGCCCATGCAGCATGGACACAGGCACCTCACTGCTGAGGGATGACAAAAGAGACTGAAGGAATGCTTTTTTTTGGGGGGGGTGCTTGGCCCTTGCATGCTCTGTGTCAGAAATTTCCCATTTAGAGTGAGTGCTGTTATACTCCCTGCAGTAATTAGGTTATTCCAGTGACTGTGTTTTGGTGTTTAGAGCTTTTGGTATTCCGGCACTGATTGACTCTGGAGTGTTGAAAGTTTCATTGATAGGAGACATGCAAGCAAACTAAAAGTGCCCTTGGAAAACTGCCTAACCCCTCTGCGAGAAAATCCCTGAGTGGACATCCTCCGGGAGGAGAAGTCGTTACTGAGGATACTACGGCTCTGAAGCTGAAGGCTAACCTGTTTAATAAAGGAATCGCTCCTACCGCTAGTAATTGACTTACCTGATATCCCTGTGGTTCTGGGATTTCCCTGGTTAGCCGTCCATGACCTTGTGTTTAATGTAATTTCTTGAATTTTTGGAGAAACAGCTAAAAGGAGCAAACTCCATTTTAATCACCGTATGACCCTTCCCTGTTTAACTACATCTGCTGAAAGCCCATTAACCAAAAGCTCAATCTACATAGCCACGTTACCAACCATTATCTGAGGTTTGCAGTAAGGCCATGGCTGCGAGCTTGCCTCCTCATAGGCCTGGGGATGCTGTCTGAGACATCACCCACTAGAAGTATATCCCCTTTCCCTAACAGAACCACGAGCCCTTGAGGAGTATGTTGACAGGGCCCTTAGGTTTGGATATATATGGCCGTCTACTCCTCCTTCTACAGGTTTGTTTTTTTATGTTGGAAAAAAGTGGGGAATTGAGGTCATCTGTTGATTACAGGTGACTTATTGACACTTTTCCAAGAACTGTTCCTCCCTTCCCTTGGTGTCAGCAGTATTAGAACCAATTAGAGGTTCCATAATCTGATGAGTGGAGGACCGTTATCACCACTAGAGCTCTAGGAATTCTTGGTAATGCCATATATCGCTCTATAGCCCCCTCAGTATTCCAAACCTTCAATAACGAAGTACATAGGTACATGACAGACAAATGGGTAACTCTTTACATTGATAATATGTGGATTTACTCATCTAATCTCACCAAGCACACGGGACACGTGAGCAAGGTTTGTAACTGTCTTCTGGACAATGGCCTTCATGTTAAAGCTGAGAAGTGTGAGTTCCATTAGGAGTGAGCAGAATTTCTAGGTTACATAAACATGTGCGGATATAGACCGAGGTTCAAACAGTTCATAATTTGGCCCTAACCCAGGATTGTCAAAGGAATACCAACATTTATTTGGGCTTTTCAAACTTCTATAGGTGCTGTATACATGGTTTTAGTTCCATTGCAGTTCCTCTTACTTTCTCCCATTCCTGGGAAAGAAAAAGCCCTTCAGTGGAATGATTCAGCTACTACACATTTTCAGGAATCAAATGCCTGATATACATCAGCCCCCACATTAAAACATCCAGACCCAACCACCTATTTTTACTGTGGTGGATGCTTTAGAGTCAGTCATAGGAGCCATACTATCCCAGAGCATAGGTAGTCGTACAAAGTTGCACCCTTGTGCCATTTGTTCTAGAAAACTAGCCGAAACTCTGCATCCATTTTTGACTCTAACAGACCATACCAAACATTCCAAACTCCCGAACTAGACCTGATAGGAACTGTTCTTTACCCAGTTTAATTTCTCAAAGCTTTTGCCTCTGAGCCTACAGCACAATCGCCCTGAACCCATTCCACCCTCTTCCTACTTGATTGCCCCAGTCCACTCTGACATAATGAGGGAGATCCAAAGGCCACTGAATCAGATTCAATTCCTTTAGACTAACCAACAGAAAATGTTTGCGTTCATGCCACCCGAAGAACCTATAATCTGATAAGAATCAAATTCTGTTGGCATTCCCTGGATACCGATGTTCAACGATATGTAAGTGCCTGCAGTATTTGCAGACAATCCAAATCCCCCAGACACCTAGCCTGCTGGACAGTTATTACACAAGTTACCCCTGTATCACACCGTGTGCAGTTACAGCCCTATTATTGCATTTCTCATATATCCCATGTTCCTTTACTGAGGCCTGTGTTGCTCTCCTTGCAGGTCCCTGATGACAAGATTGAGCCTCCACCTCTGATTGATGTGAATGATTTCCTGGCCTACGCCGTTCATTGCTGGACTCTCAGGCTGGGGTAGAAGGCTGCTTTACCTGGTGGACTTGGAGGGGTGTGGGCTCCTGAGAAGGGGGCTCTGTCACTTCTGTCTTTCTCTCTGTCTGCAGGGGTCACCTGAGTGCTGTTTGTATCCAGCTTCATTATATGTAGCCTGTGTGTTCATGCAGTCTTGTAAAGTCTTGTTAGAGTTTCTCTCCAAACTGAGCCGTGTTGTTTTGTTACTTGGTATTTTGAGTGTCTCTGTTTTCTGTTTACAGGATTTTGTTTATGGTCGCCTGCAGTTTGGAATTTTTATTTCCCTCTATTCTTGATCCGTATTGTTACATGTAACTACGAACTTTGTACTCTCCCTGAGTATAATAAATCTGCTTGGAGTTGGATCCAACTCAACTCCATTATACAACGTGACATCATGCTGGTCTATTATGTATAATTCATGCATTCATTGTGTTCAGTTATATTTTTACTTATTGTCTTTGTAGAGAGTTTGATATAAGCTGGAAAGAGATAGCTGCTATTAGCATTTATGTTAGCAGCAACAAAATGAGCAATTTTGCTCATATTTTACACAAAATTGAAAGTATTTGATTCTCCACATGATTCTGTGTCAAAGTAGAGTGTGAGAGTGAGAGCAGAACAGTATAGTACATTTCTTCATATCTGCTAAGCTATGTTTACTAGCCAGCAAGGTAGCTAGTATGAAAGAATAGGCTTAAAGTTACATAATCGTGATTAAAATAACATTTTAATTAGTGGTGATTGTTAGGGGCTTCAGTCTCCAGAGCAGGTGGTAAATTAACTAGAGACATGAAATTATATGGCAATTTTTTTTAAATTTAAATGTGCGATGGGAAAACATTCTCACAAAGTAACGCTTCTTTAAAAATGTGGTGAAATGTCTGGATGGTGTATACTGTTGATTACTAGGGGTACAAATGACCAAATTACATTTAATCTGGCTGCTGTACTTATTTTAGTACTTTATGGAGTAAAATTAAATCACACATGGGGAACAGACTTTCTCCAAACAGCCATCTTCACTGGTTTACATATTAACTAAAGGAAACACCATTATTATACTCTATGATTATTATACGCTATATTTAGTATACTTTATAATACTGTAGTGTGTTTTATTGCCAGTGCCTGTTAGCTAGCTGCTAAGAGGACTAGAGGAAAACCTGCTCCTTCATTTTGCCACACACCGTGACTCAAGCTACACAGAAGTGCTACAAGTGTGCTTCTAGAAGCTTCTAGAAGTGCATAAGCAGATGCTGCAACACTGAAAGGCTTTGCATGTGGCCACAACCTTTGGCCCCCCAGTCTCACCTCACTGATGATCATCAGAGACTTTTGTCTGTTCATCATAGAATGCAGCCTCTATCCTTTTTAATCCCTTTTCAATCTCTTTCTCACTCTCTTTCACCCCTTTCTCTCTCTCTCTCTCTGTGTAATGTGTAAAGTGTAATGCGTTAGTGTGCTGTAAGTAGTGTGTTGGTGTACAGTAACTCAGTAAGTGTAATGCGTTAGTGTGCTGTAAGTAGTGTGTTGGTGTACAGTAACTCAGTAAGTGTAATGTGTTAGTGTGCTGTAAGTAGCGTGTTGGTGTACAGTAACTCAGTAAGAGTAATGTGTTAGTGTACTGTAAGTAGTGTGTTGGTGTATAGTAACTCAGTAAGTGTAATGCGTTAGTGTGCTGTAAGTAGTGTGTTGGTGTACAGTAACTCAGTAAGTGTAATGCGTTAGTGTGCTGTAAGTAGTGTGTTGGTGTACAGTAACTCAGTAAGTGTAATGCGTTAGTGTACTGTAAGTAGTGTGTTGGTGTACAGTAACTCAGTAAGTGTAATGCGTTAGTGTGCTGTAAGTAGTGTGTTGGTGTACAGTAACTCAGTAAGTGTAATGCGTTAGTGTGCTGTAAGTAGCTTGTTGGTGTACAGTGACTCAGTAAGTGTAATGTGTTAGTGTGCTGTAAGTAGCGTGTTGGTGTACAGTAACTCAGTAAGAGTAATGTGTTAGTGTGCTGTAAGTAGTGTGTTGGTGTACAGTGACTCAGTAAGTGTAATGTGTTAGTGTGCTGTAAATAGAGTGTTGGTGTACAGTAACTCAGTAAGTGTAATGTGTTAGTGTGCTGTAAGTAGTGTGTTGGTGTACAGTGACTCAGTAAGAGTAATGTGATAGTGTACTGTAAGTAGTGTGTTGGTGTACAGTGACTCAGTAAGTGTAATGCGTTAGTGTACTGTAAGTAGCGTGTTGGTGTACAGTGACTCAGTAAGTGTAATGCGCTAGTGTACTGTAAGTAGTGTGTTGGTGTACAGTGACTCAGT
Organism: Prochilodus magdalenae; assembly: GCA_024036415.1. NCBI lineage: Eukaryota > Metazoa > Chordata > Actinopteri > Characiformes > Prochilodontidae > Prochilodus > Prochilodus magdalenae. The sequence continues at coordinate 328,251 of JAMWET010001815.1, forward strand.
AAGAGTAATGTGATAGTGTACTGTAAGTAGTGTGTTGGTGTACAGTGACTCAGTAAGTGTAATGCGTTAGTGTACTGTAAGTAGCGTGTTGGTGTACAGTGACTCAGTAAGTGTAATGCGCTAGTGTACTGTAAGTAGTGTGTTGGTGTACAGTGACTCAGTAAGTGTAATGTGTTAGTGTACTGTAAGTAGTGTGATGGTGTACAGTGACTCAGTAAGTGTAATGCGCTAGTGTACTGTAAGTAGTGTGTTGGTGTACAGTGACTCAGTAAGTGTAATGTGTTAGTGTACTGTAAGTAGTGTGTTGGTGTACAGTGACTCAGTAAGAGTAATGTGCTAGTGTACTGTAAGTAGTGTGTTGGTGTACAGTGACTCAGTAAGAGTAATGTGTTAGTGTACTGTAAGTAGTGTGTTGGTGTACAGTAACTCAGTAAGAGTAATGTGTTAGTGTGCTGTAAGTAGTGTGTTGGTGTACAGTAACTCAGTAAGAGTAATGTGTTAGTGTACTGTAAGTAGTGTGTTGGTGTACAGTGACTCAGTAAGAGTAATGTGCTAGTGTACTGTAAGTAGTGTGTTGGTGTACAGTAACTCAGTAAGAGTAATGTGCTAGTGTACTGTAAGTAGTGTGTTGGTGTACAGTAACTCAGTAAGAGTAATGTGCTAGTGTACTGTAAGTAGTGCGTTGGTGTACAGTAACTCAGTAAGAGTAATGTGCTAGTGTACTGTAAGTAGTGTGTTGGTGTACAGTAACTCAGTAAGTGTAATGTGCTAGTGTACTGTAAGTAGTGCGTTGGTGTATCTATACTAAAGTATTTAATTCTGGTGAATCTACTGTTTTGCATCAGCAGGCGAAGAAAGGTAGAAGGAAGAAAACACAGAAGCAGATGAAAACTCAAGTATAATGGAGTGAAACTAGATTTTAATATATCACAGGTTGGAGTAGAACTGGCCATTGTCTAAAGCATAGCACCGCACATGTCCAACCTGGTCCAGTAGTGTCTAGCAGTGAGCATGCATGGCTGGCAATAGATCTGGTCCCTTGAATTCTTACTTCACTGACTGCAGTGGATTTGCAATTAAGTGTTAATGACTATTTAATTTGCTATGTTAATTTGTTGGGGGTGGTGGTGGGATGGGATGGGCTGTATATGAAAATGCATGTAATCTACACTGTACACCTGATGTCAGATTCAAATATGCTCAAATCAAATTATAGCTGAAAGACTAGACTTTGAGCTCATACTCCTACCTTAATTACAATTCTCCAATATGTTGCGATGGAGAGCTATAATAACAAGAATGTATGAACATATAAACAGAAGTAACTTTATTTGAAGTGTAAATCTATATAACCACTGTTTGTGTGTGTGTTACTGAAAAAAGGGAGCTGGATGTGGATAATGTTGGTGGACGATGGCCCTTTCTGCATGCGTGTAATAAAAACACGGCTCACTGATTTGCTTTATAGCTATGGGTTAAAGTTTAAAGCCACTGTAACAGAATGAGAAGTGACCTTTATCGACAGTGTGTTGCTCTGAAGCTTCTGCAGAAAAGACAAAGACCCAGAGTTAAATCAAAGGCTCAAGAAAAATAAGGTAGGAGGAAAACTCTGGATGTAGAAAATGACAACTATTTCATTCAGTTATTTTAAATTTAAAGCCACATAATGGCTGACTCTACCAAACCTATCAAAAAAAACATAGCAGGGAATTTTTGCAAACTGATGATTTCTCAGTGATGATCTTCTGTT